>CAVNZG010000690.1:37500-170444 GCA_963693315.1 Diogma glabrata
AGAAACATTAAATATCTTTGATAGTAGTTACAACAACAATAGCTTCTATAAGACTTCCAAAAGCCTTCCACAGAATTTTGTTTTGTAATTTAGATGTAAAAAATATAGTATATAATTCAGGGCCTTATTTTTTATGGAAAAAGTTATGTGACATGTAACTTTAATGGGGTTTTAATGATGAAATCATAATCTGAGGTTTACGTTCTTAAAATATTTTGTTTCTTTTTGATAGACGTAAAAGAATATTGGAAACTCTATTTCCTTTTTGTTTTATTAGTTTTAGATATAGCAACATTAAGGGATTATATTTTTTCATTTCATCATTAACTTTAAGCGTACTTTATTTGAACAATATTTTTTTTTAAATAAAAAGTTTTGTAATTGGATTTTTAATAGGTGTCACAACACATGCGTACTAAGGTGCTGATGAACGCAGTTAATTTTTAAAAATGTTATATAAATATAAAACAATAACAAAAGAAGCAACGATATATCGCACCCATCCCTTTGCTGTAAATTATTTTAATAGAGTGACTAAATTATGAAACTCTGTATCGCCTCAATTCTTCCTGACGAGTTTGGCTCTCAGAAATGTAAACGAAATTCATATACCATTATTTATAAAACTTCAAATTTTCTCTATTCCACTCTATTGATTTTTGATCCTGATTCTCTAGTCTGGTTGATTATGATGTTAATTGATATTTTGTCTATTTGAAGACTCTAAATAAAGAATATTTTATATTGTGCAAAATAAGTCTAAATAATAGATTAAAAAACAAAAACCACCTTATGCACAATACTTTTTTGACAAAAACGAAACGATTTCAATTTCGTATAAGCTTCAATTTCGTATAAACCCATTGAAATTACATGTCACATATCTTTTTCTATAAAAAGTAATCCCCTGAATTAAACTATATTTTCTACATCTAAATGTAGTTGAAATAATAGAAGCAATAGCTTCCGTCAGTTTGACATATGTATTTCGTTTCAGATATTGAAGCAATTTTTAGACTATGACAGCTGTGCTTCTATAAGATCTGTAAAGAGTTACAACCAAAACAACTACAATCCTAATGACAGCTATGACTTCTATAACCTTTTTTCGGAAGCTCTATTTAGTGATCTGTAGATAAGTCTCAGTAAAGTTTCTAATATTAAATATAGAAGTATTTTAGAAGCATTCATTTCGGTGGTGGGAAAAACTTCTCTGTGGAAGTTGTATCGAAACTTTATAGAAGTAAAATATAACTAGCTTCCACTTAGAAGCTTTAGCGAAGCTTTATTGAAGCTAAAATTTGTATAATTCAAAATTGAGAATTAAGTTTGCTAGTTGAGTAGCCATGGGTTCACCACTGTTGGGATTAATGGCCGAAATATTTTTAAATTACTATGAAAATAAATTTATATGCATTCCAGAGTACAACAAACAACACAAAAAGATTATATCATATGGCAGATATGTAGACGATACGTTCGTGATATACAAAGGCAATAAAAGACAAGTTAAAACATTCTGCAACAATATCAATAAAATAGATAAAAAAATCTAGTTCACTTGTGAAATTGAGGACAACAATAAAATTAATTTTTTGGACCTAAACATCATCAAAAATAAAGATAGACTTCAATTTAGTATATATAGAAAACCAACTACAAGTGACATCACGATACACGCCACCTCACATTATCTACAAGAACAGAAAATAGCAGCATATAACAGCTTCGTCCAACGTCTACTCACCATACCAATGAACAAGCAGAATTACAACCAAGAAATTAGGACTATCAAAAAAATCGCATCAGCCAATGGATATGACACCAAGATGATAGATAAATTAATAAAAAAACAAAAAAAGAAAAAGAACAGCCTCTCACAATTGTTAAAAACAGAAGATGAAAACAACACACAATACATACCAGCCGAATACCTCAACTTCATACCACATGACATCAAAAATCTCTTCAGAAAATACAATTACAAAGTCTCATTCAAAACAAACAACAACATCAAAAATAAATTAAAGAACAATCCAGAAATAGACAATAAAAATTCCACCGGCATCTACAAATTAAAATGCAACACCTGCGAAAAAGTCTACATAGGCCAATCAGGTAGAAAACTGATAAAAAGGTATAAAGATATAAGGAACACCTACCTAGTAACAATACCAACAACAACCAATCAAACTTTGCAGCCCATCTAATTACCGAACAACACACACACACAAACAATTTTGAAGTAGACGTCGAAGTAATTAAAAAATGTCAAAAAGGCAAGCTTATGGACACCATCGAAGAATTCCATATATACAAAACATCAAAAAGAGACAACAACATATTGTTAAATGACAAACTAACCATAAAAAGTCGGGTCAAGTGCGAATATAACTCGCTCGCCGAGGGTTCCGTGTATATAGTAATATGAAAAAACAGTAATTGCTAATATAATTTTCCGTTGGGTTGAATTTTACCCATAACTGTTTATGGTGTCAACATATTTTAATTTAATTCGTTTATTAGTCAAACATAAATACAGTTTTCCTCCAAATCATTGAAATTTAATGGAATGCGTATACCGATAACAAACAGTTACAATTCTTGAACCATAAAGATTACTAGATTGCAATGGTCAGCCCGAATAATGTTTTTTTTATGCCGAACTCATCTGACTAACCATAATCTATTTAAGACTATTTTAGAACCTTAATATTATAAAATGTAAATTTCGTTAGATTGAATTAGTTACTAAATTATACATGTGCTGCAAAGTAACGAAATTGATCCTAATCATAGAATTAAAAATTCTACGTGAATAGTTCTTCACAAAAACACGATTTTAAATCGAAAATGGTGACTTTGAAAATTTCGGAAAAAATGGTTTTAAACTACCTAGAAACAAAATAACCTTTCATATGACACCCCACTTGTCTAGGTCAAAAATAATTTTTTTTCGTAATTTCTTCTCTCAACCCCCTCTAAGGAACATTTGAAATAATGAGCTAACCGCTATAGTTTTCGTTCAATCTTTACAGCACTTCCTATAATCTTGAATTTTTTCAATTTTTCGCTTCGGTAATAATCGAAGATAAAGGAGGGGGGGGGGCAGAAACAAATTTTCACATTTTTAAAAATAAGTCAAAAAGCGTGTTTTCGAAAATTACAAAAAAATTATTTTGAACTACAAAAAAATCACCGTTCATATATCATAGACACCCCACTTGTCCAGGTCAAAAATATTTTTTTCAAAATTTCTACTCACAACCCCTTCCAAAGAACAATTGAAATTATAACGACCAAAAAAAATGTTTCATTTTTTTTTGCCAAGTTCCTACAACAGTGAGTTTTTTTAAAATTTTTCTTTTGTAATGTTCGAGGATAAGTGGGGGGGGGGACAAAACTAAAATTTCACTTTTTCTAAAATAAGTCAAAAACTGTAGTTTCGAAAATTACAAAAAAAATTGTTTAAGACTAGAAAAAAAATAACCTTTCATATGATACCCCATATGACCAAAAATATTTTGTTTTCGTAATTTCTACTCTCAACCCCCTCAACATTTGAAATTATAAGAACCAAAACAAAAAAACCGGATTTTTGTATGCAAAATTCCTACATCCTTGAATTTTTTCAATTTTTTGCTCTTATAACGTTCGAAGTCAAGGTGGGGGACAAAAAAATAAACACACATTTTTTTAAATAACTTAAAAACTAAGCAGTCGATAATTCATTGAAATGTCTTTTTGAAATATTTGGATTTTTTTTGATTTTTTTAAACCAAACTCGATTACTTAAAAAAATCTTTTGTTTTACTATCTCCTTATCAATGTCCATAAAATATTGATAAAAACAAACATTCATAACTTTTTTGTTGTCAGTAGGCGTGGACAAATACATTTTATAACTGTAAAAAATTTCAAGTTGATAGCACTTATAGTTTTTGAGAAAATCGATTATGTAGAAATTCGGACGGACACCGAAGTCTCACCAATAGGGACCGTTTTTACTTTTTCAAAGTAAGGAACCCTAAAAACAACGAACTCTACAAAACGGCAATAAAAAAATTCAAAATTAATCCTTCACCACAGTAAATAATTTTCGTAATATTAAGTTTAGTTTTAACCCTCCTATTGATAATGACAGCAAATTTGTCGAAACGCGTTTAGGATAATTATATTTTTATTTTATTTTATTTTATACAATAATAATAAAAATTATAAATAAATACGTCACTTGACGAAAAAATTTAATATTTGTTATACTGTCGACTATCGTTTTTTATTTTTACTCTTAAGGTATGAAACACAGCACGGGCTAGGGTTTCTAATCCGGATATCCGGATATCAAACTATCCGGATTATTCGACCATATTTTCACTATTCGATTATCCGGATACTTTTTTGTAATTATCCGGATATTAAAAAAACCTTTGTTTTGTAGAAAAAATAATCAAATTGCGTTTCAAAGTTCAAAATAAATATTTAAACTGCGTTGCAAAGTTTATTAGTGCGGTGAAGTGACTGTTAGTTAAAAATTTATTTACAACTTCAATGTTATGAAAACTGTAATCTTTGAATATTTTATGACACACTTCGTCAATCTGCAGTGTAAAGGGTTGATACAAATATTTATTTGATGGTATTATTTATTAGAACAGGATTCTTTTTGATAATTTATATATTTTGCATGCTTCAATAAATACAGTATATTATATAACTATATTAGTAAATTTATTTAACAACAAACAGATTTCAAATTTTTAAAAGCACTGGCTATATATACATCGTCAATCGTCAAAACGCTCTGAAGTTTGGAATCATTTTAAAAAAAAATTAAAAAAAGAGATGTTGCTTTCTGTTAGCATTGCAGTAAACAAATTGGATGTAAAGGATAAATCATTTAAAAGTTCATTAAATAATCAAATATTTAGCTTCAACTTTAACTTCAATCGAGAAAATTCATGAATCATCTACATCAAAAAAACTTAAAAGTTATTCCGGTGATGGTGGCATTACAAAATTTCTTAAAAATGAAACCCCGTATGAAATTTTGTCTCGATGTGTGACAGAAGATGAGTTTTCAATGAATGCTATAGTGGAATCATAGATATGTCCGAAGTAAAGGCTTTGTCATGGCTAAAAATCTCTCTATTGTAACGAAAAGTATTTTAAAACTTTATGGTATAAAAAAGAGAGAGTTGTTAGATCTCTTATTTCCACTGGAAAAAGCTGTAAAAGAATTAAGCGAAAATTCAGCGACGCTTTTGACTGTTGCAGGCGTTCACAAAGTTGTTTTCAAAAAGTTAGAAGAATGTGGAACGAATTTTTCAAAAATGTTAATTAAACAGATAAAAAATCGAATGGATGAACATCGTGATAAATTCCTTATGACTATGTTAATCTTTTCACAAACAGGCAATATTTCACATTTCAATAAATATTTTCATTATGTTACCAATGGTGCCTCTATTGCATTGGCGGTAGAAATTTTTAGAAGAATACATCCACCTGTGATTATGATGACTCTGAAGAAATCACTGAAGAAATTACTATTGAAAGTAAGGATGAAGAAAGTCTAAGTAGTGAACTCTGTAAGATATTGTCACTGCAGAAACAACTTGAGAATGCAATTCCTTCAATTATTCTCATGTTGAGAAGCAGAATGAAGAAAGTTCCACATTGCTGAAAACAGATTTCGTTTATTTAAATAATTATAATAAAAAATGACAGACAATTTAAATATTCTATATCGCGCATTATTAACCTATCTGGACTGCAACAGAGCGCGCATTTTCTATTGCTGGTCTCACCAGGACAAAAATTAGAACTCGACTCAATTTCGAACAACATTTAATGCAATAATTTTTCTAACATATGCGTTTTTAAAAATGAATCAACTTCGTTAAATTTATGATTAATTCTATTTTTATTCTATTTGCTACTATTTTTGTTATTTTGTGACTATATGAATTAATATAGATATACGAAAAACATGCATAAATGAATTAAATACCGCAAAATAAAAAGCATGTCTTATTATTTGTTTTAATTATCCGGATATCCGGATTATCCGGATAATTAATTTTTTAAGTATTCGATATCCGGATAATAAAATAGGTCGGATATTTAGAAACCCTAGCACGGGCGATAACGTTGGACGATAAAAAAAAAACGTCTACAATTTCGCTGTTGTAACCACAACAAAGGCGTCAGCGTGAAAAGCTGTCAAAAATAAAATTGCATAAACTAAAATACTTTGTTTTTTGTCAAAATGAATTTCACAAATTTCAATTTTAAAAATAACTAATTTTTACTAATAAATAAATAATAATAATTTTTCTACTAATAACAAATTTTAAAAATAAAATACAAAATACAAATTATGAAAATATATAAATGAATAAAACCAAACTTTGACCATAAACTGAAAATTCAGTTAACAACTAAAAACAAAACGATTACTTACATCCTCAAAAACGCGAAAAACATCAGAAAATCATATTTTTCAGTTGGCAGCACTGTCACAATAACATTAAAAATTACCCTTGCAGACAAATAAAAATAAAATTGAGATCTGGCAATAATAATCGTCGACGATAAATTAGAAATAGAATCTAAATTTTCTCCGACGAAAAAAACTTTTTCGTTTATCGCTGTAGTTGTGTTTGATATGTATGTATGATGTGTATTCTAATATTACTAACGTCGTCGTCGGACGATTTCGCCCGTGTTGTGTTTCTAGCTTTAAACATAAATTAAATGAAAAAACGATTACAAGCAATAGATCTATTGCTTGTAATCGTTTTTTCATTTAACTTATGTTTAAGAGTAAAAATAAAAAACGATAGTCGACAGTATACTGAATCCAAGTTAGATCAGATCTATGATATACACAAATATCATAGACGCCCATCACCAATTTAATATTTGTATTTTATAAAAATTAAATGTTAATTTTGTAGTTGATATAATTAATAGGCCTTATAAAGTTTTTAGAATATAATAATAAGTACTTAGTAAGGTGTTGATTTAGGTGCTTATTTAGGTGTAAACTAGTATTTTGCGATGCTAATTAGATGTTAAATAGTATTTTTATAGATTTTGAAGTGGTTAATAAGTTTATCGAGAGTAAAATGTTCTTATTTAAATGCAACTAAGGATGAAGAAAACTAAAATAGATTCATTTTAGAATATAGTAATGTTAGCCACCTTTAACATATAGTAATGTTAGCCACCTATGGATGTAACTTGTCTTTAATTATGTATTAATGTCTTTAATTATGTATTAATGAATTGAAATAATAATAAAAAAAAATAAAATAAACAATTGCTTACTCGAATAGGATCACCTTCATTCGTCATTTCAGTATGTTTTGAAAGTGGAATCACCATACTGCCAGCACATCACTTTCGTTTGTTGTAAATTCGTTGTTTCCATTTTTGATGGCTGTCCGGTGGATATGAACCTAAGATCCGGTGAAAATTTTTTGCCGGATTCCGCACATTAGGAAAAAACTCTCTTGAATATGAATTAGCCGGATGTTGGTTGATGTTTGCGGTACAGCTCTTCCGGTGATTCTTGACCCGTAGAAATTTTGCTGAGACTTTTCTGACGCAAAGATAATGAGCTTGGGACCTTCGAATGTTCCTTGTTAACCATTTTTCTCATAGTTTTTGCTTATGTTCTATGTTTTGGCGGCATTTGTTGTTATGGCCATCATTACGTGATTTTGGTGGTTGTTTTACGATGGTAGTTTGCGCTGCGGATAAAATAGTTGATTGAAACATTTGCCAATCTTCTTGTATGTTTAAAGGTATCTCAGAGGGGATGTCATGCTCTTCTATGCTTTGCGTTACTATTTCCTGATATATGTTCAGAGTTTCTGGATGTTCATATGCGTCGAAATTCCAGCGCATTGTCTTTTTTATTACATTACTTTTATATTACATGTAGATGGTCGTCCGTTACACTTGTAAAGGCCTCTTAGAGAACATAACATGAGTGATTTGATTTTCATTTCTTCGTTTGATTTCCCTGTTGCTTTGTGGATTCTCTTGTAAGAGATGAAAGTGAATTGGAAATAACTAGATCATACATTATAGTCAGTTCAGCTGCACGAAAACTATTATTGTTCTTAGTATGATGCAAGCTGTTAGAGCCGATATGTGTTTTCTAGTTCTGCACTTCTACCAATTTTAGCATTGAAGTCACCTACCATGATTTTTATATCGTGCCACAGGATGTTATTGATGACTTCTTCAACTTCAAGGAAGAACAGTCAAGAATGTCATCTGCTTTGTCTTCAGTAGGTGTATGAACATTGATTGTGCATTAAATTTTTGCGTGTGGTCTTAGTGCGTATATCCGCATATTGATTTGGCAGAAGTCGGTGAATGTTGATGCACACAGCGATGTATGAGAAAACTAGCTCTAAATAGTCCTTCCGTTTGATAACTACAATAATAGAAAATGTACCCTTTTTCTGTTTAATGGATATCACCTCCTGGCCATCTTAGTTCTTAAAATGTTACTATATCTAGTGTGTAGCTATCGACTTCATTAATGAGTTTTAGTGAATCTCTTGGTCTTTTAAGGTTAAGCACGTTCCAGGTTCCCATTTTTAAATTATTTCTCGGGTCATATTTAGAATTCATAACACATAATTGATGCGATTAAAATCTGAGACCAGAGTTTTTGCGAAAAACTAACTAACGCGAGGTAAAAGCACCCACGCAGTAGATTTTAGAAATGAACATAAGAAGCACAAGCTCAGTAGACTAGAAGTCTGCTATCACAATAAATGTTTTTGTCAATACAAATACTTTTTTGCTCTAAAAATGGTCTATTGACAAAAAAAGACCTGCAAAAGAGACCAGCTCTAGATGTGGCTTTTAACTCATGTAACATTTTTAAACGTGTTCTACGGCTTAGACAGATTTCAAAGGCTTGTAGATTGACCAAAAGACTCTTGACAATTGGAGTCTCATAAGCTTAACAGTTTGTAATAGTTTAAATTAAAACGTTGGAAATGATGTGTTGTAAACCAATATTCTGGTAAAACCACCTACGCAAGAATAACAACACGAGTACACAACGTGAGGAGAAAAAAACAAAAAACCGTGATGTTGAAGTTGGTTAGAATATTGTATTTGGCAGTGGACAGTAAAGAAACTGCTCTATTTTCCATTCTAGACATTGAAGGAGCATTCCACAACACCTTATACAGACCCATCGGTAAAACTCTCAATGAACGCAGTATTTCAACCACACATTTCATTTAATACATGTCAGACACATGATATGCCCCATACTATGCACAAGTCATAAAAAGAATTAAAACATATATACACATG
Source organism: Diogma glabrata (assembly GCA_963693315.1). NCBI lineage: Eukaryota > Metazoa > Arthropoda > Insecta > Diptera > Cylindrotomidae > Diogma > Diogma glabrata. The sequence goes on from CAVNZG010000690.1 coordinate 46,855, forward strand.
CTATCCGCATGTTTCACCAATAAAAAAAAAGAAACTAATCAAAATTTATTTAATGATATGTTGTTGTTATAAATGCATTCGGAATATTCTGAATGTCCTAATTTTAACAGGAAAATTTTTCAATATTAAAATAATTTATTCCGAACGAATTAACGAAAACAGCAATAATACTAATAAACAACAGACTAAAACAATAGAGAATGAAAATGACTAGATTCATTTAACTTTTTATGAGATTTATGAGAAGTCATATCTTTCGTAATAATAAATTGATTAATTTTATCTAATTTTCATCTAAAATTATGTGCGAAAGAAAATTTTTTTTGAAGGCAATGAAAAAAGCACAAAAAACAAACGTACCCTAATTAATAATTAATTTTAGTGATTTAAACAAATTGAATTAAGACAAACACGTTTGATATTAAAAATTGGTTTGGGCTGTGTATGAAATTTCATGAAGACTTTCGTGTCACCTTGTTATATAAAACCTTCACCATCAGACAAACTATTATGTTGCAGCACGGGATATAACTTCATCACCGAACTCAAGCGACTTGCACGATTTGCAAAAAAGAGTACAAATCTGAAATAGTTAAATTTAATTGGAGCTTTAGTTATTTGGATTCATTATTAATTCAATTCACAAAACTCCTAGAAAATTGATTGACCAATATTAATAACGTGTAAAAGTTAGTTTTTTACTATACCTACTGTTATATAGTGCAATAACTAATATGTATGTGTTTACACCTTAGCACTATTACAGTTTTTCTAGTTCATCATGCAAATCACTGGTGCTGGATTGTTTGAAAATATGTACGTATGATTGTATATTTTCACCACACTTTTAGTCACTATAAACAAAAGTGTGATTATTCCAGATATATCACAAACAAATTTATTTATTTATTACATTTATTTATTTACATAGCTTGTACAATTTTATGAATAACAGACACTACCCAAAAATGTTAAAGATTAAATATAATTTTATGTAACTTATAAGGTTGATAAGACTTCTACGACTTCTTTTGGTATATGGGCACCCTGAAAAAAGTGATAAAAATGAGATTTTTTTCCGGTTGATATTGATTTTATATTGATACGTACAACAGGTTGGAAACCATTTTCGTCAGCAAGATAATCGACACGGTACACGTTTCCATCATCACCAACATACTCATAAAATCCATTAGCTCTTATGCCTCCGTAACGGTAGTCACCATCAAGCCCAGTTCCGTAGTTGAATAAACGGCCAGATTCTTGTCCGAGAATTTTGTTTTCGGTTTCATATGCGTAGTTATATCCTTCTTGATTTGATTCTTTTAAGAAACGGAATATTCTCCATCCTCCCTCTGTGCCGTAGTTGTATTGACGAGCATATGGCCCATATGGATACCATGAAGAACCAACATATTCAACTTGTCTGGTAAATATATTATCGAACGTAATTAAAATTTCAATCATACTAGTAAATGCAATGAAAACTTACGGAGCAGCTGGTTGTTGGACAATTTTAATAACAGTAAGTGGAGCTTTTGTACTGGGAACAGGCTTTTGGGTTGTTGTGGTTGGCTTTGGTGTTGTTGTTGTCGTGGTTGTAGTTGTTGTTGGTTTTGGTGTTGTGGTTGTTGTTGTTGTTGGTGGTGGTGGTGGTGGTAGAGTTGTTAGAGCTCTAGTTGGTGCTGGGGTTGATTGAATATAAACTATTTGGGGTTGTGGTTGTTCAACATAATCGGGTTCTAAATGAATGTATGGACGTCCATCGTGGATGTATCTTCCATTATCCCCAGAGTATTTTCCTAATCCATCGGGTCTATATTTACCGTCATCATAGCCACGATATCTCCCATCGTTTACGACAATCCGACGGATAAGTGGTTGAACTGTTGTTTGTGCAGCAACATATCCAATAACAGCTAATATTATAAACTACAATTAAAATCAAACATTATTCCAAGCTAGAACTTATTTTTTTTTTACTAACTAATTTCATTTTGCTATATAATCCAAATGTGCTTTTGTTTTTCAAACTGTAAATTTGAATTGGGTTCTAATACATTCTACTAACAGTATTTATACGAAATTTTATCAATCAACACTTTTTGGTGGGGAAATATAACACTTAAAGGAGTTTAATTTTTAAATGTTTTTTGTTTTACATTTTGATAGTACAAATATATGTTTATCTAAAAATTAAAAGATCACTTGTCTTGTGATATATATATTGTCTTGTTATAATGTAAATCAAACACGATAACGGCTTATCACAAAATAATTAAAAACAGGTTTTCTGAACATTAAACGTCCTGCATATTTCACTAACTATCTGCATTAAAACCAAATGATAATGTTAAATAAAAACTAGTTCACTTTTCTCACTATTTATCACCGTCATCTGTTAAATATTTTTTGTTACTACTAATAAATCAGATGACAAGATACAATTGTGGAACTAATTGATTACTTATTAGCTGAAAATAAAATCATTTTAGCAGACATTTAAAAGTTGTTACACATTTGTTTTTTTTAAATCATTTCTTCAGAAAAGGCCTTAAATCGTAAATAAAAAAAATGGTTTAAATTATTCGATTTTAATCATAAAAGTGGGTGGCTACGAGGACGGATAGGTCAAATTATATTAGATTTTCTATTCTAATTTTTTAATTAGAATGCCGAACTGTCAAACTTTAAACTATATACCTACAATGTCAAGCTATTTAAGAAACACATAAATTCGATTTGTATTGATTTTGTTAGGCAGTTCAAAATAGCTATTTATGTATTAAGGGGGTACAGTATGCCGTTTCCGCTTGAGAGTGAAATTGTTGCTCGAGGCGTTAGCCGAGAGAAACAATCACTCGAAAGCAAAACAGATACTTTATGCCCAAATTGCATACAAGATTTTTTGTACGAGTACGATTCTGTAGAATTTAGTAAAATATTTTATTAGAAAATCATTTTATCTGCGTGCTAAACGAATTGTTAATTTTTTCTGATCTCGTTGTTTTTTATAAATATCTTCATCAGCAGATTTCGAATGATATCAAATCCATTATGCCTGCAAACAGTCAAACTGTTGAGATCCCTCATTCACTACTGTCATATAGTGACAGAATGCAGAGGGATTTCTTTGTTTGCGAAACGAAATCGACCAGCGAAAGATACGCCAATTTAAAACAATTCCTGGAACACGAGGATATCACTCATACATTCCTACAAATAATGGATCAATCTTAGCTAGACGTTATTCTAACTCTACGGAATTTAGTAATGTAAAATTAAATAAATGATAAAAAATGTGTAAAATACTTATTTTGAGTTGAAATTAAAAATTTATTATAAAAACATATATGTAAATCCAAAAAAACTGTTAATTTTTTAATTCCACTTATTTTTATGATGAAAAATTTTAAGGCGTGTTGCAAAAAAATTAATAAAAAAAACAAAAATTTTCCCCTCCTGAATTTTTTATAAAATGTTAGTAACATGTACCTCTCACATATTAAAAAATCAAAAGTTTAAAAAATACGCATTTCTAGAAAATCGAATTTGAATTTTTTACCGTTATTTTTCTAAAAGAAAGTGTTCAAGGTCATATAATGTGAATTATTATTTAGATTACCTCTATTCAATACCTACATTTTGAACTATACAACATTAAAATCAGTTCAGTAGTTTTGACTATTTCAATACACCAGAGTTCAAGCACTTTCTTGATTTTTCAACACCCTGTATCTTAAGAAATTTTTTTTATTGATGTCAACGGATTCCAATACCATATTTAAACAAAATTAAAACCTCATTTCCAGACCTTGCTGATTGCACGTGTTTTTCACCGCTCAATTAGGGTGTTTGAAGCCTTAAATACGCAAAATAAAGATTTATTTATTATACGACACATCAACTGTAATAATTTAAAAAGAATTTGAATGTGTACATGTGTGTAATCATATTTAAATTTAATAAACATACTAGCACTCAGACTGCAAACTAAAATAAGTTGTCTATACCGATTCAGAAGGTATTGAAAGGTGAAGATATCATTAAAATGATCAATATCAAAAATGATCTCTAACACAACAACCTAACCTTATGGTAAAATAAAAGGTCAGCATATATTTGATACAACACTATATACAACACACTTCAAAAGCAAATTTGTTATATCTCATGTTAACTAAAAAAATTTACCGAACATACGTCAAAACACTTAATAACTGTGGCTGTTGTTGTGATATATTTAAAAGAATAAGATAAAGCTATTTAACCGTAAGTGACAAATTGCAAAAGTTTCAACAAAATTAAATGTCAGGACTGAGTGTTATTGAAGTTTTAAGAAAGCTGTTCAACGGACCACAGACATCCTCCCCGACACCTTTACCAAATTTTGAAAATAGGTCATTCAAAATAGCATATTTTCCATATCCAAATAAACCCAGATGCGTTTGTAGCTCATTTTAATTCAAAAGTTTCATCAAGATCCCATGCGTTTGCATAAAGAAAATTACACGTAGTTTTTTCACATTTTGTTCAAAATCTCAAAAACTAAGATAGAAATTGTTTATACAAAATCTCATTATAAATGTCTGACATGATGACAAACAATATGGAAGCTTCATGACCTTGATAGCATTATTTCGTCGCTTTAATAATGAAATGACGTATACGCAAAAGTATAGTTTCGAGATATTTGAGTTTAAAGTTTGATGTGCGCATGCATTTGCATGGACTTTAATTTATAATTTATTAATTCTTACCCCCAGTCATAAAATAATTCGAAAATGTAAAAACGCCAATTCAAAGATACCCTTATGGGGAATGCAGCGCACCTATTATATAAAAACAACGTATAAATAGCATACGTTGTTTCATTATTAAAGCGACGATTTAATCTCATGATATTTGCAAGAGATGATTTTCAGTTTTTTGAAAACCACTAAAAATAAATGATTTAATTTCGCTAGAAATGGACTGTGCTCTAAGTTACGCCAAGATACATCGATTGCGACCACTTTCGTTAAAATCGACCCATCCGTTCTGGAAAAAAAAACGTGGTTTTATCCACACGTCCTATATTTGTTTTGGAAAAATATTTTCATTTTTTTTAATAAATGTGTTGTGTAATAAAAACCACAATATGTGTCACAACAACACACAAACACCTTTTACGACCTAGGTTCCCTACAACATGCGTTCTGAGGTGCTTTTGGATGCTTTTTTTAATGTTTGTGAACTCGATACTGTAGTGATTTCGGCAAAGCATTTCAATTTTACTCTGTGCGGACAAAGAAGTCCAGCAAAATATATGAAAATATCTTTCAGGATGTGCAGTGGAGAGATTCTCCTGTAGTTTGCACGTAGTAGGCGATTACGGTTTTTATGGATTGCTATCAGTACTGCTGAGTTATAGACGTGTGGCATGGTTGCAGTCCGCCAGATCATTTAAACAATTTCAAACGATGTAGATAATAGAAAATAGAATTTCACCATCATATACAATCGTTCCGGATGTTAAATCACTGAATAAGCTTTGGTAGGTGTATGCACTTTTGCTGTGCTATTGCTGTAATATTAGAGTTATATTGCTGTATGTTCGGCATATCCTTAGGTATAAGTAGAATCACTCATAGACTGGCATTATTTTTATTGCGGCTTCTTATATGCTTGCAGTCATTAAAATTCAAGTTCCAAATCCTCTAGGAGAAGAATCAAGGAAAGAAAAGATTACGCATATATAAAATAGAATAAAAATTAACATAAAACTAAGTTAAATTTCAACTAAAATTATAGCAGTATAGCCTACTGTAATCAACCAAAAGTCAGTAGTAATAGTAGATTCTTGTATGAGCTTAGAATGAAGGCAATTCTTCAGGAGGATGAAGTTTCCCGGAACGAGCGTAGCGAGTGGAGGGAATCGTCCGAGTGAAGAATTGCCTTCATCCTAAGCGAATACAAGATACTATTTTATCCACGACTACAAATATTTCAAATAATTTCATTCAAGTTTTTCTGTAAAAGTTTATATCGCCATATTGAAATAAATCTATGAAATTAAAAACAGAACAAAACATGTTTGTTTATTTTATATGTATTGTTCTTGTTTCATCTTGTTTATATTACTATACCAACCAATAAAGTTTTTAATTTGTTAGGGGAATTTTGAATAAATAAAGTGGAATGAAATAAATAAAAAGAATTTGATATATAGAAAGGAATGAATACAATTACAATGAAAGATATACGCATCGAAAGTATATATTCTTTAGTAGTCGTGGATAAAATTTATTACACTAAGCTCTGTGCTTAAAAAAACGGTAATTTTTGCTAAGTGCTAAGCAAAGACAAGAAAGTTTTTTTTGAAATGTTTTCTTTTCTGTTGTTATTTTTGTATATTATTAAATTTTTTGGCATTGGCATGTGTGAATTCATATGATGAGAATGTTTATATATATGAATTCTTTATCTGTTGATTCAACTTTGATGAATATGTGATGATGAAGTTTTAATTTATAAATCATCTGAACATGAATATTACCATATGTTTTATCGTATCTTATGTGGCTGCGTGTAGGACACCAGGAATTGAAATATGGTGTCCTCTGATCAGTTTGAGTTCAACCCCGACACAAAACACATACATATTTTTTATTTGTATCAATAATTAAAACTGGGTCATGCAAGTATTAAAAAGAATGCATGCACTTTCATCATAGTGAATTACGGTTACTCAATATTTATTTTTAAATTTTCAAATTATGGTTGATTTTTTTGTAGTATGATAAAGTAAGGTACCCAAGTAGCAAAAATATTGATTATCAGTACTTAAAGAAGGAGTTAAGAAGACTTAATCGAGGCAACGCGCCTTCTTAAAGAAGGATTTAAGTATGAATTAAGTACAAAAAGGCCTATGTGGGCGGTCCGATAGAACGAATTAAGAAGCGTATTTCTATCTTATTTCCTTCTTAAATAGGTATGTGATTTTTAACTCCTACTAAAGTCCTTCTTAACTCCTTCTTAACTCCAGCTTAACTCTTTCTTAAATCGGCATGTCATTTTTTTGTTATACTATCAAAGTCAAAGAGTGACACAGATATTTCTATCTCTTTTTTTCTTTATTGAATTAATTTAAATTAAAGATAATGACGATAATGAAATGAAACAAAAAAAATATGTTGTGTGCTGTTTAAAAATTTTATGAAGAGAAGCTGAGAAGATAATAAAAATATATTATATATTGGGGGTTTGAAAATCGGTTTTAAGATAACATCAACCCAATATCTTCAAACGGAACGAGTTTTATGTTGAAATGGGGTCTTCTAACCCCTTCAAAACTCACGCGCCTTTATAATTTCTCTAATTTATTTAAATTGTTGAAAATATGTCAAAATTCAATGCGCCTAAAACTTTATTTAAAATTTTTTGTTGATCAGAACTTGAACATATTCATGCTCACATCGTTGTTAGCTATCTAAATATAAGTTAAAATAAAAAATTGGAGCAGTATTTATTATTTATATTTTTAACGAAAATTTTTCAAATTGTATTTTAAAAATTTTGTATAAAAATATGGCGGAATCTTGTTCATTATCAAGTTATGATGATTGTGATGATTTCTCAAATTAAGTACAAATATCTTCTTAATTTAGTATGACACAATACCAAAATAGTTGAAATCCCTTCTTAATTCGAGTGAAAAACCAAAAACGAATTTATACTATTTTGGGTATGATCATTAGTTTTCAATTGTACACTGGAAAAAATGTTGGTTTAATCTATAATATTAGTTCAATCAAATTATTTTTGTAGCATCATCTAAAATCTTAGAGTATATATAAATATAGAGAGAACATAACTTTAAAATTGTATGAAGAGAGACATAAGAAATCGTGTTTGCTAATATGTCATATTCAATTTCTCATTTCACCATTTGCATTTCTGTTTATTTACAACAACCAACTATTGTATTAAATTATAAATTAAAAACAATTAAATAATTTAAAACGAAACAAAAAGTACAATCTATTATTTTTAGTTGTGCTAATTTTTATAAAATGAATAAAAATAATTACGAGAGTATTTTACATTTATTGTGTTATTTCCAGTGATTTTATAATAGTGAACATTTTATTATTTTATAATGCAAATGTGCAAATATTTAAGTTATGTATACATCCTGAAAGTATATTATGAAAACTAGCTGGCGACCAACTTTTCATTATTGTGTAGTTTAGTTTTAATAGATAAAAGATTAAAATTTATATATTATTTGGTTAGAATCAAATCCTAATCTGTCATTTTTCTTATTTCTTTTTATATAGTAGCAGTGAGGGAGAAACTATTATTTTTTTGTGGTAGGTTTTTTTCTTATAGATTTAAAAGAAACTCGCAATAATTGTACAATTTTGAATCAAATGAAAAATTTATGCACGTCTTTGGGAAGACAAACCGGTTTCTCTCTCAGAGAAATAAAGGAAAACAAACAAACAAAAAAACGATTTGACAGAAGATCAATCACGATTAATATTAGTTATGGTGGTCGGTTGTCTAAAATTAAGGACAACATACAAAACATTTGTCTAACGGTAAAACGTTTTGTCAATCGTACTAAATTTTAGATAGTGCTACAAAGTTTATTTTGCTGAACTAATAATGAAGAATATGCCAATGTGTTTTTTTAAGTGTACATTAAGTAGAGATTTAAGTAGAAATTTGTACTATTTCGAGTATTGAAATACCGATTTAAGTACATACAATGTTTACTTTTTTCTGTACCTGACAGTTATGAATAATTCGATTGGATTTGTTTAAATTTTACTTAAATTTAGGATAGTTTAGTTATTTGGTTAGTTTGGCTGATTTTAAATATATTGCAGAAGAAACACTAGAATTGACTGCCAGAGTATCCCTTGTTTGAATCGACTCAACATCGCTCATGGTATCAGATGTAACCAAACTACGCTCTACATAATTTCGTTTTAACTGCTGATTAAATATTTCTTGAATTTTCATATACTTTGATCTCTTATAATAACCGGTTCGTTTCTTTTTTCTCCATAAATTTAATAAACTATTTTGTTCCATTTTAACAAAACACGTATAGTAATCATAAGATATAAACGTAACAAACAAACAATAAAAACTGTCAAATGTTGACACGTATACAAAGAAAGCATAAAATATCATACCAATTTAAGTAAAAAATTCGAAGTATTAAAGCCGGATTATCATACCGATTTACAACTTCAAATATACATACCAAATTAAGAAGCCTTTAAGAATTCTTTACTCGAGCTCGTACATTCCAATTTAATCTTTCTATATGAATACCAATTTAAGAAGCCTTTAAGAATGCTTAAAAAGAGATGTTACATACCGATTTAAAACCCAGGTGACCATACCATTTTAAGAAAGATTTAAGAAGCATTAAAGTAACAAACATTCAACATACCAAAAAAAGAATGTATTAAGTTGCAATAAAGAAATGACATCCCAAAGCAATACCAATTTTTGCTACTTGGGTAAAGTATGAGTGACCAAGTTATATAAAAAAAACAATAGATAGAAAATTCTTGCTATAAATAATCGATCAAGCATTATGTGAATGAGAATCAAACAGTCAAGTTGTTATCAGTAGTGTCACAAGTATTTGAATTTATGTTCAAATGTTTATAAATTTAATTTATTTGTAAAATTAGATAAGTTTTTGTAACTTTTTTAATGAAGTATAAAAATATCCAAAAATATATTTTTTTGTTTGTTTTTATATTAAAATTGTTACCAGTTAATACACAATAACTGGTAACAATTTTAATAAAAACAAACAGTAAAATATAAATTTATATATTTTTATTTATTAAAAATAACGTTTTTGTATTTTTTGCATGAGCGTGTTTGTTCTAGAAAACGGCTTCTAAGAGAGCGAAACCGATATTTTACCAAACCAGCTGTTAAAAATTAAACCAATGGTGGCTGAAGAAAATGTAAAGGATGATTACAAATTGAATGTAAGAAATTTTGTTCGAAAAGGTGAGGATTTTTCAAAAGTGTTTCTCATTAAAGTACACGGGAAGTTTAATATAAAGAATATGTTGAGCTTAATTTTTAAATCTACCCATACAAATTTAGCTCGTCGTTAATGGATGTGCTAAATTTTTTTTTCAACGAGAAAATTTTTTATTGGGCATCAAGTGATAATCTAAAAGAGTATATGCTATTAAAGGTTTTAATTATAAATCATTTTTGTATGTATGCTCATGCTGTTTTAAATTTCAAACATCTTCATCTTCGGCGTGGTATATTCGAATGTGCATTGCATTGCATTATACAAAGCGTCAACGACTTGGAATGGGATTGTTGTAATGGTGAATTTGGAAATTTAAATTTCAGTTGGCCTGCAAACAACATTTTTTCACAGGACTGGTTTTGGAAACACATTAATGTACGTGTTTTGATTTAGTTTATTAATTTTTGTTTGTTTATTTTAAATAATTTTTTTTATATGCAACATTGATTTGTTTTTGGTTAATATAAAGTTCCTTTTTAAGATATCTCCCGGTTAAATTCATTTAGGTGCAGATCTGGCATATTTTCATTTTTCGTTAATAGTCTTAAGAAAAGTTCATTGTTACAAATGGCGCCGAAACAGGAATAACCTTTTGTATTTTTTTATTTTGGTAGACTTAAAAAGTCACACATGGGCATTAACCCCTCAAAGTACTACAGATGGTCATAAGTCCCATGGCTGCGGATATGCGATTGACCACCTGGTTGTGATTGCCCCCCTCCTTCGCTTCGAAATTTTTGGGGTGAAGAAGAATGGTTACCTCTGAAACACCTTCTGTGCTCATACCTATTGTTACCATTCTTCAACACCAAAAACTTTTTCAATTAAGTAAATTTTCTGGTTGGGTTTATCTCTTTTTGATTTTTTTTTGGTTTTGAATAATTTATAATAATTTTGACCATGGAGCTAATGATAATGCCATAATGCCATTCCTGGTCTTCAGGAATGGCATTAGGTTACTTAGGCTAGTTATATTTATGTTTAGTAAGTGAAACGATATCTCGTCTGTTGAATGGGCTAGGACCGGGAATTGGTTTGCTCTTTTAATTTTGGAAAAATTTTGTCTGTCGAATAGGTAAAGTTCATATTCAAACCAGGATTTGCATGTCATTGTTGGAGAGAACACGCGGGTGCGAGGTTTTACCTTTTTCTTCCATGGTTAGTAGTTTCAAATATTATTTGTGTTTTTTTTTCAAGCGAATCTTGATTTGGAGATCTCTTGTCTTATGAATAATTAAATAATTAAATAACCTTTTTTTAAAATAAATTAAGTTCTAAGTATAAAGTAAATTAAATCACTTTTTTTTAAATAAATTTGATTCTTAGCATATTAATTTTTTTGATAAATCTGAATCTAGAAATAATTCTATCTATAGTATTATTAAAATTTTGTTTTTTTTATTAAATAAAATTTAGTTCTTAATAAAGATAATTAAAAACCGTACTTTTTTTATTCAATACAATTAAATTTGTAGTAATAATTGTAATAAATGTTAAGAATTTCTGTAAATGAAGAACAATCGTTAATTTTTTATATATAAAGGCATATTTTTTTATTATCTATATATGCTATATATTACATTTAGTATTATCTATATATTTTGTCTCTTGTGATTTGGATTTAGCTTCCCAAAATAGTTTTTCGTAGGTCTGTTGTCAGCAGAAAAACCTTTGTTGATTTTACAGCCGCCTTGCGCTATTAATGACATTGACACTATACGCCTCGAGCACTACATAAGCATTCAGAAGAAATTCAGAAAAAATATAGTCATACCAGTTTACCTCCCTTGCTCTCAGTTTTCCTAATTTAATATTTAATTTTTATTTATTTCACACAATTTAATATTTATTTCATACAAAAATAAACATTCGTTAATTACATACTTGAGATTGATTTTTCTCAAGAATCCCCAATATATATTCAAGTTTAACTTATGATAAAATGAAAACAAACGTTTAGCTATCGACTGTTCAATTTCTAGAACCCCAAGAAAATATGAATTGTCATAGATTTGAACTATGTAAATATCTAAGACAAAATTGTATATGCAGTTTCATCATTTGCATAGTAAATTTTACTATATACAACTTGAGTTAACATTTTATCGACTTGGACTTATTTGTTAACTGGGCAATAATTAATTCAGGATATCAAAAACTAGTTGAATTGTCACAAAATAAGATATAATTTTGCTAACTAAAGCTTACGTGTTGATAAGCATAATATTATTTTTTTGTAACACAAAAAATATTTAATTTTGTACTAGAGTAACATAAAAGAAAAATCTACTTTCCCGCACACATGACCACAAAATATTTTTTGTAACACATGCATAAAAAATATTCAATTTTGTACTAGAATAGAATATAAGAAAAATCTACTTTTTCACACATATAACCACAAAATATTTTGTATACCTGGCACGCACGCTGCCGGCATGTGAGATTTGTAGTTAAATCTATCCTATATATAGTATTTTTATAGGACTAAAATATTAAAATAATAATTTAAATAACTTACCTTATAGTAAAAACAACTTAAACACATTGCATCATTTGAATTGCAAGAAAAAACAATTTATTTGGGTTTTCAAAATTTACAATTTTGACAGCTCTTAGTTGGATTACTATGTTTTTTTATAAAACCCGTAGTTGGATTGTTATGTTTATTTTTTCGAGCTAGTATTTTTTCAAGTCGCTTGAAAACTTTGGAGAAACATTTGGTGTTGCTCTTGATATTTCCAAGGCATTTGACAAAGTTTGGCATAACAACCTTATATGCAAATTGAGATCCTATGGTTTAGACGAGCAGCTTATATCTTGGACACAGAGCTTTATATCTGATCGAAAATTTCGGGTCAATGTTGACGGTGTATCATCGAATACTTTTTCAACTAATGCAGGAGTTCCTCAGGGTTCCACTTTGTCACCAACTCTTTTTCTTATCTATATTAATGATTTGTTGGACTCAACGGTTCATCCTTTACATAGTTTTGCTGATGATAGCACGCTTCATGCATCTCATGAAGCACCTAAATTATATACACCCTTAGTGCTTAGTGAGTGTAGGTCAAAATTGATAGATTCCCTTAACACTGATCTTAAAACAATTATGGATTGGGGTATTGCTAACAGTGTTGAATTCAATACAAGCAAAACACAGGTTTGTCATTTTTCTAGGATAACGACACCCAATCCTTTTCCATTAACGTTTGGCCCCAAAAATCTTTTAGAGAATGAGTCTGTCAGACTTCTAGGAGTTGAGATTGAAAATAATATGAAGTGGAATTCTCATATTTTTAATCTGGCTAAGAATGCTGTTCAAAAGTTAGGATTTTTGGGGCGATGTCGTAAGTTTTTCGATAGCGAACAACTTCTTTTAGTTTATAAATCTTTTATACGTCCCTGCATGGAATACTGTTCTCACATATGGGGTGGAGCTTACTTGAGTAGTCTCAACTGCCTTGATTCTGTACAGCGTAGAGCTATTAAACTCATTGGTAACCCAAGTCTTACTAACGGTCTTGATTCCTTGCAGCACAGAAGAAATGTTGCTGATTTGACTATATTTTATAAATATATTATGGATGAACGAGCTTCTGAAGAGATCAAATCGATTTTACCTAAATCAGAAAACTTTTCGCGTCACACCAGAGCAAACGGAGCAGCGCATCCTTTTACAGTTCAAATAATTAGGTGTAGAACTGTAGCCTTCCAACGTGACTTTTTCAACAGAGTCTCTCATCTTTGGAATGCCTTACCTTCCTGGGTTTTCCCTGATGAATTTAATCCTCAAGGCTTTAAAGTTAACGTTCATAAATTTCTCAGAGAATCTTAATTTACATACCATTCTTATCCCTTGTTGGCATGGTATCTTCGGATATTCAGAGACGTTAATTTATAATTTATTATAATTAACACTAAACATGCCTAACTTTGAATAAAAAAAAAAAAAAAGTATAATTTACAACTATTACAACAAAGATAGCGCACTTTAATTATTTAAATATCTTAAATTTGTTTATAACTTTGTTAAATAAATGATTAAATTAACAATTAAATAAATATTTATAAATTTTATGCATTTGTTACAAAAACTAGTGTGTATTACTGAGTGATTGCTATTGTTTGGAAAACGCATTTGCACTAGTAATACAATCTACTATTCTGGGTGTACAGGATAGAGAGTGACTTTCCAAATTTTGTTTTTTAATTATCTGTTGTCTAATTTCTTGCAGACCATCCATTCTATACTCTTCAGTCTCTGATGCCATACTGTTGAAAGCCTCGGGCGCACTATGTTCCATGTTCTGATTGGGTAGTATGGTTCTTTTTTAAGTCCATATAAAATTTTGTTCAGGGTCCGATTTTTTATTATTTTCACCAACTAGGAGGAGGCTGCAGGCTGTTGAACGAACGTACAGGAACAAATAAACTGCTCGTGCTCTTGTTAAATTCTAATCACTCTGGCCTCCATTTACCTATATAAGGAAATTATAATTTTAGCTGTAACATTATTTGTTTAATGTTATCTGAACAAATGCAAATGAAATAAATGAACAATAGAATCAATGAAATTAATATTAGTATAATCCTACATCGTAAACCAGGGGTGCACACAAGAAGGAGGTTCTCGGGTCTGGCCTCACCCTTAACCAATCATTTTTTAGTATTTTTTTAATTTAAAGTTATTCATTGTTGAGTATTAATTTTAATAAATTATTGATTATCTCTGAATATCCGAAGATACGATGCTAAATAGGAAATAAAGATTTGTGAGTATTGATCAATTTTCTTATAACATTTTTTGAACGCTAATTTTGAAGTTTTGTGGATTGAAATTATCAAGAAAATATAGTCAAATTACCGACATTTCTTTTATTGCAAGGAATCAATCTCATTAGTAAGCAGTTTAAAAAATTTTAATTTGGTTCAATAAATTAAAATAATGATGGTTATGGTCTCCAAGTTGTTAAATTAATTTAATAATAATTTATTTAAAATAAATTTAATAATTTTTCTCTTTACAAGTTTTTTAAATAATATTTTGTAACATGTTTCAACCATAAATGGTCATTCTCAAAGATTTGGAAATATTATTTAAATATTTTCAAATGTTTGAGAATGACCATTTATGGTTGAAACATGTTACAAAATATTATTTTAAAAAAATTGTAAAAAAAGAATAGTATATTCTGCAACGATGCCGAAAACAGCATATTTTGAAACGAGTGCACAGTTTACCAGCCGAGGCGATAGCCGAAGTTGGTAATGGTCGCGAGATTCAAAATATGATTTTCGCCGAGTAGAAGACTGTACTTTTTCTACCACTTTTTTAAAAATTATTTTTAATTTTTAAGCATTTTTATTTATAATTACATACAATTCACATTTTAAAACATACACTGTTACAAATTAAAATTGAAAATGTGTATTTATATTTCTGCTATTAAAAAATAGATTACTCAATATGAATAAGTTATCCAATTTTTATGTCAAAGACATAACTGTCTTTAATTACAAGCCTGATTGTCTTTTTCGTTAATTTTTTACATATCCATACATATAGATGTTATATTTTCATAATGTTATATTTTTATTCTATTTACACTACAAAATCCTATATTATTATTCTATTTACTCTATAAAGTTCATAAAATCATTAAGTAATACACCTTTGCAGGTTTATTGTTTTTGAATTTTGCGTTTAGTAGGCTTATAACTAAAGACGGTTTGCACTTTGTCATAAACAAAATCAAATTCAGATTTCTAAAATAAAAATATCAGTTTTGATTTAGTTTTTGAATGGGTATCACGTTACGTAAATTCTTGATATATTTTAACACAACCTAAATTATTTTACGTAAAATAAATATTTGTTTTTCATTTTTGTTAAATAAATAGGTGAAATAATATTTTTTAAAAATATCTTAACACCAACTGTTTTTTATCATACTATTTAAAAAGAATATATGAATATTATATATTTAACTATTATTATTTTTACAATTTTAATGTAAATTGTCCGTAAATAATTCAAAAATAAATTAACGTCATCCTCCAAACAGAGACAAATTAACACTAACAAAATTATTTCATTCAATCAATTGATTGTCTTAACGGGTATTCTAGGATGGTTTATTCTAGTTAAGAAATTAGGAAATAGATGGCTTTTAAAAAATTACTTTCGTCACTAGGTACGAAAGTAATTCGTATAGGTTTTTTTATCACTGGTGACGAAAAAGAAGTTTTCGATTCAATGAACAAACATTGAAAGCAGATTTTTTATGTTGGGTAGTAGAAAAAAATTATTAAATTTATTTTAAATAAATTACACTGGTCAACAAAAAAAATTTTTTTTCCTTATTTTTGTCGTAGGAGAAACCAAAATTTAACATGTAGCAGTCAGACCCAAAAATCGTGTTGACCAGTGTTATTATTAAATTCATTAGTAAGATTTGAATTGCCTATCAATTTTTCAGCTCTCTGCTGTATAGAATCAAAACACTTCAAACTACATATGTAGGCTGTACTCCATATATGAGAACAGTATTCCATGCAGGGACGATGCTATTAAAAACCTAACGCCCCAAAAATCCTAATTTTTAAACAGCGTTCAAACAGCTTTACAAATATTGGAATTCCACTTCATATTATTGTCAACCTCAACTGCTAGAAGGGTAACAGATTCTTTCTCCTCAAGATCATTTGAATCAAACTTTAATGAAAACGGATTAGGTGTTGATAACCTAGGAAAATAGCAAAATTGAGTTTTACTTGTGTTGAATTTTCAACATTGTTAGCAATACCTCAATCCATAATTGTTGTTAAATCAATATTTAATGACTCCATAAAATTTGACCTAGTGTCATTAAGCGCTGACCGTGTGCATAGATTGGCTGTTTCAAGAGAAGCATGAAGCCGAAGCGTACTATCATCAGAAAAACTATGGATTTGATGAATCGTTGAATTCAACAAGTCAATAAAAATAAGAAAAATCTTTTCAAAGCAGGGTTTGCTATACTCTAAAATACGCCATTAATGGTTAAAAGTACTTGGATATTGTAACTGGGCTAGTACTAGAGCAATTCATGGGACGATCTATGGTTTACAGACAAGAGTCAGTTAATAGTTACCTTTGTAGGACAAGCACTGGCCGATAAATGTAAAAATGCTTGGCCATCGTTATTGGGCCATTGCTGGAATCATAAAACGGCCAGTCTACGGTTTATAGAATATAGTCAGTACGTTTTAATTTAAATCGTCAAGCAATGGCCCGTTAATGGTTAACATTAATTGGTTATTGTCATGTCATTGAATATAAATTCACTAGTAATTTTTATTTTAGAAATATATAGTTTGAAAAATAAAACCTATTTCGCCATTCAGTTATGGCTTCTTGGCTGAAAGATTATATGATAATATAGACAAGGTTGGTATAAGCCTATATTTACATCAGACATTTTTATTTTATTTTAACTATTATATGTATTTAATTTGTTTAACTTTACATATGATATTTTTTATTGGCTTAGTCATTGCTCGGTCCCGATTCGGCCATTGCTGCAATGCTGGTCATCATTATTGGTCGGTTATTGGGCCAACTGTACAACCTTATATAGGCCATTGCTGGTTATTTTCTCTTGCTTATGAATGACTGCCATTTATTGTCCCAAGTTATCATTAAGAGAAATTTTAATAATCGTTCAGTCATGGTTGCCAGTGCTCGCCCATTCTTGCATTACTTGTTGTTAGTAATGGACCATTACTGGAACAGTTATACTACCTTGTATGGGTTAGGGCCAATGACAGGAAAATCTCTACCAATTAGAAAAAGGTATAGAAGACTTACAAAAATTTCTTGAACAGTTTTAGTGGCTTTACAAACATTTAATGAAGTACCCGGGTGGTCAGCAACTTAAGTAGATTTTTTTGTAATAAATAGATGTCTCTCTGCATTTTTTAGTTTGTTAAATACATTTCTTTCTGTTCGGTATAATCTAAGGTTTTCATAATAATAAATCATTAGTTTTGTTTTGATTACACTTTCGAAAAGTCTGTTTTTTATTTTTTACTTCAGTACTATCAATTGTAAAAATCTGTCCATACTCACGTGTATTACTTCTGAAAAATTAGAAGCAGTAATTTTTTAATTCTGTTGTAAAGAAAATTGCGTTCCAGGGAAACCATTTAAATATATCTCTAAGCCCCTGGTAATCTGTAGCTTTATAATCTCAAACAAGACTAGGATTAGCTTTTAAAATGTTTAAGAACTTATAAATTTAATATAATTAACACTGTTTGCCGTTGGCACTTGTAAGTTTTCAAATAACATAATGGCAATATCTTGTTACTTTAAGTAAATAACTTATTTAATAAGTTAAATGGAAAAAAAGTAAAAAAAGCAAAGCTTTTTTGAATTTTTACTGTTAGTCTATACATATTTCAGCTTGTTAGGCCATCTTCTGGAGTAATGAATCAATAGTTATGATCAAATTCTATATATTCAATTTTTACAAAAGAATATGGTACTGAAAAACCGATAAAGACAGAGAAAAGAAAAACAAAAGAACATAACAAAATACTTAATTTAACAGCTATTAAAAAGTTATTAGATCCGTTAAACCGGCGGTTCGTATACTAATATTTTTAAAAATTTCATAAATTTTATATCTTTGGAACCGTTTTTATCAATTTCTTCTAAAAATAGACCTCTGCAATTAGAGGTTCTGAGTGAGCGACACAAACAAAAAAGTTTGCATAACACAAAATGCTTCTGAAACAACCGGCACGGTCGCATTTGAGTCATTCGTTTAAAAACCGAACACCTTTTTGACCGACACATATTTGATTTGGCTGAAAGTTTTTTTATGAGTTTTATATCGAAAAAAACGATACCTGAGTTTGAGGATTATTTTTTTCTGGAAAATATAGAAGTTCTATATTTCGAGAATTTCGTGATTTATGGATTGACGAGATATTTTCAAAAATAACTTTGGTTCTATGAAAATTAGAAACTTCTGTTTTCTTTTATTTTAAAGTTAAAAGATGCTTGTTAAAAAAATTGCGACTCTGATGCATAGGCTGACTTCACCACAGCAATGAGCTAATATCCATCAAATACTTTAATTAAAAGCTAACCAATGTTATAGATTTCGCGTAGTTCTAATTATAAAAATATTAAAGCAAGCAGTAGTATCCCATCCAACATAAATTCTGTTGTACGGGAAAAAGTAAAAAAAATTTTAACCGGAAGTGGCAAACAGAAAGTTGGGATGCAGAACTGTTGTGAACCGTACTAAATAGTTATGTATCAAGTTTCATCCAATTCGATTATCACGTACAGATGTTATTGAGTTCAAGATTTTATTAAGAGTTTAGCAATGGATCTAACCATTATGTAGTTTAGAATTCTAAGACACTAGAAATGAATGTATTCAATTGAAAAGAATGAAAAATTGCTTTGAAAAACGAAAGATCCGTAACAAAAGTTTTATCTCAATTCCGGTCGGTTCGGGGAATCGAACCGGCGTCCTTTTGATCAAAGTTTATATGGTTAACCATTTAACCAACTCGACCAGCGACGAGATAAAATTTTGTTTTTGGACGATCGACTTAACATCCCAATTATTTAATTCATTTTTAATGTCAATTTTTTGTCTTATTTATTTATTCTACGAACACGTTTTACCGTTCTTCATACCTCAACTAAGTTGACATTGAATGAAGAACATTATGGATCTACGAATATGGGAGACAAATCCCAACTAGTGGAGAATGGCCACTAACCAATTTAAATTCAAGATTTTATTAAGAGTTTAGCAATGGATCTAACCATTATGTAGTTTAGAATTCTAAGACACTAGAAATGAATGTATTCAATTGAAAAGAATGAAAAATTGCTTTGAAAAGCGAAAGATCCGTAACAAAAGTTTTATCTCAATTCCGGTCGGTTCGGGGAATCGAACCGGCGTCCCTCTGATCAAAGTTTATATGGTTAACCATTTAACCAACTCGACCAGCGACGAGATAAAATTTTGTTTTTGGACGATCGACTTAACATCCCAATTATTTAATTCATTTTTAATGTCAATTTTTTGTCTTATTTATTTATTCTACGAACACGTTTTACCGTTCTTCATACCTCAACTAAGTTGACATTGAATGAAGAACATTATGGATCTACGAATATGGGAGACAAATCCCAACTAGTGGAGAATGGCCACTAACCAATTTAAATTCAAGATTTTATTAAGAGTTTAGCAATGGATCTAACCATTATGTAGTTTAGAATTCTAAGACACTAGAAATGAATGTATTCAATTGATTAGAATGAAAAATTGCTTTGAAAAGTGAAAGATCCGTAACAAAAGTTTTATCTCAATTCCGGTCGGTTCGGGGAATCGAACCGGCGTCCTTTTGATCAAAGTTTATATGGTTAACCATTTAACCAACTCGACCAGCGACGAGATAAAATTTTGTTTTTGGACGATCGACTTAACATCCCAATTATTTAATTCATTTTTAATGTCAATTTTTTGTCTTATTTATTTATTCTACGAACACGTTTTACCGTTCTTCATACCTCAACTAAGTTGACATTGAATGAAGAACATTATGGATCTACGAATATGGGAGACAAATCCCAACTAGTGGAGAATGGCCACTAACCAATTTAAATTCAAGATTTTATTAAGAGTTTAGCAATGGATCTAACCATTATGTAGTTTAGAATTCTAAGACACTAGAAATGAATGTATTCAATTGATTAGAATGAAAAATTGCTTTGAAAAGTGAAAGATCCGTAACAAAAGTTTTATCTCAATTCCGGTCGGTTCGGGGAATCGAACCGGCGTCCCTCTGATCAAAGTTTATATGGTTAACCATTTAACCAACTCGACCAGCGACGAGATAAAATTTTGTTTTTGGACGATCGACTTAACATCACAATTATTTAATTCATATCTTGAATAAAATCTTGAATTTAAATTGGTTAGTGGCCATTCTCCACTAGTTGGAATTTGTCTCCCATATTCGTAGATCCATAATGTTCTTCATTCAATGTCAACTTAGTTGAGGTATGAAGAACGGTAAAACGTGTTCGTAGAATAAATAAATAAGACAAAAAATTGACATTAAAAATGAATTAAATAATTGGGATGTTAAGTCGATCGTCCAAAAACAAAATTTTATCTCGTCGCTGGTCGAGTTGGTTAAATGGTTAACCATATAAACTTTGATCAGAGGGACGCCGGTTCGATTCCCCGAACCAACCGGAATTGAGATAAAACTTTTGTTACGGATCTTTCGCTTTTCAAAGCAATTTTTCATTCTTTTCAATTGAATACATTCATTTCTAGTGTCTTAGAATGTTATTGAGCTTTCAAAAATATAGGTGTATGGGACACCCCCCACCACTTTGTTCACTATCGCTCAAAAACTAATCAGTTCTTTGTTATTTAGGTCTCCATCTTTTTTCTAATTGTCATTAAAATTGATTAATGAATGAAGTCTGTATGCTCCCAACAAACTTTAAAAACAAAGTGTGAAAAGTCAGCAGTTGTATGGTAGACCCCCTGCCACTTTGATCAATGTGTCCCAAAAGACGAAAATTATCTTCTAGCACTAATTGAAACCTTTTCCATAAGTTTCATCATAATCACTTCATTATTGTAGGCTATAGTGTGCATAAATGGAAAAATTAAACAAAAAATTTTTTTACCGGAAGTGAAAAACCGGAAGTTGGGATGCAGAACTGTTGTGAACCGTACTAAATGCTTATGTGCAAAGTTTCATCCAACTCGATTATCAGGTACAGATGCTATTGAGCTTTCAAAAATAGAGTTGTTTGGGACACCTACCACCACTTTGTTCACTATCGCTCAAAAACTAATCAGTTCCTTGCCATACATGGTTTCATCTTTTTCCAAAGTGTCATCAAAATTTAATCACGAACGAATGCTGTGTGCTCCCAACAAACATTGAAAAAATTGTGACACAGTAAACAGGTGTTCGGGAGGCCCCCACCACTTACTTCAATATTGTCCAAAAACTAATCAGTTCTTTGTTATTTAAGTCTTCATCTTTTTTCTAATTGTCATTAAAATAAACTAATGAATGAAGTCTGTATGTTTTATGCTCCCAACAAACATAAAAAACATTGGGTAAACACCACCTGTTGTGAGGTGGACCCCCCCAACCCTTTAGCCAATGTACTCCAAAAGCTGATACAATCTGTCTCATGATATTTGAAAGCTTTTACCAACGTTTCATGAAAATCGATCGGAAATTGTAGGCTACAGTAGGGATAAACACGTGAAAAAAAACTTTTTAACCGGAAGTGACAAACCGAAAGTTGGTATGCATAAATATTGGAAACTGAACTAAAACCTTATATACTAAGTTTCAATAAGATCATAAGCTGGGATTAGAAGTTATTCAAGATTTAAACTTAGAGGTGTTCGGGAGACCCCCCGCAATTTTGTCCAAACATAAAATGAATCCAGATCTTCCATTTGCCAAATTTTCATCAAGATCCTATGCAGAAATGTCACTTACATACCCACACACCCACACACCCACACACCCACCCACGCACATACAGACGTACACCAAAATTTTTATTGGCTATTTAGATAGAGGATGGTCCAAAACAAAACAAAAAACAAAATTTGGGGTATGTTAGATTTTTTTTTTCACGATAGATTGCATTATTTCACACAATTTAAAATTGTGGTGAAGTAAAAAATAAAATCAATAAAAGTTGGTAACAAATTCCTATGGTTACATTAAAGTCAGATGTCCAAATCTATCTTTAGTCATTGCCCCACCCACGAAATGAGTTTTTAGTATGACCATTGTATTCTACGTTTTATTTCCTATAAAAAACGTATTTTTAATAAATAGAAATAAATTAATTTATCAAACGTGGGACGACAAAAATTCCATATATGATAGGTTATTATTTTACATACCGAAAAAATTAGGACAAAATGTGACTAAAACATTTTGGATTTAGCTGAATGTTTTTTTACGGGTTCTTTATAATCAAAAAGATTTACTTGTTCAAGCAGTTTTCCTATTTTGTTTTTTTAGGAGTAATAGAGTGCATCTAAATTTCGAGAATTTCGTAAATTTTGGCTTAAAGACTTATTTTTAAAGATTCATAACTTCGGTTTTGGTAAAGCTAAACACTTTTTTCTGTTTCATTATAAAGTTAAAAATTGTAATTTAAAAAAACAACATCTATAAAAATTATTAACAAATTGCTATTGTTATAAGCAAATAAAGTGTTAAAATTGATTTTTAGGCACTGCCTAACAAAAATAAAGAGTGTTTAGTACAACCATTGTATTCTACGTTAAATTTTCTATTAAAGCCGTATTTTTTATTTATTAATAAATGATTTTTACTGTTAGAAACAAATTAATTTATCGAGCGCGGTACGACAAAAAATTTCATAAATTTTTGTCGTTCAGCACTGGAAATAGTTATTTTTTATCTAGAATGAAAAGTGAACTTCAAAGTACGAGCTAGTTGTTTACTAGTGAGTACCTTTAAAAACACTTTTCGTTTGAGGTAAATACAAAATTTTATTTCATACTGGAAATTTATTAAAATAAAAAGAAATGAGTTTTAAATTTTGCTCAAAAAGTTGAACTTTAACGTCCTAGGACTTTATAAAATTTTATAAGGTCCTAGAACGTTCAAGTTCAACGTTTATGGTACAAAGTTTTAACATCCTAGGACTTTATAAAATTCTAGAAAGTCCTAGGACATTAAAGTTCAACTTTTAGTACCATAAATAATCCGAAAAATGTCGTTTTAGATATCAGTATGAAATAAAATTAATTTATTTGTAACAGTAAAACTCATTTCTTCATAAATAAAATATACGTTTTTTAAATAAAATGGAATGTAGAATACGATGGTTATACTAAACACTCTTTAATTTTGTTAGGTAGTAATGTTAAGTTATGAATCTTGAATTTCGTGATTCTTGGCTTGAAGACTTATGACATAAGTTGTCAAGCCAAAAATCACGAAATTCTCGAAATTCAAATCCGCTCTATTTCTCATAAAAACTGAAAATAATCTTCGAACAAGTACATCTTTTTGATTATATAGAACTCGTAAAGAAATTTTCAGTTAAATCCAAAATGTTTAAGGCACTGTTTGGTTGGGCACTAAATAATAAAATACTTTATAACTTTTTTAATTATGTTTTATTTATTTCACAAAAGTACTTTATCATAGTAAAGCTCGAAATCGACTGGTTATAATAATTTATGTTGAATATTAAGTATAGAATTAACGGGGCAAATATACATACGAATATAACAATAGTAATATAATATATAAGGTACAAATATAATACAATACTGATATAAATTACTATGTATATCCATGTTTAAAAGATTAAATCAGTTGTTATATTTTATAAATCAAACAATTTAATAGCTTTTCAACTGTAATATATATTTTTATTCTTCCTTATTTATTTGCCAAATTTTCGATGTTTCTCATCATTATCAAGGCTTATTAATAGAAATATTAAAAAAATAAAATTAAATCTATAGATTTTTGTCATAATTTAAAAAATTCTTCTTAAAAACATTACATTTTTAATTTATCAAAATACTAAACTAATGTTGAAAAGGTGAAACGTGTTGAACATTTCAACACGTTTCACCAAATGTTCAACACGTTTCACCTCTTCAACATTAGTTTAGTATTTTGATAAATTAAAAATGTAATGTTTTTAAGAAGAATTTTTTAAATTATGACAAAAATCTATAGATTTAATTTATTTTTTTAATATTTCTATTAATAAGCCTTGATAATGATGAGAAACATCGAAAATTTGGCAAATAAATAAGGAAGAATAAAAATATATATTACAGTTGAAAAGCTATTAAATTGTTTGATTTATGTATATCCATATAAAACACCTTCCCCTATTTTTCTATAAATTCAAAATATATGAAAAATCCAAAACTAATTTAACTTAACATGAACTTAAACAATAAGCAAACATTTTCTTAAATTAAACAATTGTAGAATAACTTCAAAATAAAAATTAAAAATTACAATAATATAAAGAAAATTGAAAATTCAACAATCAATCACTGTATAAATGTGAATTATTAATGAAAAATTTGTCGTCCAGATCTCAAAGTTCTTATTAAATTAGGTGGTGAGTTAGAATTATTATAAATATTGCCACCAGTTGGACTCTCATTTAAGTTAGGTACATTTTCTACTTTAACTATGGATCGTCGTCTGATTACATTTGAATTTTTTCTGAATTTTCCACCTTCCTCATCTTCAATAATGTAACACCTTGGCTCATCCCTTTCAAGCACGACTTTACCTGGATACCATTTTAAATTTGGTTTTTGAAACCATATTTCGTCACCTTTACTAAAATTTATTCTAGACTTTGCAGTTTTATTGTAGCAAGACTCTACTTTCTCCCTATTGATACTCAATTTAATAGGAATATCAGTTATAATTTTAGGTTCTAGCTTTGAATCATGTAAAGGAAGTAAAGTTCTACAACGTCTACTAAATAAAATTTGTGAAGGAGAAACCCCAAGACTTTGAATAGGTGTATTACGAAATTCTAATAAAACAAGAAATAAATCATCTCCACTATCAATGGATTTTTTCAACAAATTTTTCGCAATTCCAACAAATTTTTCAGCAAATCCATTTGATTTTGGATAGTAAGGGCTACTAAAAACTAATTTAAAATTTGTTTTTTCAGCAAAAGTTTTTAGATTATATGAATTAAAAGGGTTGTTATCACACACAATCTCCTTAGGAATGCCGTGTGTCGAAAAAATATGTTTTAAATGAAAAATAATTTCGTTAGTGGTTTTATTTTTTAAAAGAATAATTTCAATCCATTTCGAGAAATAGTCACCTAAAACTAAATAATTTTTTCCACCATATTCCATAATATCCATACCCAATTTTAAAAAACGATATGGCGGTATATCATGGAAAATAATTGGCTCTTTGGCAAGACTTCGCATAAATTTTTGACATGTACAACATGTACCTACTATATCCTCTATGCTTTTATTAAGACCAGGCCAATACACTAATTCCCTAGCGCGGTTTATGGTTTTATTAATTCCTAAATGAGGTTTATGTAATAAATTTAGTATCTCTTTTCTAAGCACAGTAGGAACAATAATTCTATGTTCAAAAAACAATAATCCCTCCTCAAGGAATATGTTATTCCTGTCCTTAAAATAAATTTTAATCTCATCAGGAACTTTTGTTTTATGAACTGGCCAACCATTTTGGCAAAATTTGGCAAGAAAACATAATGAAGCGTCTTTTAAAGTCTCTTCTTGCATTTGTGTCTTTCTATTATCACTTATATTAATGGAATGAACCAAATCATTAAAATTTTCTTCTTCTTCGTCAACTTCTGACTTGTCATAAGAACGAGACAATAAATCAGCAACATAGAGAAACTTTCCTGATATATACTGGACATTTAAATTATATCTCAGTAATTTCAATCGCATTCGCTGAAGTCTAGTGGCGTAAATTTTACTCAAATCTTTCTGAAAGATTGAAATGAGTGGTTTGTGATCCGTATGTACCGTGACAAGTCTCCCATATATATAGTAATGAAATTTGTTCGCAGCAAAAGTAATCGCTAACAACTCCTTTTCGATTTGGGCATAATTCTGTTCTGCTGGAGAGAGACTTCTCGAAGCAAAGCACACAGGTCCACCATCCTGTATTATACAAGCCCCAAGCCCAAATTGTGAAGCGTCACATTGAATGACAACTTCTTTTTTTTCATCAAAATTTTTTAAAGTAGGCGAATTTGTAATTAACTCCCTAATTCTATTGAATTCTGAAGTATGTGTCTCTGTCCACATAAATTCCTTTCCTTTTTTTAAAAGTTCTCTTAAATTTGTTGATTCTTCCGATAAATTTGGAATAAAATTCCGAAGATAATTAACCATTCCTAACACTGACTCTAATTCTTTTCTATTAGTAGGAATATCTAATTTTTCAATGGATTTAACGCGACTTGGGTCTGGTTTCATACCCTCCGCCGAAAAAATTTGTCCAATATATTTAACATGATCCACTCTATATTGAAATTTATTGGGATTAAATTTTATTCCCAAATTCCTAGCCCGATTAAAAACAGCTTTTAAATTATTATCATGTTCATCCATTGTCCGCCCAAAAACCAACAAATCATCAATATACACTATAGTACCTGGAAGATCACAAAAACTATTGTATGTATATCTTTGAAAAATTTCAGGTGAAACGTTCAGTCCATATGGAAGACGTGTGAATTTATAACACCCGAACGGTGTACTAAAAGTACAAATATCAGTTGACTCTGAGTCAAGCCTCACCTGCCAAAATCCCTCCTTAAAATCCAATACTGAGAAAAATTTCATGTTACTAAGCTTTGACCTTAACTCTTCTAAATTTGGTATAGCAAATTTTTCTGGTATTAGAGCTTTATTAAGGTTCCTTGGATCTAGGCAAAGTCTCATATCACCATTTATTTTCTCTACAATGACTATATTGCTCACCCAATTTTTTGGGTATCCTACCCTTTCAATCACTCCAATATCTGCTAAAAAATTCAATTTCTTTTCTAATTTAGGCATAACTGAAAGCGGTACACGTCGAGAAGGATTAACCATTGGAGTTACATCATCACAGGTTCTTAATTTACACAAATCAGAAAAACATCCAAGACCTTCAAAAAGGTCAGAAAATTCAGACAAAACTATTTTCTTATCATTACTGTGAATCATATCCATTCTTTTAATAATCCCGAAATCTCGACAACCGAAAATTCCTAAAATGGGAGGACATTCTGTATCAATAATTATAAACTCTAGAAATAAAACTAAATTTTTGTATCGACAATTAAGACCAATTTTCCCGATTGTTTTGAGTTTATTACCACCGTAAGACTCCACTAACAAATTTACTGGCTCTAACGAGTACAATTGATTAATTTTTGACAAATACTTTTTAGGTAAAACATTAATTTCCGAGCCTGTATCCAATTTAAAATTAATAGAAATATTCTCAAAATATAATTTTTCATACCATTGTGACTCAATTTGAGAATTAGAACTCATCAGACTATCCAAGAAGAAACTTGAATCTATACCTTCACTCAAATGAGAATTATCCTCAGAAGTTTTGATTTCATTTAAATCCTGCACCTTTTTCTTATTTAATAATTCACATGCCAGAAAATAGTGTCCTGGCTTCTTGCAATATTTGCATAATTTTCTAAAAGCTGGACATTTAAATTTTTCATGAGTTGTTAAACATTTATTGCAGTTGATTGTATTTTCATTTTTCCTAAAAGAAGAATTAAAACGATTATTAAACGAAATATTTGGTTTTTGATTAGCTGAATTAATAGAATTTTTATTTAAATTATTTGAATTTTGTTTTAAATTGAAAAAATTATTTCGATTGATACTCCCTCTATTATTATTTCCTTTAACTGCATGTACTTCAGTCTTAATGTCACCATGAACTTCTTTTGACCTCACTTGCTCCAGCTCTGCAACTCTGCACATGTTTATTGTTGTCTCTAAATTCAAATTAGCCGTATTCATCAGTTTATCACTTATTTCTTTGTTGTTTAGTCCCAAAATGATGAAATCCCGTATTAAATTATCCCGTTCAGTACCAAATTCACATCCATTCGAAAGTTGACGTAAATCAGTCAGAAAGTTGTCAAAATTTTCTAGATCACGCTGTATCCTTCGATAAAATTTCATGCGCTCATAAATTGCATTCTTTTTTGGATTGCAAAATCCTTCAAAAGCAGAAAGAACATCTTCCATGCTTTTAGTATCATCAGTCGAAATCTCCCACGAATAATATTTTTCACGAGCATCAGTCCCAACAAGATTTAATAAAATTGCTTTTTTAACGGGTTCAGGTTTTTTCGTTTTCTCTGAAGCCGTCATAAAATTTATGAAATCACGTTTAAAATTATTAAAATTTACCGTTAAGTTGCCTTCTAGAACTAACGGATCTGGTTTATTGTATTCCATTTTATTACTTTCACTATCCGTTTCCGAATCACCTTTTGAATCACTAGATAGAATAATTTCTACTTCTTCAATATCCGAAATACTTGAATCTATTTTTAACAGCGAAGATTTTTTAATTTTATTTTTTAATTAATTTTTTAATTAATTTTTCTCACTGAAAACCAACTGCGCCATGTTTGGTTGGGCACTAAATAATAAAATACTTTATAACTTTTTTAATTATGTTTTATTTATTTCACAAAAGTACTTTATCATAGTAAAGCTCGAAATCGACTGGTTATAATAATTTATGTTGAATATTAAGTATAGAATTAACGGGGCAAATATACATACGAATATAACAATAGTAATATAATATATAAGGTACAAATATAATACAATACTGATATAAATTACTATGTGTATCCATATAAAACAGGCACATATTGTCCTAATCTTTTCGGTATGAAAAAGAATAACCCATATATGGAATTTTGTCGTCCAGCGCTTTGTAAATGAATTTATTTCTAACAGTAAAAATTTCTCCATTAATTAAAACTAGGTTTTGTATATCAAACGAAACGTAGAATACGATGGTCATACTAAAACTCATTTCGTGGGTGAATGACTAAAGATGGATTTGGACATTTTATTTATTTATAACAATAGGAATATTTGTTAATTTTTAATTTAAAGTTTTATTGGTTTTAATTTTTTTTTATCTGCATACATTTAAAATCTGTGGAAACATTTTAATCCGTTTCATTTAAATATAAACCTCTGCAGTTAGAGGGTTTTGAATTGTCAGTTTCAACAAAAAAGTTTGCATCAATCCCCAACATCAACAATATGCAAAAACCATATAACAAGTACTGAAAAAAATATTGCGACGCTGATGCATAGGCTGACTTCACCACAGCTCTGGAAACATAGTGTTCTGGATATATAATGAGCTAATATCCATAAAATACTTTAATTAAAAGCTAACCAATATTATGGACTTCGTAGTTCTAATAATAAAAATATTGAAGTAGGCAGTAGAATCCCAACAAACATAAATTCTGTTGTACGAGAAAAAGTAAAAAAAAATTTTATCGGAAGTGACAAAGCGGAAGTTAGGATGCAGAACTGTTGTAAACCGTACTAAATGTGTATGTACCAAATTTCATCCAACTCGATTATCAGGTACAGAAGTTATTGAGCTTCCAAAATAACAGGAGGACCTCCTACCACTTTGTTCACTATCGCTAAAAAATCTAATCAGTTCCTTGCCATACATATTTGCATCTTTTTGCAAAGTGTAATCATAATTACTTAACGAACGAATGTTGTATGCTTCCAACAAACATTGAAACAATAAACAGGTGTTCGGGAGGACCCCACCACTTATCCCAATATTGTCCAAAAACTAGTCAATTCTTTGTCAATAAAGTCTTTATCTTTTTTCAAAGTGCCATTAAAATTGATTAATGAATGAAGTCTGTATGCTCCGAACAAACTTTAAAACCAAGTGTGAAAAGTCAGCAGTTGTATGGTAGATCCCCCGCCACTTTGATCAATGTGTCCCAAAAGATGATAATTATCTTCTTACACTAATTGAAACCTTTCCATAAGTTTTATCATAATCACTTCATTATTGTAGGCTGTAGATAAAGATACTGAAAAAACTGCCAACAATTATATAAAATTTTTTTTTACCGGAAGTAAAAAACCGGAAGTTGGGATGCAGAATTTTTGTAAATCATACTAAATGCTTATGTACAAAGTTTCATCCAATTCGATTATCAGGTACAGATGTTATTGAGCTTTAAAAAAAACAGGTGTATGGGACAACCCCCACCACTTGTTCACTATCGCTCAAAAACTAATCAGTTCTTTGCCATACATGTTTGCATCTTTTTCCAAAGTGTTATTAAAATTGGTTCACCAACGAATGCTGTGTGCTCCCAACAAGCATTGAAAAAAGTGTGACACAGTAAACAGGTGTTCGGGAGACCCCGTACCACTTATCCCAATATTGTCCAAAAACTAATCAGTTCCTTGTCATTTAAGTTTCCATCTTTTTCCAAAGTGTCATTAGAATTGATTAATGAATGAAGTCTGTATGCTCCCAACAAACTTTAAAAACAAAGTGTGAAAAGTCAGCAGTTGTATGGTAGAACCCCCGCCACTTTGATCAATGTGGCCCAAAAGATGATAATTATCTTCTTACACTAATTGGAACCCTATTCCATAAGTTTCATCATAATCACTTCATTATTGTAGGCTGTAGTGTGCATAAAGACACTGAAAAAACTTAAAAAAAGTACAAAAAAAATTTTTTTTACCGGAAGTGAAAAATGGAAAGTTCGGATGCAAAACTATTTTAAACCGTACTACATAATCATGTACCAAGTTTCATTCAATTCGCTTATCAGGTACAGAAGTTATAGAGCTTTCAAAAATAAGGTGCTCCAGGGACCCCCCACCACTTTGTTCACTATCGCTATCACTATCACTATTCACTATCACTCTAACTAATGAATGAAGTCTGTATGCTCCCAACAAACTTTAAAAACAAAGTGTGAAAAGTCAGCATTTGTATGGTAGAACCCCAACACCTTGATCAATGTGTCCTAAAACATGATAATTATCTTTTCACACTAATTGGAACCCTATTCCATAAGTTTCATCATAATCACTTCATTATTGTAGGCTGTAGTGTGCATAAAGACACTGAAAAAACTTAAAAAAGTACAAAAAAATTTTTTTTACCGGAAGTGAAAAACGGGAAGTTGGGATGCAAAACTATTTTAAACCGTACTACATACTCATGTACAAAGTTTCATCCAATTCGCTTATCAGGTACAGAAGTTATAGAGCTTTCAAAAAAACAGGTGCTCCAGGGTCCCCCCACCACTTTGTTCACTATCGCTCAAAAACTAATCAGTTCTTTGCCATACATGTTTGCATCTTTTTCCAAAGTATCATCAAAATTCGTTCACGAACGAATGCTGTGTGCTCCCAACAAACATTGAAAAAAGTGTGACACATTAAACAGGTGTTCGGGAGGACCCCCACCACTTATTCCAATACTATCCAAAAACTAATCAGTTCTTTGTTACTTAAGTCTCCATCTTTTTCTAAAATGTTATTAAAATAAATTAATGAATGAAGTCTGTATGCTCCCAACAAACTTAAAAAACAAAGTGTGAAAAGTCAGCATTTGTATGGTAGACCCCCCACCACCTTGATCAATGTGTCCTAAAACATGATAATTATCTTTTCACACTAATTGGAACCCTATTCCATAAGTTTCATCATAATCACTTCATTATTGTAGGCTGTAGTGTGCATAAAGACACTGAAAAAACTTCAAAAAAGTACAAAAAAATTTTTTTTACCGGAAGTGAAAAACCGGAAGTTGGGATGCAGAACTATTTTAAACCGTACTACATACTCATGTACCAGGTTTCATCCAATTCGCTTATCAGGTACAGAAGTTATAGAGCTTTCAAAAAAACAGGTGCTCCAGGGACCCCCCACCACTTTGTTCACTATCGCTCAAAAACTAATCAGTTCTTTATCATACATGTTTGCGTCTTTTTTCAAAGTTTCATTAAAATTCATTCACGAATGAATGTTTTATGCTCCCAACAAACATAAAAACTTTGTGGAAAAAACCATCTGTTGTATGGTGGACCCCCCAACCCTTTATCCAATGTGCTTTAAAAGCTAATAAAATCTTTCTCATGTTATTTAAAAGCTTTTCGCAACGTTTCATGAAAATCGATTGGTAATTGTAGGCTACAGTAGGGATAAACACCTGAAAAAAAAACTTTTTAGCCGGAAGTGACAAACTGGAAGTTGGTATGCAGAAATATTGGAAACAGTACTAAAACCTTATATACTAAGTTTCAATAAGATCATAGCCCGGGATCAGAAGTTATTCAAGATTTAAACTTAGAGGTGTTCGGGAGACCCCCCGCCATTTTGTCCAAATTTGAAATGAATCCAGATCTTCCATTTTCGAGTGAACTTGTATCATTTGCCAAAGTTTCATCAAGATCCTATGCAGAAAACTCACCCACCCACCCACGCACACACAGACGTACACCAAATTTTTTGTTGGCTATTTAGATAGAGGATGGTCCAAAACAAAAGATAAAATAAAATTTGGGGTATGTAAGATTTTTTTTTTTCACGATAGATTGCATTACTTCACACAATTTAAAATTGTGGTGAAGTAAAAATAAAAAGATTTGAATAGCACGAATTATTTTGTTTTCTTCAAAATAAGCTATTATGATATTTTGCATTAACTTCAATGTATGATATAGAGTAGGTTTTCCGTGTGTTTTTCATATAGTGTCATACATTGTCACACATATTTTCTGTGGTAGTTTTGCTTGTATGTATCTAATTTTCTTTTTAACATTTGTTCTATACCTGTTTGTAGTTATTTTGTTTTGTTTAAACTGATAGATCAGATTCTAGTTGTACACAAAACTGTGTGATCTCAAAATCTACCTATTTCTAGCGGACATCCTGCCGACTTTTTTTTGATTATATTGATATTTTAAAAACTACCGAACATTATAAATAAAGAATGTAACGGATTAAAGGGTTATAAAATTTGTGAAAAATAAAAAATGTTTTTGAAGTTATGTATGAAATAACACAGGATCTGTCAAGGAGAAAAAAAGATTTCTCTTTGTTCGTTTAAAACATCTTTTTTAAAGTAGAATGCTTTCTTAATCTCGTAAGATTCCAAAATATCTATTTGTTCCCCTTAGGTTAAATATGTAATATTAAAAGTTTATCTATAGAGAGTAGAGACACTATATGGTTAGAATCAATAACGGGGTTAGCCAAAGCAGAATCCGTCTTCCTTAGTTCTTATTTTGATGGTCCTACCCGTTTGGCCTAAAAAATTATAACTATAATCATTGCATTTGATTTCATATACACTTCAATAAGGTATTCGTCTTTGGCATATTATTAAAAACCAGTTTCTTAATTCTATTTTTATTGGAAAACGCAAACCTAATATTTGAATACTTTGAAACGAAATAACCTAATTTTGAGCAAACCTTACCAGTATATCCCAAACATCTCCACTTCCATGAACGTGTGTTATCTACAGGATAGATACAACTCAAGAGCTTTTCTTTGTTTCTTCTTTAACAAACCAAACACTACTCTTTTTTCATAGCTTTTTTGTTGAAGTGTACATTAGACATTGGGATATTAATCAGTTTCTCTATAAAAGTATAAAGAGCTAACATTTTAGTATTAATGGGGTGGTTAGAATGTTCGGGTATAACAGAATCGGTAGGATTTCTATTAATACTAAAGTCGAATTTGGAATTAATTTGGGATATTGTAACATCAAGAAAGTTAAGATATCCTAAGGCCTCAGTTTCTAAGGTGAAATCTATAGATAAAAATTGTGTATTAAGCCAAGACAAAAAAGAATCCAGTAACTTATCTGTACTTTTCCAGCTACAAAGTATATCATCTAAAGTATATCATCTATATGTATACCAGAAGACTATATAACAGCAAAATGGGTTAGAAGATGAGAATATAAGTTTGCCAAAATTATTCATAAAAATATTTGCAAATAGAGGGGAAAGAGGGGAATCCATAGGAAGACCATCAGAAAACATTTAAAATTTTGAATCATAATAAAAATAATTTTGTTCGATGCAAGTTTTATAAATTCTCTTTAGATCATTTCTAATGGAAGGATCATCAACATTTTTATTAATAAACCTGTTCACTATATCTGTTAAAATTTTAATTGGGATTGAGGTGAATAAACTAATAAACTAACAACATCAAAGGACACTAGTTTAGCTTTACAAACACAATTAAAACTACTAATTTTTCGCGCTAGATCTAGATCTGTAAATTTAATCTGTGGAAATCAAATTATGATCTGATCTACCTAAAGACTCTGATACTTTAAATTGTAGCAACGAAGGATCATTTGTCAAAAAAAAAAAATAAAGCAGATCACTACTTTGGCCAGGAATGTTAGGAACTCTAGTAGGTTGGTCTTTTATCTGAGTGAAAATAAAAATAAAATAAATAATAATAAAAACATAATAATAGTATAAATTTTGTTTGACTAGAATGTTTTAGTTCTTTTGATACAACTTAACGCATACGTGATAGTTATGCAGGCCTGCACTGAGCTGAAGCTTTTGGGCTCTGATTAAGAAAGTATATTATATGAACATATTGACTTAATATTTGCAATATAATTAACAAACATGTAAGTAGACGAGGCATCTCCTACATTGATTCTTATTGTTTACGAAGATAAGGAGAGATACCAAGATACTAGTAGGAAGTGTCAGTGAAATTTTGATTTTAACAAACAAAACCTCATAGTGTAGAAATGAATATCAAACAAACTTTTTTTCCAGACTATATTTTAATAATTTTCTAATTTACAAAAAAAGCTTACATTATAATAAATAATGTAACTTTTATAAGGATGATTTACTGCCCAAAACTTTTTTCTATTGCTTAAATTTTAAAAAAAATTTATAATGTTGATAATTTTTCTACCCATTCTCTTGGGAGATGAGCACCCTGTAAAGTTAATAAAGATTTATTGATTTTTGTAATTAATTCATGAAAATTTGTTTGTAAGAAAATATACTTACAACGGGTTGGAAACCGTTTTCATCAGCAAGATAATCGACACGGTAGAGAACACCATCATCACCAACATATTCGAAGTAACCATTAGCTCTTGTACCTCCGTAACCATATTCACCATCAACTCCATTTCTGTAGTTGTATACACGACCTTGTTCTTGAGCGTTGATTTTGTTTTCGGTTTCATAAGCATAGTTGTATCCTTCATGGTTGGCTTCTTTAAGATGACGGAATACTTTCCATCCTCCTTCTTGGTTGTAGTTATATTGACGATCATATGGGTAATATTTGACGAATTCAACTTGTCTATTTTAATAATTTAAATAAACATATAATAAAAATTTTGAAATGAACACACATTTTTTATTTTTAATACTTACGGAGCAGGGCTTGGAACAAATTGTACTACAACTGGAACTGGAGCTGCTGTGGTGGGAGCAGCTGTTGTTGGAGCAGCTGTAGTTGGAGCAGCTGTTGTTGGAGCAGCTGTGGTGGGAACTGGTGTTGTTGGTACAAATGTTGTTGGTGCAAATGTTGATGTTACTGGGACGAATGTTGGTGCATATGTTGGTCCGTATGTTGGATATGGGGAATAATATACTGGTGGTGGAGGTGGTGTTGATACATATACAACTTGGGGTTGTACGTATGGTGGAACATCATGAACGTATGGACGACCATCATGATAGTATTGACCATTATCACCACTGTATCTTCCGGAATTATCTGGACGATATTTGCCATCGTCATATCCACGGTTAACAACAACTCTACGAACAACAGTTGGTGGAGCTACTGTTGAAACAAGTGGTCCAACTTGTGAAACAACCGGCACCACTGTTGTTTGGGCGGCAACAAACCCAACAACTGCTAAGAGAACAATCTATAATCCAACAAAAAACAATATATTAATTTTACCACTTAGCATAATCATTTCATTTTTTTATCACTTTTATCACTTAAATTTTTTCTTAATTTTCCACATACCAAAAACTTCATTTTAATTTGTACACAAAAACACTGTTACTGCACGAAGTGAATAGTTGAAGTGTGTTCTAACTCTGATCTACTTAAAGTATTTATACAAAAAAATTCTGTAACATAAAAATCATTTATACACGACAAAACCGGCCGGTCTGTAATTTTATACATCGAAATTTTAGCTATCGCCTTTGCATTATGCAAAATAAACATTTTTATCGCTTAATGTTACGACGAATGTCTTTTTTATTCATAATTGATAATAGAAGATCATTTATTCTAATAGGTAAAAAAGAAGAAAACGAACTAGAATTAGATGGTAACGATCGTTTGAAAAGATAGTGATAAGACGCTATTTAAGGTTTGATTATATTAGTTTATAAATACAGAAATAATTTTTTGAACCTCATTTTCGTTTTCAATCTTATTCGATTTAAACGGCAATTCTTTTTATTAGACATATTTTAAATAAACTTTTATTTATTATAAAAATATATAAAAGATATTTTATTCTGGTCTCCAAGTTGTTATATAATTTAAATTAAAACAATAATTCATGTTGATAAATTATTGTAAAATAATTCCACAAAACAATCTTTAATAAGTATATAGTATTTATTCGATGCGTTTCGAATGTTATACATTGATCTACGGGTACAAAAAATATATAACTCTTGTTATTAGACAAAAATAGTTTAATGACATCTAAAAAACATAAAAGAATTTAAATTTTGCAAGTCATAAATTCGTTTGATTTTTTATAGTGAATTTCTCAAAAATATATCATATAAGTGATAAAAAGTTTGTAAATTCATGTTTGTTGATCTCAAACATAATTTCCCATATATGAAAAATCTAATTTGAAGAAAAACGTGTTCTAGACCGAGTTGTGAGAACTTGTCCTTATTTGATTTTCCTGAAACTTGGCATATTAGTAGTATGGACAAAATAAAAAAAAATAAAACTTATTTTACAATTTTTTTAAAGTGCATAGTTTGAGGATAGGAGGCACCCCAACATGCATGAACAATGAAAATTCTGCCAATCCGATGTAACTTTGAAATTACATTTCTCAAGAACGGCTATACCGATTTCAGCAAACTTTTTTTTATTTGATAGATGATTCGCTAGTCGTTTGAAAAAAATTAATTATTATTTTTTGTAATTAATTTTTAAATAAAAATATAAAAAAACTTTTTGAAAGATGGCGCTAGGGTTGAAGATCAATCGGAATTTAATTAATTTTTTTCCTGAAAATAGTTCTATCCTTATTCTAAAATATATCAAATTCACAAAGAGGCGTTAAATTTTTAATCTTGAGATATTAATTTTAGAAATTTTTAGTACGACTAAAATTCTAATTTTTCATCATTTTTTCAAACAACTTTCATTAACAAAAATTGTTAATCAATTAAATTTGAATGTTTTTTTTGTTTAATGTAGTTCTATCCGTATTTTAAAATATATCAAATTTACAAGGAGGCGTTAATTCGTGTTCTTGAGATATTTAATGTTAAAAATTTTTAGTCCATCTAAAATTCTAATTGTTCATTATTTTTTCGAACAATTTTTATCAACAAAAAATTTCAACCACTGAAGTTCGAAAAAATGATGAAAAATTCGAATTTTAGTTGGACCTATGCTCAAACTATGCACTTTAAAAAAATTGTAGAGTTAGTTGTAGTTTTTATTTTGTCCATACTCCCAATATGCCAAGTTTCAGGATAATCAAAAATGGTCAAATCTCGACTTTTTCACCTGCGTAGATCACGTTTTTCATTATTTACAAATTTTTTAATAAACTGAGCATGATGTGACATAAAGATATATAATAATTCCAGTTTTTTGATTTCACTTAAATTTGCATAAAGTATGATGATTGGATTCATTTAACCTCTAATAAAATATGTAGTAAAGTTTTGTGGAATCGGTACTAAATTTTTTAAAAATCAAATAAACATAAGATATTTAGATATAACTAAATTTATATCTAGTTTTAGAAGCAACCGGTTACACTCAGTTTCGCAACATATTATTCTTCTTTTATCACAACCACATTTTTCCTAGAAACCTTTTCAAATGCATAATTTTTGATTTACATTTTTGTTTTCTCATAGTGATGACCATATCCACTTCTAAATTAGAACCAAGATTTATTATCAAAATGATTTTTTGTTGTTTTAATTTTAAGCTATTTAAATATATTCATGATCGTTTCGATCATTGATGTCGTTAAGAGGGGAATTACAATGGATGTGTCATACGTGCGTTCGTTGTGCTTCCGTTGACAGCTTAAGTAGAATGCATACAAATGTATGAAAGTAATTTAAATTATGCACTACAGCGCAGCGGACGCATGACGAACGCATCTAGTTGGTCTACTCATTACTTTAAGAGATGCGTGCGTCATTTGACATTTCATTTTGCATTGTTTTCAAACAAAAATTAGTTTTCAAATTTGTTTGTTACAAATTAAAAATAAAAAATGGAGGAAAAATTAATTGACGAAGTAAAAAAAGTAGAATTCGAAAAAAGAGTAGAATTCGAAAAAGTTCGCAAAAGAACTCAAATTGTCTGAACTTTCATGCGTGCTATTTTGAAAAATTGCTCTGGATCATTATATTTAATTTTATTAAAATTTAGTTCATAAAATCCACATTTCTTTCTATTTAAATTTATTTCTCGCACCCACCAATGCTTTTCCTTTTTTTTAGTTTTAAAATACGATTTAAAAGCCAACAAAGCCGTAAAAGCTATAAAATCAACTTTTTCCAATTCTTCGTCCATTTAAAAAAACACAAAACTAAATTGTATTAAAAATAACTGTCAACGCACATCGCACAGATGTCAGCGCATGTAACGGATAGAAATGTCACTAACGGACGCACGCATTAACTTATTATTCTAATTCAAGCTTAAATTGTTGATATTTATTTTATTTAAATCAATCATCATTATTAATAATATTTTTTGTTTGGTTTTAAGACCATGGGATTTATTTAAATTTAAACGATATTAGAAACTTTATAAAACTGGCGTGGGCAAAGTTCTGGTTTCTATCATAATTTTGTGACACGTAAGGAAAAGAAAGGATTTAGAATTATTTTCCTTTTTTTAACAAAATACTAGAAAAAAATGATTTCAAACGAATTTAAATTCGAATTCAAACAGCTTTAAGGTTTGTTTGAAAGTTTTTACTTCGGTCTGAAAGACCTAAGTATTACATTCATGAGCTCAAAGTGAAATTCTTACCCCCACTTTTTTTGACATTTCTCGACGTTTTAGGACCTCCTGATTCTAAAAAAGCAAAAAAAAAAAAATGTATGTCTGTCTGCCGGGCCGGCCGGCTGTCATTACCTACGCTGCAGGGAAAACCGCTGGAGGGATTTCAAAAATTTTTTTTTCTAAAAATAGGTATACTCAAGGGACAGGTCCGAAAGGACGCTGTGTTCGATAACTGTACCGGAAGTGTGTCAAAAAAATCATTATGTGTGTCAAAAATAGCAAATTTTCATATTTTTGGCTTAAAAAACGTTCATTTTAAGTGATTACGAGTAGGAACATTAAATTTGGAGAAATCTTGATGGTCGGGATTGGTATGTGAGACCAAAAACTAGATTATTGCATTATAAGTTTGTCAAAAAAATGTTGTCAAGTGTGTCAAAAGAAAGATTTTTGTTTATTTTTTACCTAATTTTATGGAAAAAAATAAAATTAATTTTCTTTGTTTGAAATGAAGTTTTATTATTATTATTGAGAATTATGGCATTATAAGTTTGTCAAAAAAATGTTGTCAAGTGTGTCAAAAGATTTTTATTTAGTATTTTACCTAATTTTTTGCAAAAAAAATAAAAGTGTTTGTTTGAAATGAAATTTTATTATTATTATTGAGAATTATGGCATTATAAGTTTGTCAAAAAATGTTGTCAAGTGTGTCAAAAGAAAGGTTTTTATTTATTTTTTACCCAATTTTTTAGAAAAAAATAAAATTAATAGTTCGTATGACATGATATATTATTATTATTATTGAGAATTATGGCATTATAAGTTTGTCAAAAAATAATGTCAAGTGTGTCAAAAATGATTTCATTTATTTTTTAGCCAATTTTTTGGGAAAAAAAATGTAGCTGTTTTTATGACGTAAATGTAATTTAAAATGAGATTGGACATGGAAATTTTTGAATTTGTTATAGTTTTTGAAATATTTTTGGAATTTTGAAAAAGTTTGTATTTTTGATTTTGTAATAATTTTTACAATATTTTTAGAATTTCGGCAAAAGTTTTAATTTTTGATTTTGTAAGAATTTTTGAAATATTTTTAGAATTTTAAAAATTTTTAATTTTGATATTATTATAATTTTTGGAATTTTGAAAAAAGTTTCAATTTATGATTTTGTAATAATTTTTGCAATATTTTTAGAATTTTGGAAAAAGTTTGTATTTTTAAGAATTTTTGAAATATTATTGGAATTTAGAAAATATTTAAATATTTGATTTTATTCTAATATTTGGAATATGTTTGGCATTTTGAAAAAGTTTGATTTTATTTAATTTAACAATATTTTTGGAATTTTGATTATAATTTTCCGGCAACGTATTGATGTTTCGTGTTGGTTTTGTAAGAAATTTTTAAACAGAGATAAAAAATATTTGTACTTTAACAAAGAGTTATGTTTGATGTACATCGCTGCCCAAAACTAAAAACCATGTCCTCATAAAAGTTTTTTGCCGAAAACTATATCAAAATCTTTAACCCAGACCGAAGTCTTGATATCTCAGAGCTTGAGATTTCAGCCCCTCCATATTTTATCTTTGGATCAACACGTTTTGGACACATGGTGTCAAATATTTATTATTTATGGTTTTTTTTACCCGACTTAAAAAAATGCGGTTCTGTGTTTCATTGTGGGTTTTTTTTATGTATGTTCACCGATTTCTCAAAAACGGCTCGTTCGATTTGAATGATTTGAATTGTATTTTATTAAGATTAATTCCAAGAGGATCTTATAATATTTTCTGTGATGTGAAAAATACCGTTTTTCAGAAAATTAGGAAAAGAACAATTTATTATGTATTTTCGCGGACTTCGTCAAAACATCTTAATCTGTTTGACGGTTTGAGCTGGATTAAATAGCTGTAATTAGCCATTAACCATGATTAATAGATTGTTATTGGTGAATGCTTTCCGGGATTTTAATTTATTACTTCAAAAACACTTTCTTAGCCATTTGCTTTTATAACTATACTTAAAATTAAAAAATAAATAAATTTTAAAAGAAGTCCAAGCGGCGCGTATATCCGCTAGAAATAGGTAGATTTCGAGATCAGACAGTTTTGTGTGGCAGTAGAATCTGATGTATCAGATTAGTTTAAACAACACAAACTGATTTAAAACAGATATCGAACAATTTTTTAAAAGAAAATTAGCTACATATAAGCAAAACTATATCTATCCAATTTTGCAACAAACAAATATCAAATCTACCACAAAACATGTGCGTGACAATTTATGACACCTACCTACGCTATATCATATGTCGTCCAATTACTCCAAAATATCAAAATAGTGAGAGAGGAGGTTCTTTTGAAAATGTTGTTATAGAAAAATAGGAGGAATGATGTTCAGACCAGAGGCTGATAGTTAACCCCTTTAAAATATTTTTTGACAATTTTGGGTTTGAAATAAAGATCTTTCATATTAACTCCTGAAGACTGGATCTTTGGTTTTTCTTTAGGAGTTTCTAAAACAGCCGAGATCACAGCAAAGCGTTCCGCGAACAATGTGGTTTTTTCGCCGGGTCAGTGACAATTAAATCACCGTCAATAATAGGAAAAAAAAGAGTTGGTACCAGACTTTAAAGAATTAATGGCACTGTAAAAATTTTTGTCAGAAATGGACTTGGTAGAAAGTTTTGCCGCTCTCGCTCTGCCAATTTCTGTTCTTTTGGTTTTCGTTTATCTGGTTTAATATACTATTGGGCTGTACAGATATTAGAACTTAAATCGTTAATGTATTTTTGTTATGGAACCAAATATTAAATAATATTTGTTTGTTTCTAAGGGCCAATTTGGCTGGAACACAAATATTTTTGTTGAGGTTTCTTTATTGAGAAGGGAACGAATTTATTGATACTAAAACATTTTAGTCAAACAAAAAAATACTATATTATTATTTTATTTTTATATTTATTTTCACTCGGACCAAACAACCTACCAGAGCTCCTGAAATTCCTGGTTAAATTAGTAAATTACTTTATTTGATTTTGATAAATGACCTTTCGTTGGTACAATTTAAAGTATCAGAA
Source organism: Diogma glabrata (assembly GCA_963693315.1). Taxonomy (NCBI): domain Eukaryota; kingdom Metazoa; phylum Arthropoda; class Insecta; order Diptera; family Cylindrotomidae; genus Diogma; species Diogma glabrata. The sequence continues at coordinate 89,922 of CAVNZG010000690.1, forward strand.
CCTTTAGGTGGTTCAGACCATAATTTGATTTCCACTCATTTAAATTTACAAGTTCCTAAATAATTTCAATCTTTCAGTCTTATTTGGGTTGCAGATTGGCAGGGGCTTGGAGATATATGTTTAATTCAAACATTTCTGTTTCTATTTTTTCAAAAATAATACACGTGGGTATGCGCAGGTTTATTCCAATAGATGGTTCTGAAGGTTGATCTTTAGGTTTCGGGTAAATGTGCAGAAGCAATAAAATTTAAAATAAATGCTCTTTAAAAAAGGGCCAGTATACAGCCAATTCCAAAAAAAAGTTGCTAACACGAATACAACAAATTACAAACCCATATCAATCTTGTCGGTTGTTGCTAAAATATTTGAGAAAATCATTAATTTTAATATTATGAGCTTCTTAAGTCGTCAAAAGTACTTAATGAAAGACAATACGGTTTCCTTAAAGGAGGAGCGACGGGAAATTTACTTTCTTTATCACACATATCAAGAACAGTCGGTTGAAAACCTTGGTGAGACTGTCATTGCAGCTAAGCAATTCAAATCTTATTAATGAGCTTGATTTGTTGTATGTTGCTGATTTGGATGTACACAAATACACTATGGATGAACACGTGTGTCTGCCTTGATCAAATCAATTTTACCTGAACAGAGTATCAAGAGCAGCCCATCTTTTTAAGGTTCGAGTGACAAGATGTAGCTTTTCAAAGAAATTAACAAATTTTTTAACTGATTCTAGCATCTCTGGAATGCCTTACTGACGTGGGTCTTCCTTGATAATTGTAATCCACAAAACTTTGAAAATAGCGTTCAAAAACCCTCAAAGAAATATGATCAATAGTGAGTAACCTTAGATCACTAGTTAGCATCGTATATTACGATATTCAGAGATGTTAATCTATAATTTCTTATGGTTAACACTAAATAATGTCTAACTTTAAAAAACAAAACTGAAAAATTATCGGCTAGGGGGGGTCCGGACCCGAAACTCTCCCCCTTGTGTGCGCCCTTGGTTCGCACAAACCCTTTATACACTAAATTTTAATTTTTATCAAAATGTTTGAATTGAATATGAATTTAATTGTTTAAACGTTAAGAATAATTTTTATTTGTTGTTTCTTTTAGCAACAGTGGGTTCGCAGTAAGATAAGATAATAGAGTAAATTTTTTCATTTAATTGAAAATTAAAATTTAAAAAAACATCTGTATTTTTTCTTCATTTTCAAAAGCTTATATTTGAGAGACGTTTCGGTGATTTTATCGCTCGTAAGAAAAAGCTAAGGCGACAAGCCTGGTCCAAGCCCGCGCCATAGCATTTAAAGGGTTGGGCCAGGCTTAACATTTTCAAACGGGCAGTTTGGACTAAGCTTGGACTGATGTCACCAGGATTGGTTTTGGGCCAAGTCTGGCAAACCAGGCTTGGGTCAAGTCTGGCAAATAAGACTAGTGCCAGGTCTACCAAACCAAAATTTCAATCTTTGATTTTGAAATAATTTTTAGAATATTTTTGAACTTTGAAAAAAGATTAAATTTTTGATTTTATATGATTTTTACAATGTTTTTGGAATTTTGAAAGAAATATAAGTTTGTGATTTTGTAATATTTTCTCGAAACGCTGAATGGAGAGGTTTTTGAGTAGTTTGCTGATTGTATAATCTTTTCACTAAATGTTAATTTATGATCTGTTATAATTTTCCGGCAACATGTTGATGTTTCGTGTTAGTTTTGTAATAAATTTCAAAACAGAGATAAAAAAAAGAAGTTCAAAAACTATAACCCGACTACTGAATAATCCCAAGTATGAAACAAGAAAATATGCCCATCTCAAATGATAGTCGTGGTCGTATGGCACCTCATATATATGTTGATATAATGCCTTTTAGATTCATAGCGTTATGTATTTTGCTTTATAGCTTATGAACGATTACTACTGTCAGAATATATTGTTATGTTAGGGAAGGTTGCATACGACCACGGCTATCCTATGAACATCCAAAGAATATATATTAAATATATTAAAAATAATATGTATTAAATATATGTATAAATATGAATATGTATTAAGGAATATGGATTAAATATATAATAAATTATGTGTAAATTGTTTATTTAATAGACAAAAAATGTTGAATAGTTTGTACATAACAATTTGAGATGGGCATATTTTCTTGTTTCATACTACTTAGAGCAGGATTTTTCAGTAGTCGGGTTATAGTTTTTGAACTTCCTTTTTTATTTAAATTATTTTGGAGTTATTATTATATATGTATTTTGGGAAGCTTTTTAGAGAAAATATATTTGACTTCCGAGGCGTGATTTCAGAAATTATTTTTGCTCATGACTTCATGTTTTCTAAAGGTTGCCATATTCAATTTAATGACACCACCTGCTTATAACTAGCAACAATCAAAACTCTTTGAACGATATAATATAATTTACTGAATATTATAACAATCGGCTATAATAAATTCAATCAGCAAGTTACTCGATTGGAAAGCGATTTACATTACTTTTTAGGTAAAAACCGAAATGGTAATCGTAAATATAATTGTAAGGACACTTTGATAGCTGCGGTAACTAGCCTGCGTTATTGTGTATACAAAGGTATTTACTATTGCAATAAATAAAAGCAAGGTCATTAAATAAGAATGGTAGCCATTATGAAATTACTCCAAATAATCGGGTGCATGCAAGCAAAGTCACAAGTTCAAGGTTGTTACCTATAACTTGTGACTTCGATTGCATGCACCCGATAATTTGGAGTAATTTCATATTATATTTTTGAAATGTGCTAATTAACTCCTCTCATTTGATACCAAACACGGAATCATTAAGTTAATTTTTTTGTTTAGTTCATGACCTTATGTCTTCTAGGGGGATGTTCAACTTATTAAGTCATCATTAAGCCTTTAACCCAATTTACTGAAAATTAGACCAATTGACTACAATCAAACCATTCAGCAATTCACTCGATTGTAAAGCTACTTACAATACTTAAACCATCGAAACGATGATCGTAAATGTAATTGTAAGGACACTGATAGGTTTGGTAGCTCGCCTACATTATCGTGGACTCAACGATACAACATATATTTACTATTGCAATAAACAAAACGGTCACGATAATTCAACAAGAGTGTTAGAGTTTATGAAATGATTCCTAATTATCGGGTGCAGCCAAGCAAAATCGCTAGTGAAAGGTAACAACATATATATTTTTGAAATGCAAGTCCTTTCATTTGATACTTAACACTGCATCATTAAATGTTTTTTTAGGTCATGACCTTATGTCCTCTAGGCCCCACCATATTCAGTTTATTGTATCATCAGTAAGCCTAAAACCAGCAGAAGATCAAAACGCTTCATGTGATACCTCATTTGTTAAATTATGATTAGTAGTTTAGAAGTTATGATGGAACAGATGCATATACACACCGTAGTCGGGTAATAAAAATACTTGTTACAAACAGTTTTATGTTTGATATACATCGCTGACCAAAACTAAAGACAATGTCCTCATAAAATTGTTTTGCCGAAAACTATATCAAAATCCAGACCGAAGTTTTGATATGTCAGAGCCTTGAGATTTCAGCCCCTTCATAGTTTCTATTTTGAATTCGAGTTGCCCACCGTTTTTGCATCGTAGCTTGCTTTTTTTTTACGAAGTGTCTATTGACACCCACCACGGAAAAATCCGTAACTCTAATTTCAACCATAGAGACACGGACATTTTTAAAGAAATGATCCCAATGAAGCTTTATCCGTTTGGCACCCACCACGGAAAAAACCGTACTCTAATTTCAACCATAGAGACACGGACATTTTAAAAGAAATGAGCCGAATGAAGCTTTATCCGTTTGGCACCCACCACGGAAAAATCCGTAACTCTAATTGCAACCATAGAGACACGGACATTTTTAAAGAAATGAGCCGACTGAAGCTTTATCCGTTTGGCACCCACCACCGAAAAATCCGTAACTCAACCATAGAGACACGGACATTTTTAAAGAAATGAGCCGAATGAAGCTTTATCCGTTTGGCACCCACAACGGAAAAATCCGTAACTCTAATTTCAACCGTAGAGACACGGTTATTTTAAAAGAAAGGAACCGAATGAAGCTTTATCCGTGTCTCTAATATCAGCCGTGAATATTACAATAATAAGCCTTAACTCACGGATGAATACTGTCCACGGATAAATACCATCCACGGACAAATATCATCCACGGACAAATACCACCTACAGATAAAATCTGACATATGTGTCCCTTAGGTTCAAAAACGATCTATTCCACTTTACGAGTTTTCGAGATAAATGAAAAAAACTTTTTTTTTTTAAATTATTTACAAAAACGGTGATTTTATTGTTTAATTCATTTCTTTAGGTATTTTTAATTAATTTGTTTGAAGTGTAAAACAATGTAGGTAGTAAAGTTAAGCTGGTATTTTAGAAACAATTTTGGAATAGACACGTTTTGAACTTTACACGATGGAATAGGTTCGTTTTGAAATACATTGCTGCCGGAAAAGGTATGTTTTGAAACTAACATTTTGATTGATCATTTGGTTTTCTGCCAAATCGCTGGCTTTTCGAATTTTTAAACCAAGAATTTTTTACCACGTTGATTGATTTTAGATAATACAATAAACCAAAATATTGATTTCTTAAATATCTGTCCGGGAAATGTCCGGGAATCGGAAAAACCAACTCTATTTTTTTGAAATTTCGTGGTGCAACCTGTGATAAAAAGTATTCGTACACTCCCACCATAATAGAATTTTTATTCTGGCCACCACATCCGTCGGCCACTAAGCGAACTGTGTCTATATTGTTTAGATTCATGTGCCAAAGTCGATGGTAAACGGCCGAAGCTATTTCATTGGAGCCCTTGGTGTGAACATTCTCTGTCCAGTAATACAGAAAGACGTTGTCTGTTGTGAGAGCAGAATGACCAGTTCCCACAACCTTGCCAAACAAATACATATACAATTGGCGGCTGTTATATGCGGCTTGATCCGGAACTTTTGGCAATGGCTGAATGAATCGTTTATAACTAAGAATGTTTTTTTTACGCGGCTGTTCGCTGATAACGGGCGATTCAATTAAATCCATTTTCTAAACAATATTCATAATTAAAATCAAATTATATTAAAAATCCATTTTATGTATTATAAAATAATTACTATTTACTTACTAGATAATATAAAAATTGATGTAGCTTACAAAAAATCAACCACTTTCAAACAAATATCACGATCGATTGATTTTTGCATACAATTATTATGAAATAAAGGATTTTGGCGCCAAACGCATGTTTTGGAATAGGCATGTTTTGTTTTTTAACGACATGATTCTTACTGGAATAGATTGTTTTTGATTGCAAAATAAAATGGAATAGCTTTCTTTTGTTTAAAAAGTTATGACGGAATAGATTGCTTTTGAAACGTAACTGAAATTTGGTACCGAATTTTCGCAGAAATAGATACATATTTTTGAATTTTTGCTTTACGTATACTTGCAGTTTAATGGAAAGAAACGAAATCAATTAATAACTCAAAAATTTCAAAAAGTGGAATAGATCGTTTTTGAACCTAGAGGACACATATATGCCATTTCTAATCCCATATATTTTTTTCATTCATTTAGAACGAATTATACAAAAAATTTATTAATCAATAATTTGATTGTACGAATAACCTTAGTAATAAAGAATTGATGATACTGCTATGAGTATATCTCGTAATTTATTCTCTGACTCTTATTTTAAGCTTGCTGATAGTGCACCACGTTACACGAGTGACTAATATCCGTGGCAATTGGACACGGATGATTAAAAATTCAAAATTTGAATTGAAAAATTCAAAATTTGAATTGAAAAGTTCAAAATTTGAATTGAAAAATTCAAATATATGTTTACTATCAATAATAATTTAGCAACAACATTATATTTTTCCTAAAAATAAAATAAAATAAAATAGATAAAAAAAATTGTTCATAAATGATTCAGGTAAAAAATTAAGTTTTAACGCTATTATGAAGCACAAGCATAAAAAAAGTAAAATGATAAATAAATTCTTTTTTATTCGCCTACATATTAAAGTGTTACTTTATTACTGTGATTTGCGGCTTTAAAGTATCACTTTTCAACTATTTATTTGATTGTCATAGCTACGTTCAAAAAAGTAAAAAGCATTTGTATTTGTTTATATTCTATGAAAAATAAAAATTTTTCTCAAAGCAACCCTTAAATTCAAAATTTCATTATCCAATTAAAATAGTTGTTATCATTTGTTGTCATAGCTACACAATAATTTGGAAAAAATAATAAATATTTTGTCAAAGGTTACTTGTTCCACATATTTTTATTTTAAAATTTATGAAAATTTATAATTTTAATTTAGAATAAACAAATTTTCTTAAAATATTTTGCTTGCGGCGAATAAAAAATAGTATATGATGCACGGACGTAAGCTATTTTGGACTTAATGTGGGTGCAAATCTCGGCTAGCGCCTCGATTTGCAAACTCCACATCCGTCCAAAATCTTTAGCTTTGCGTCCTAGCATCATAATGTACTATTAAGAAAATAATTTTATCATTTTGACATTTACGTTACTTTAGAATGTTTTTAACGGTTATTTAAAATTGTTTACAATTAAAAAGTAATGTAAGATAAAATATCTTTTCAGTATCATAAATTTCGATAGAAATTGGCGAGATTTTTAATACAACAAAAAAATTACTCAAAAAAAAAAAACTCAAACTAAAATTTTGACGAGCACTTATCTTACAGCTAACAATGAAAAAATCCAATTTCGAATTCCTTTATTTCACCATTGTAATAATATTATAGTCATTATATGGCTCAAAGCATATAAATATTCTTTAAATCTGAAATTGTAACATATTTTAAAACTAAAAAACTGAAAAAAACAACGAAAAACAGGAATAATTTAATATTTATGGAATGCGATTTGCATTGATTTCCTTTTTTCGAAATACATTTTACATTCCTACTTTCCGAAACTACCTTTCCTATTTGAAAATTTTGACAGCTAATTTGTATTTTGAAAACATTCATAAATATTATTTCTTCCAAATCAAGGTTGCTTTTGTTATTTTTAATATAATTATTATCTTAAATTACTACAGTTAACTGAAAAGAAAAAGTTAAGTTAAACTTAAATGATTAATAATTATTAATTATTAAACTTATTCGATTAATAATTGTATCGTATCGTATAATTGTATAGTATCAAGTATGTGTGGAATTATGTTTTATTTTCTAGTTTGTAACAAGTGCGACGTATTTCTTCAAATTAATAGTGAATCAGCAAACTCTATCAAGCTACCATCTGTTAAAAATTATATTTTGTGACTGGAATTCCAACTTAAGCTTTGTTAGAACGTTTGCTTAAGTTTTGTTTATTTATAAGATCAGTAGATCTATAATATCACGGTCTGTACAACATCTACTCTCCGAAACACACATACTAGATATTAGATAACAATAATAAGTGTGTAACTTGTTAATTATATTTAATTTCACTTTTTCTTTTTAGTTATTTTAAGTATGACCGTTGAACCCGGTTTTGGAGGTCAAAAATTTATGAGTGAAACTCATATGATGGTATCGAACCCAGATCAGTGGATAGAACCAATGGCCAATGCTGGTGTTGATCAATATACTTTTCATGTTGAACCGGTTCAAACAATTGTTGCAGAAGTTTCAAGGAAAGTTAAAGACGCTGGAATGAAGGTTTTAGCTTTAAAACCATGCACTCCGGTTGAGCTTGTGAAAGAGTACATTCCCTTAGCTGATATGATTTTAATTATGACCGTTGAACCCGGTTTCGGGGGTCAAAATTTATGAGTGATATTATGCCAAAAGTGGAATGGCCACGTTAAAATTACCCCAACATCAGATATAGAGGTTGATGGAGGAGTTGGACCAGAAACAATTAATGAGTGTGCTAAAGCTGGAGCAAATATGATTGTTGCTGGTACAGCAATTATTCGGGCTACTAATCAAAAAGATGTAATATCACTTTTAAAAATTCTTCAGTAGTTTACACTGGTAGTCTCATAAATATGTGATTGTTCCTAATTTTAAGATGATTTGTTAACTTGGGCTGGATATGGATTTAGATATGGATATGGATGTGGATATGGATATGGATATAAATATGGATGTGGATGTGGATATAGATGAAGATATAGATATGGATATGGATGAGGATATGGATTGGACTTCGTATGGATATGACATGGACATGAATTGGATATGGATTGGATATGTATTAAATACAGATTGGATATTGATTTGATATGGGTTGAATATGGGATTGTATATGGATTGGATATTAATTGGCTATAGATTGGGTATGAATTGGATATGGATTGGATATGAATTGAGTATGGATTGAATATGGATTGGAGATCTATTGGATATGGATTGGATATGGATTGGATATGAATTAGATATGGATTGAATATGGAATGGATATGTATTGGATATGAATTGGATATGGATTAGATATGGATTGGATATAGATTGGGTATGAATTGGATATGGATTGGATATGGATTGGATATGGATTGGATATGAATTGAATATGGATTGGATATGGATTGGATATGAATTGGATATGGATTAGATATGGAATGGATGTGGATCGGATAATAATTGAAAAGGGATTAGTAATGGATTAAAAATTGGATATTGATGTTATATATTTTTTATATAGACCAACAAAAACAAATGTTATCAACGGAAAAAACATTAAAAATGTAAATTCAGCAGTTTTTTTTAAGATGTTTAATACACAATGTACGAAAACAAAACAAACAAAAAGAAATGATATCTTAGCGGAAAAAAACATCAAAAATGTAAATACAGCAGTTTTTTAGAGAGATTAGGTACACAACGTAAAAAAACAAATAAAAAGCAATGACATCTTATCACACGCACATTTCAGCGGTAAGAACGTCAAAGGAACCAAATCAGGAGTTTGTTTTTAGGGTTTAATACACAACATAAAAGTACCAAACCAAAGAAATGATACATTTTGATAAGCAAATTGGATACTGCGACAATAAAAACATTTCATGTAACTATTCAAGCTAAAATTTTCAATAAACATACCAAGCTACAAAAATGTATGTACATTTTATGAACTAAAACTTAAAAATAAAAAATATATAAACAAATAGTCCCGATGGTCGACACAATTAAGTTTACAAAGTATAAATTTATTTTTCTTCGAATTCTAAATGCACAATGCATTATTTGAAACTTAATCTGAAACGAGAGAAGTACAAGCCAAACGCGAAAACTCTTTGAAGGTACACAGTATCTTATTTTTAAAACTCCTAATTTTGGGCGTTTAATGACAAAAGATCCCTTACAATTCAAAGAGTTTTTGCGTTTGGCTTGTACTTCTCTCGTTTCAGATAAAGTTTCAAATAATGCATTGTGCATTTAGAATTCGAAGAAAAATAAATTTATACTTTGTAAACTTAATTGTGTCGACCATCGGGACTATTTGTTTACATATTTTTTATTTTTAAGTTTTAGTTCATAAAATGTACATACATTTTTGTAGCTTGGTATGTTTATTGAAAATTTTAGCTTGAATAGTTACATGAAATGTTTTTATTGTCGCAGTATCCAATTTGCTTATCAAAATGTATCATTTCTTTGGTTTGGTACTTTTATGTTGTGTATTAAACCCTAAAAACAAACTCCTGATTTGGTTCCTTTGACGTTCTTACCGCTGAAATGTGCGTGTGATAAGATGTCATTGCTTTTTATTTGTTTTTTTACGTTGTGTTTTAATTTAGCGCCAATTGTATCTTTTAGTATTCGTATTTATCGCTGTAAAAAAAAAAATTTTTTTTAAATATTTTAATTATTCTCAGGTTGTTTTATATCATCAATTTCGATTAATCTTCTATATAAGGCTCTTGAATAACAATTTTAAGCACATTATAGACAAAAAAAATTTTTTTTTGCTAAATTTTATAAGTCTAGAGCTATGCTGCGCGTGCAAGCGCGCGCGTTGCATGTCTGTCCAAAAAAATAAATTTATTTAGTGTACAGCATATGTTGGTGATAGTAAGAAATAGTAGATTGTATTACTAGTGCGAATGCGTTTTCCAAACAAGAGTTAGTTTGCCGCACGACCGCAGGGAGTGCGGCAAATAACTCGCGTTTGGAAAACGCATTCGCACTAGTAATACACATTTTTTTTGTAACAAATGCGTAAAATTTATAAATATTTATTTAATTGTTCATTTAATCATTTATTTAACAAAGTTATAAACAAATTTAAGCTTTTTAAATAATTAAAGTGCGCCATCTTCGTTGTAATAGTTGTAAATTATACTAGCTCGAAAACATATACATAAGAATCCAACTTAAACAACACATAGGAATCCAATAAGAGCTGCCAAAATTGTAAACTTTGAAAACCTAAATAAATTGTTTTTTCTTGTAATTCAAATGATGCAATGTGTTTAAGTTGTTTTTACTATATGGTAAGTTATTTAAATTATTATTTTGTTATTTTAGTGCTATATCATATATGCGGAAAAGTAGTTTTTTCTTGTATTTTATTCTAGTACAAAATTGAAAATTTTTTACGCATGTGTTACAAAAAGGTATATTGTTGTTTAAATTAGATATATTTTTATGTTTTCGACCAATCACGGTACGAATAGTTTGCTCCACATATATTTTCATATTTTTCATCTAAATTATACTTGAGGATTTTTAAAAAAAATTCCATTCTGCCATCATCAACCCTATTTTGTCAAAAATTATAAATTTTGATTATTTTTCGAATTCACTAATTAATTTTACTATAAGCTACGGAAATTCTTGAATATAAAAATAATCCACGGAAATATGTATCTGTAAAAAATGTATATCCGTAACTTGAAGAATCAGAAATTCTTGAACGTAAATACAAGCCACGCATTACCGTAGCTAGAAAGGATAGATATTTGTAACTTTGAGCAATAGATTTCCTTAACTGTAAACACCAGTCATAGGTTTCTTTAGTTGTTATTTTTGCAATGAAATTTAATATTATAATAATAATAACAACCGCGTAGTATCTGAAGGTCTGTTTTTTGGCCAAGGATATCTAACAACTTAGTTTATTTAAACAACATTAACAGACCAAGTGTCTTGTTGCACTGAACATAGGTAGTTTAATGCGTATTTATACAGAATGGGTTTGATAAACAGTCATATTATAAGTACTGTTAGTTCACGATGCTGAGAATACTTTTTTAAGTGCCAGTGTTAGACAGTAGGGAGATCGAAGGCTTTTAATTTCTTTGATGACCCGCTGACAGTGGATAATATCATAACCGTAATGCTAAACTCCAAAGAGAAGTAGAACTAATAGCTGAAAAAGTCATAACTAAAAGACGTGACTAGGGCGAAAAAATGAGTAAAAGGCGCTGGACATACAACTTATGCAAATTGGAGATCGATGAAGAAATCAGCAGTATAATATGTGATGCATGCTGATGGTTCTACTTAGAATGCATAAAAGTTTGTCACCTACCAAAAAAATGAAGAAATGGCTGTATTACGAATGCAAATAATTACGTCAGTTTTTTAAAATATTTATAATTTTATTTATAATTAATAATAATTATAATTATAATAATAATAAACATTTTTAATTTTAGGATTATTATAATATTATTAATTATAGAATTAATAATTTATTGTATTTATTGTAATTTATAATTTTATTTTATATAATTATTATTTTTTCTTTATCTCCATTTAGGAGCATAGGACGTCTACTAGACTGGACCATCTGACTATGTTGGGAGCAATCGCTTTCAGTTCACCCCATGTCTTGCCAATTTGTTTTGCTTCAGCTAGCACCGTTTTCTTCCACGTCATGGGTGGTCTTCCAACTCCCCTTTTACCTTGTGGATTCCACTCTAGGGACATCCTTGTTATGTCTTCAGTTGATTTCCTCAGTGTATGTCCTATCCATCTCCATCTCCTTTGTTTTATCTTGATCTCAATGTCTAACTGCTCTGTCTGCCGTAGAAGTTCCTGGTTACTGGTGGTGTTCGGCCAGAAGAATTTGATCAGTCTTCTCAGGCATTTGTTTACAAACACCTGTAGTTGATTTGTGATCTTTCTTGTATTTTTCCACGTTTCACACCCATACAGCAGTACTGACTTGACACATGCATTGAACATTCGTAGCTTTGTCTTTCTTGACAGGACGGATGCATTCCAGATCTTGTGAAGCATATTGAACGTATTTCTAGCTTTGATAATACGCTGACTGATATCTTCTTCAGTCCCGCCTGTTTTTGCTACAGTACTACCAAGGTACACAAATTTGTCGACTTCATCCACTTGTGTTTTGTTGATGGTAATTGGTGTTATCGTTTTGGTGTTCAATCTCATAGTCTTTGTTTTTCTGATATTAATGTGGAGATCAACTTCATGTGCAAGGGTTGATAGCTTCTGTATTTTCTGCTGCATGTCCGAATGTGTGTGTGTAAGTAGACAGATGTCATCTGCGTAGTCTAGATTATTGAGCCGTTTTGTTGTGTTCCATTGGATTCCATTTGGACTTGCATCATCGAGTTTTCGCATGATACTATCTAGTACTATTAGGAACAGTAGCGGGGATAGTACACAGCCTTGTCTCACTCCTCGGTGGTTGTAGTATTTATCACTTTGCTGTCCTTTGTATTGTATTCTGTTTCCAGCATCCCGATACATTTCTTTGATTAGATCAACTATTTTCTTCGGGACGCCCATTTCACAAAGTGTCTTCCATATTGCGCTTCAGTTGATTGAGTCGAAAGCGCGTTCGAAATCCAGGAAGAGGAGATTCAGTGGTGAGTTCCATTCGTTTGATTGCTCTATGATGATACGGGTTGTGTTGATATGATCAGCACAGCTTCTTCCTGTTCTAAAGCCGGCTTGTTCATTTCTTAGTTTCATGTTAATTGATGGAGATATTCTTTCGAGAATGATCATCGCTAGTATTTTCATTATTGTGTTGAGCAGAGAGGTACCTCTCCAATTTTGCATTCTCTAAGAGCACCTTTTTTTGGAATTGTTATGGTTAAACCTTCTTTCCATTTGGTTGGTATTTTACCTTTGTTCCATACATCAGCTAATAGTGGTGTTAGAGCTTCTGCTGTTGTGTTTACATCTGCTTTGAGTAATTCTGCTGATATATTATCTGTACCAGCAGATTTGTTATTCTTGAGTTTTTGTATGGCATCTCTAACTTCCCGTTCCGTTGGTGGATGGGTGCTGATAGTTTCGTTATAGTTGTCATTCGGAGACTGCAAATTATCTTCATGTTGGTGGCAGTTGTCTTCAAAGTATTCTTTCCATCTATTTAGCTGTTGTTCATGTGTTGTGAGGGTTTTTCCAGATTCACCCTTTATTGGTGGAGTGTTTGTATACTTGTTAGTGACCTTTCTCACGCATTTGTGTAGTGTGCGCATATTTCTATTGGCTGCTGCTGTTTCTGCAGTCTTGAGGATGCTTTCTGTATATCTTCTGCGTTCATTCCTTGCCATCTCTTTAACTTGTTTTGCTGTACTTTCATATTTGCTGCGGATCTCGGTTGTGTTCTGATGACATAATTGCAACTTGAGCTGTTGACGCTCTTCGATTTTCTTCCAGGTATCATCACTAATCCATGGTTTCCGTGATTTGTCTTGGTATCCAAGCACATCTGTAGCAGTTTTGACGTAAACTTCTTTAACTTGTTCCCATTTTTCATCAATGCTGGTGGTTTCGTTGTTTGTTAGATTGAGCTGGAGCGATTCTTTGAAGATGTTATTTGTGTTTTTTTCGCTCAATCTGCTGATGTTAAATTTCCTCTGACATGAGTTGTTGTGTTTTACAGCGGCTGGTTTAATTTTGAATGTTGCAATTACCAGTTGATGGTCGCTGTGTATGTCTTTCTTTGCGTTATATGTTGTTAGTATTCCTACGCCTTGTTCATGTGTGTTGGATTTACCAGAGAACCATCATGTAATATCCTTCACTTGTTGTTAGTTCTCCGCTGTTTTTCCATCTTACTTCACTGAGTGACGTATCTCGATGTTATATTCTTCCATTACTTTCTCAACTTGTGCTAACCTCGATGTTTCTATCAGAGTTCTGATATTCCAGTTTCCTACTCGTGTCCGGGTACGGTAGCCAAGGGTCGATATTTCATTTTTTCCGGTTTGGTTTATTTTGTTTTTCTTTCTAGTGTACGTTTCTTTAATCATTTGAATTTCGGATTCACCTTTCGGATTAACGGGTGATTGGACCATCGAATCCTAGCCAGTTTCCAGGGCTGCTGGATAAGGTATACTGGCATACCGTGGGCGAGATATTCCGGCTTCAATGTACTACAATCATATTTCCATATTTTTTCTGATGTAGTGTCCAAGCGGTCACCCGTTTAAGTTGTGATACTTGCCAGTGTTGCTTAATTTCCTTGTAAGTGATGTTGTTGACTTATCCACTTCTCCATCTCGCCCACCAATATATAATTATATTATAATAAAAATATAATTATAATTAATATTTAAATAAAAGTTCATCCCTGGCCTCCAAACTGGGCTTGGCAGATCAAGTGGTGGTCTTCTGTTTCTTGCTTAAGATAGAACTCTCGTAACATAGAACTTTTAACCTTGCTCTCATAATATGAAAATTCAGCACGTCCAAACTTACTATCATCGTAGCCTCAGTATATCTTTCCCCAACTCTTGACGACGAACCTGCTCCTGAAACCCTGCAAGCTGCCGTACACAACATTCAATCAACTCAACAATTCGACGTTTTCATTGTGGCTGGTGACTTTAATTCTCGCCTGGGATCCCTGGGTTCCCTATATCCCAATGCCTTACTCTCAACTATACTTTTAGATATTAGTTCAGCTGTAGATTAGTGTTTCAATAAAAGAGGCAAGTTACTGGTAGATTTTACGGATTCAAATACTTTCGTACGTACTTTCGGATTCAAATACTTTCGTAATACGATGTACTGGAATTTCTGTAGCTTATAGTTAGGATATCCATTCCTTACAGCTACAGAAATCCGTAGCTGGTGTTTACATAAAAAATTTCTGTTGCTTAAATCTACGGATATTTATTTCTTCCAACTACGGAAATCCGTGGCTTGTGATACATTCAAGTCCGTTTCTTTTAAAATTTCCGTGTTCCCAAGATTAAAATTACGCCACGGTCTTATCCGTGGTAGATGGTGATTTTGGATCATATGGTAAAATTTAGAGACACGGAAAAAGCTTCATTCTGATCCGTTTCTATAAAAATTTCCGGGTCTATAAGGATAAAATGATGACCACGGATTTTTCCGTGGATGGTGGCAATTTCGAATCAGGCGGTAAGACTTAGATATACGGAAAAAGCTTCATTCTGATCCGTTTCTATACAAATTTCCGTGTCTCTAAGAGCCACGAAAATTTCCGTGGTGGGTGTCAATAGCAGCACCGTTTTTTTTAATGCAAACGACTTAAATTAGCGCTTATTTTAAAGGTCTTTCCAATCATTACAAGAAAAGTATGAAAGTTTGTTCCGAGAGATGCATCGCTTTTCTGTTATTTAATGTTGAATTCTTCGAACCAGTTCGTTAAAAAAATTCTCATCATTGAGCCATAACATGCTTTCGTTTGGGCCTACAACACTCATAAAAACAACAATCTCTTCATTTTTTATGTTTCATTTTTGCCTATTACAAAGTTTTTAATAGAATGCTAAGTTTATGAGTTATTTTTGAAAAACTGTCAAAAACCATGCATTTTTCAACGAACAATATTAGTTTTCAATAGCAAATAACTCGAAAAATATCGATCTATCAAAAAATTCTTGTACAACATTTTATATTTAAAATCTGTCCGTTTATCTATTTTTGGGGTTATTTTAAGTGAAAAATATTTCACCCTCGAGAAGGGGTGAATCCACCGGTAAAAGCGCTGTCGCTTTATGTAATAATTTTTTTTATATAATATTTATATATGTTGCTGTATTTAAATTTTTTTTTTATTGTTTATTTTTTTTTTTTACACATAAAAACCTTTTAAGACCAAGGTCCCACAACAACATACGTTCAAAGGTGTTGATGGACGTAAATCTTTCTTTTTTTGTTTTTTTTATATTTTTTGTTAAAGAATGGATAACTAAACAAAAAATCCTATCACTAATAAAATATGACATAGGCCAATATTTTATGATAGAATAGAGAAAACAAAAGTAAATTAAAAAGTAAATAGCAAATTTTTACAAAAATTTGCTGAAACAAAACAAAAATGTAGTTGCCAATAATCCAGCCATATGCGCACCTTGTGCACACAACTCAACTTTTTGAAAAAAATTTTGTGAGATGCCAGGTGCCTTTGCTTTATGAATAAAAGAAGCAGTGGGAAAATATTAAATTGTTGCAGATGTAAGTGTCGTTTTTTAACATAAGTTGTAATTATAAGATTAATGGTTTTTGAGTATTTTTCTGCGTCATGCCAGGATTCACAACTTCTGAATAACAGGAACGGTTAGATCTGGTAGTTGCAGATTAAATATTGATTTTTTTACAAAGTGATAATTAATAAACAGAAGTCTTTACAGTCAACGGAAGCGTATTGTGAGGCGTTTTTTATTGTTCACTATCACTCACTGTATTCGTTCACTGATGACTAATAGGTACAGCTAGAAAATGCTAACTTGTTGCAGATTAAATGTCGTTGTTTTTTTCAAAATAAATAAATAACTTCTAAAAAGAAGTATTTACGCTAAATGGAGAAGTTTTCTAAGAAATTTTCTGGACTAGTTTAATCAGTTGGGTTGGAAAATATCATGTTGGTTGCTATTAAATGTCGTTTTTTCTTAAAAGTTGCAATTATTAAAGTTTTGTGAAATAATAGGAACAGTTGGATTGGAAAAATAACAGGTCAGGTCATATTAAATAAACACCCATTTAGAGTAACAGTAGAGGCTTTCTAAATAGTTTTCTAGACCATGTAGGAACACTTGGGTTGGACAAAATCAGAGGTTGATTAGATGTTATTTTTTACAAAAGTTGTAATTATTGAAAATAAGCATTTAGATAGCAAATGGTGAGGTTTTCTAAGACGGTATTTCGACAAATAGGAACGGTTGTGTAGGAAAATATCAGGTAAAATCGTATGACATATTTTACAAAGTGCCTTGTGTTTAATTTTATTTTATAACTTTAGATTTTATTCGTGATAGCTAATTCCAAAATAATTTTGTTTTCAAATTTTTCACTGTGTTGATATTTTTTTAATTCAATACCTGTTTTTTCCAAAATTATGAAACCCTGTTGAAAAAATAGAGAAAAAAATGTAAGATGCTGCAACTGGTACAATTAGAGCAACTCGTTTTCTAATTCGTTTCACCCATGTTTTTATTTGTACTTCCGAAAAATGATGACGTTATCAACTTTTGTAAGATGCTGCAACTGGTACAACCAGAGCAACTCGTTTTCTAATTTATCACTCTTGTTTTTATTTGTACATACTTCCAAAAAATTATGGAGTTATCAACTTTTTCGGTACAAATAACACCCACTTCCCTTTTTCTTTTGAGTGCCAGCATTTTCTGGCAGTTGTGTTTTATTTTATTTGCTTCTGCTAGCTCAAAAGCAAATCATAGAACGACGTTTATACCGATTCAAAAGTAGATGTTCAAAAGTTGATTTCAATTCGTCTTCTATCGATTTAGAGAAAATGACTAAACGTTTAAATCAAACCTTTTTTGTGTTTGTTTTATATTTAAATTATTCAGATCACGTCCAAATGTTGGTTACCAAAACATTACTATTAATTTATTGCAAACTCTACAAGTGCCTTACGTACTTAATGTTCAATCCATTTTTCCCCTATTTTCCCTATTATTATTATTTATTTTTTTTTAATAAAAAGTGTTGTGTAGGGATTACAATATCGACGGCTACAGTTCATTTACGTGTAACTACATATTATAAAAATTGAACAGAAGCTCAGAAAATGATTTATTGTAATTCTAAACAAGCTTGAAAATAAAAAATTTTTATCAATAACTCAAAAAAACTATTTTGTTTTTATTTATTGATAGTAATTTTTTTTTTAAAGCTTGTGCAGGAATCGCAATAAATCGTTTTGTGAGCTTCTGTTCAATTTTAATAAAATGTAGTTGCACGTAAATGAACTGTAGCCGTCGATATGTGTCACAAAAACACATAGATACCTTTTAAGACCTAGGTCTCACAACAACGTGCGTCCTGAGGTGTTGGTGGACGCTTTTTTTAAATCTTTGTGGATTGAAGGCAACAAAGACTATTGATTCGGGCAAATTATTTCATTTGTACGATGTTCGGACAAAGAAGTCCCTTTGCATTTTTAAACTATGATGGTGAATAATCTCAACAGTTTGAATGTTTGCACAAACCGATTGCCAAATAAAACAGCAAAAATAATACGTTTAAGGTATGATGGTTCTGATTTCGTCCGAGCTGGTGACGATATTTATAAAAATCAACAAGATCAGAAACACTGCGAAGACGTTGTAGGGAATCAAGATTTGATGTTAAATTTCGATCACCGACAATTCGTAAGGCACGCTTCTGAGCAGAATCCAAAAAAGCCAGGATGGGATTGTAAGGTTATCTTACACGTACAAGTTGTTGTATTCAAATTTATGTACAAACAGTATGTGTGGTTCCTTAACTGTGGATAGTTTTTAAAACGTTTTAAAACACTTATTTCTTATTATTATTACTTATATTTGTTCTTTAATTTATCTTATAATTTTCATTTATTGAATAGTTATAGGATAGTTGGAGCATTATTGATACTGGACATAGTATCTTCTTGAATTAACTTATTAATAAACTTAAACCCAACTCTAACTTAACTTTAACTAAAAACTTAAAATCGACTTGTTTATTAAAACTAGAACTGAACTCTGCAAAACTTAAATTATGACTTTGTCTGTCCACGGACTAAAACTTAACTGTTTATTAAAATTCAAATCCAATAATTTATATAACTCAATTTACCCAAAATCAACAAAGATAATTTGGCCTAATTTTAATTAGAAATCGAAACATTAAAAACAATTTTATGGAAGCAAGTCAGATAAAATTATTTCAATATTTAGATTTATGCAATGCATAATTAACAATTTACTCAATTTCATTTTATTTATTAATTTTGCTGATTTTGGATAATTTATATTTTTAATAATTTCTTAATCTATTGTTACTAAATTTATTATAAATCAAAGGCGATTTATACAACATTAACAGATGCAGCGCCCCAATTTTGACAACAACACTCTATACAAGGACGGATATAAGACTTATAAATGTGGAGCAATTGGTACGGAATAAAATATTTTTTACATCTATTAAGGAGACCGAGTTTTCTTGATATGCTCTTGGCTATGACCATTGTATGATCGTTCGAGAGTTAGTCATTGGACATTGTGACTCCCAATAAATGAATACTTCCATATTCATCTATTTGTTTGTCAAACATACTTATTGAATTATTGTTGGGAAACTCGGTTTTTGTTTTGGAAACAATCAATAGCTGTGTTTTTGGTGTAATAAAATTGACCAAATTTTTGTCACCCCATTCGGCGACTTTCTTTAGTCCTCGTTTACATTTATGGAACCGCCTCTCCCGACGGGATGTATTCGTTCAAGCATTTTACCATTTGAAGAGAGGGGGACGAACGATTTGTGCAGTGTACTATCATCTGCAAAACTATTTATTGGATTACTGGTGATTTTAAACAGTTCGTTGACATATATTACAAATAGGGTTGCTGATAAACCTGAGCCTTGGATACACCAGCGTTAATTAATTTGGACGCGTAACGTACGTTTCACCATCTTTATCATGTATGCTATTCCACAGATGAGCTACATAATTCAATAGATCGGTGGCTGATCTTCTGTTTCGAAAATAATATTGACTATCGGATATTAAAAGGCAGTTTTCCAAAAATTGGGATAAAGGCGTGAATTAGTATAGTGCTCGTATATTTTAGACAGGACTGCGAGTAGAGCTATTAGTCTGTAATTTGAAATATCACATTTCGTTCCGTTCTTCCGAGTACCGGTTTTTTTAAACCTCATTAGCATCTCTACCTGATAATCGAATAGGATGAAATTTGGTACATTTAGTACGGTTCACAACAGTTCTGCATCCCAACTTCTGTTTTTTTTAATTTTTTGAAGTGTTTATACCTACTGTAGCCTACAGCTACAAATCGAGAAACTTTGTTAAAAGGTTTCAATCAACATGAGCCAGATTTCAATAGCTTTTGGGGTACATTAGATAAAGGGTTGGGGGGTCCACCATACAACAGGTGGTTTTACGCCATGTTTTTTAAGTTTGTTGGGAGCAAACAACATTCATTCATGAATGAATTTTGATGACACTTTGCAAAATGATGCAAATATGTATGGCAAAGAGCTGATTAGTTTTTGAGCAATATTTAAAAAGTAAATTTTTCGATTTCTCATTTCTGGTAAAAAATTTTTTTATACTTTTCTTGTATAACAGAATTTGTGTTTTTTTAGGATTCTTTCTACTCTTTCTTTAATGTTTATTTAATTAGAACTACTCGAAATCTATAAAATCGGGTAGCCGTTAATCAAAGTATTTTATGGATATTAGCTCACTGCTTGTATCCAGAACATTTTGCTCCAGAGCTGTGGTGAAGTTGTTGATTGTATGGGGTCTTTTATCAACATCAGAGTTTCTTTTATCAGCAATTTTTTTCTCAATTAAAACAATAAAGATTACTGTTTTAATTGTGAAGAAAAAGATTCTCTTTTATATAATACATTTTCCTTTGTCAGAGGATAAAATATTGTAATTGATTCGTTTTTCGTATTCGTTCTCTCTTAATTTTAAAATTTGAGAGATGTACGAGCGAACCTTAGAGCTTTTACTTAAGAATAAACTACCTCATTAAACATTTATTGATTAAATTACTATTCATTTAACTCATTTCATGACAATGTGCCATCAACTAGAACATTATCAGAACATACTTTGAATTGAAGGTTGGGAATAAGTAAATTGATTGTTCGTTTTGATAGCCCGAATGTTAATTCAGTAAACAAATAATTTGGATAAAAGGAATTAATCAACTTCTGCATAAAACACATACCACGATATATATAATAAGCAAATAGCGTACAGCCGATAGTAAAAAATTTATAAGGTAACGTGATATTTGTTTTGCATAATTTTATTCGGTGTCTCCCGTATATCATTAATTTTATGTGTCGAAGTGAGATGTTAACTTTGAAATTAAATTATTTTTTTATGCCAGTAAGGCTAAAAGAGCTTCTGAATAACTCGATACCTATGAAATTATGAACTACAAGTCTTTTGGATTTTAAATAAAAATCTAATAACAGCTACCTAGAACAAAAAAATTAAGAAAAAACTTTCAGAATAAGGACTTTCGGTATAAGGCTACAGTAAGAAGCCCTAATCTCACACTGTGATCTATGGTCGTTCAGACTAGCTATGTAGTTTGATTAATCTTTGCAATTGCAATTTGAAAAAAATCCCGCTAATGGCACCAGTATAGTAGAATATTTTTAAATTTGCAAGTGTTTTTTTAAATCATCTCCTAAGTAATTTGTTCAACAAAATATTTATGAAATCATTTGACTTAGATAGATGATAGCTCTAGAAATATTTCCAGAATTCAATTTATTTTAACCAAAGTTATTAAAATATCAAAAACTTGTTAATTGTTTTTTTTTAATTTCGTTGTCGTTTGATCAACACCATAAAAACTAATAAATACCTTTAATTCTAACTGTTTGACATTTTCGCAACATTTTTAGAAGAAAAAAAGTTTAAGATCAGAATTTTTTTTTGGGGAATTTATGGAAAAATATCGATTATTAATACCTCTTTGACGTTCTTTGACTTTTTGTTAATATTATGCACAAACATCACAATACATATGAGTTAAATTCGAATTAGTTTCGGATTTGAGTTGCTTTATAACATTTAAAGTTTGGTTAAATATTCATATTATGGTGGTATACCTGTTTCCTAAACAAAAAGCTAATATTACATTTTTTTATTATATGCAATTTCAAAATTTTGTTAATATATATCATTTCAGAAAAAGTTACGTTGGCAGGTCTCTTTTGAGTTGTGATTAATGAACCTCAAGATGATTTTCAATGAACGAGTTTATTTGTAACCTGCACAAAAGGCCGTTTTTGTAGTTATAGCCGAATGACCAAACTGATTGTTAATGATTAAATAATTTTTTTATTTTTCTCTTACTTAATAATTAATTTACATTAAGTATGAACAAAATATTTCATTGATTTCTATCTTCGAGAAATTTTATTAATACGTTGACAATGTTTCTACCCATTCTCGTGGAATATGTACACCCTGGAGAATACAAAAAACTGATCAGTAACTCTATTTTCATGGCAAGGTAAAAATATAACTCAAAACAATAAAATATTTAACTTACAATAGGTTGGAAACCGTTTTCGTCAGCTAAGTAATCAACACGGTAGACAACACCATTATCGCCAACATATTCGTAGAAACCATTAGCTCTTATTCCACCATTATATGTACCTTCAACTCCATTGTTGTAGTTGTATACACGACCAGCTTCTTGTGCGTTAATTTTGTTTTCGGTTTCATAAGCATAGTTGTATCCTTCTAAGTTTGATTCTTTCAAGTGACGGACAACTTTCCATAAGCCTTCATTTCCATAATTGTATTGTCTTTCTGTATATTCTGGTTTTACATATACAATTGGATCAACATGTCTGCAAAACAACGAAACTATTAGACTACACATACTAAAAAAATATGTTCACAAACTTACGGTTTAACGTGGATAACTTGAACTGGTCTTGGTGTGGTTGGTGCTAAAGTTGTTGGTACGTATACAGGTGTTGGAGGTGGAGTTGGTTGAACATAAACAACTTGTGGTCCTTGAGATCCAAACTTATCTCCTTGGTGGACATATTTATTGTCATCATGGACGTATTTGCCATTATCACCGGTATATCTACCGGAGTCATCGGGATGATATCTACCATCATTATATCCTTGATAGCGACCATCGTTTACAACAACTCTTCGGATTGGTACAATGGTAGTTTGGGCAGCAGCAACCCCAATAAGCGCTAAGAGAATGAACTGAAATATGAAAGAATAATAGTATATAACGTTATCCATTCTAATATGATTCTTGTAACTTACGAATTTCATGTTGATAAATAGAGACAATATTCCTTATTGAAATTACAATTTGAACTGTGTCCTAATCATTTTCAACTTTATCTATTTATACAAAACAAATCTGCAGGAAATTGCTATACAAGCGATATAAGCGTTTCAGAGTAGTACCATAATACCAATACCAACGTTATCAACTTTGTACGGTTCAGGTTTTGGTAATGTTACTAATTCACATAACATTATTTTCATTTAATTACTATGTCTGTATTAATAAAACTAATCACCTTTCATAGTCGGTTAACGCCAAAGGGGAAAGAGTATATGTGAAAAATACAAAAAGTAAACTCTATGACATCAAAATTTAATAGATGTTACTTGCAAATAGAAGTATTGAGTTTTTATGATATGATTCTACTTCATTCAAGTATTGAGCTTTTACGATATTGAAAAATTTGACCAATAATCATTCAACATCTTAATCTCCGTCATTATAGTTTTGATTTATGTCTTTAACTTTCGAACGGAAATATTTATAAAACTTTTAAGTTCAAATTTCAGTTTTTGTTGAGTTTCATTCAAGAGTATCGCAAATGTTTAATTCAAAAAATAATAAAATTTAGTTCAAAGTGTCAAAATGAATAAACGACCGGCCTACACGTAAAAAAACCGTAAATATATAGTTCAACGTTTTAAAATGATCAAATTATCAACGAATAATAACTCAGATAGAGATGATGTATTTTTGACATTTGACATTTATCTGATGCTCATCCTTGACCATTGAAAACTTTACCAGCACCTTTACAAATGATCAAAATATTTAAATTAGATTAATTTTTGAATTTCTTGTTCTTGTCAAAAACCGAAAAAAAGTGGATAGTATTCCTGTTTGGCATACAACAGATTTGATTATTGTAGATTTCTCATAGTTAATTTTAGATTTGTTATTTGTTGTGTCTAAGACGATCGCAAACTTTAGATTTTTTAATTTTGTTTTCGTTGAAATTAAGTTTGATAAGTAAACTTGTTATATGATATGGTTTTATGTTTGTTATACGAATTTTTTTCTATTAACCTTTTTTAGAAGATGTTCTTGTTTATTTGGAGGCTGGTGATTGTATTAATATTGATTCTAGATTTAAATTTCGTTTTTGCAATAAGCTTTTCTGCATTGAAATTTTGATCTCATTTGAATTTTCAAATAAAACAAAACGAATTAAAATCGTTGATGTGTAAGAAACGTACGATCGTAAACGTAGTCAGAGCTGCAATGGTCATGGTCATCCTCTGAAAGGTCATGATTAAAGTGCTTAAAAAATCAAACTTTGAAAAATTATTATGAAATTTTTCTTGGGGAATTGGAACTTTTAACGGGATTTTTGAAAATAACAGTGGCGCTATCCTTTCAGTTTATATTGTTTTATTTATGACATTATTAAAAAATTAAAGACAAAGTGTTGAAGATATTAAAACGATACGTTATATATAGGAACATGGCATTTGCAGAAATATATAACCTATGTATAACCTATGATTTATCGATTTGTCGCAAGCTGGAACAAGAGTGATTTACTTTTCGATACCTTACCATCAACTAGAAACTGAATGGACGTTCTATTGATATTGAATTCTATATATATATATATATATATATATATATATATATATATATATATATATATATATATATATATATATATATATATATATATATATATATATATATATATATATATATATATATATATATATATATATATATATATATATATATATATATATATATATATATATATATATTTTAATTTCCAATAAATTATTTAATTAATTAATCGTCTTAGTATTGCTATCTGGATGAACTAAAGGAACAAAGTTGACATTTTTATCAACTTTTTTGTCGGTTCGTGTCAAAACTAAGTTAATTCATCTTGTACGTTTTGTATGGATTGATTATGGAAATATATAATTCCTACAGTATCTCCTTTGTAAGGGAAACAATCTATTTAGATTGCTTATTTGTGGTTCTAAATGCATATTTTTGTTTGTTCAGGTGACTGGTGTAGGATCAGCTGAACAAAAAAACACAGATTGAAACACTTACGCTAGTTTCAATCTGTCGATTGTTTGTTATTTACCTTTAATCAAAATGACAAATTGTTTCCGTAAACGACGTAGGATTTCGTATGTTTCTTCATATGAAGATACTAAGCTTGTGCGTACCTTATCTACCTTAACGAAAATTCGCAATTATGTTATAACTTCGCTACAAATATGTCACTTTATTTGTTTTGGCGTGTAGCTGTTGGAATTATATTGTGCATAGTACTGCGAATTTGATTTATAACTATATCATGAGTTAACAATTATAAAAGAGGATTTTTGACGAACAATTCAATGGACAGTTTTTGACCCTATTCGTAATTTAGTTCTGCTGGTGAACACTTCAGATCTTTCTTTACTGTACAGCTCGATTACCTGAAAGAAAAATTTGTTATTCAAAGCTTCACTATATGGCATTGTCTTTAGCAGTCTAGCCATAAGTGCCGTGTCAAGCTGTTAGCTGTATGCAAACATCCTACCATCACGTTTGATTGTGGTTTGTAAGCAGTTGCACTAAGCCGATGTGAGCGTTATAGTTTTATTAATTGGGTGACAAGGTTTGACCTGTAGTTGACGAATGTCTTTGCAATGGTAGTAGTAGATATGTCTGATATACTGAAATCTTTAACCCATCGAAAGAATTGACAAAGATTGATCAACCCAAGTTAAAATATAAGAGTATCCGTAAGCAAGAGGAAGTGGTTACGTTGTCTGTATGGATATGTTCGAATAAACATTGTGAAATATCAAACTGTTCGGGTTGTAATTTTTGAGTATCTTTACACATTGAAGCGTTGTGAAGATAAGTTTTCGAGGCTTTCAAGTTTTAAAAAATTAGAAAGCTAGAAATACATCTTTTAAAATAGCTTTTTGAATATCAAAAATTTTAAATTTCAAATGTGATAGTAAATGTTCAACTATCCTTCAGAGATGATAATAGACTTACCCAGTGTCGCAGGTGTCAAATGTATGGCCGTGGCACATCTTTTTGCTATAAATTTTATAAGTGTTGCAATTGTAGTAGAAATCATTAAAATTGTCCTACACCTGCAACGTTAAAACGTGCGAATTGTCCAGTTGAACATTCTGCCAACTCCAAGGATATAACCTTATCAGAAAAAATTCTAGTATTAGTCGTCAAATAAATAAATTAACCCGCAATCTGGTTGGAACCGTTCAAAAATGCTTCTAGGTAACTCCACCAACGCTGTTGCTAAAACACTACAAAACTTTCCACCACTTAACCCACTTAGAAAAACATCATTACATTCTAAATGGGAATCTACTTTTTCAACTAATTCTAACCAACATAATAATCAGTTTACATCTAAAACTAATAATGTTTATCAAAATTGTGGTAATAACAATCCACCTAATAAAATTGTTGATAATAATTTATTTCCACTTGATGAAATCACAGAATTAATAACTGATATAATAACTAAAATAGCAGTTTGCAAAACAAGAACTGATCAATATATCTGTATTACAAGTTTGTCGTTTAAATATTTATACAATGCAAAGTAATTTGGACTTTTTAAACGTAATAATATGGAATTCTCAAAGCCTTCGCAATAAAACAATTGAAAAATTTGACTTTTTATAAGAAAATAATATAAGTATATGTCTTGTAACTGAAGCTTTGCTCTTACATTCTGACAAATTATTCCATCCTGATTCTATTTTTCATAGACTTGATCGTCCTGGTAAAGTCAATCGCGGAGGTACGTTAATTGGACATGAAGAAGCTGCTATAATAATTACTAAACAAATTCACTACTCATTGCTTTCCTCCTTATAAAAAAGGTATAAAAGTTCAAACTTCCATTGGAGATCTTTGTTTCGTAAAAATAAATCTGTTATCCAATCACTATCAAACATTTCTACAAAGTTCTTTATTGGAGGTGATTTCAATTATAAGCATATGTCATGGAACATGGCAACATTCTCTATAATGAACAGCAAATAAGGAATTTTGATATTTTATTTCCATCGTATCCAACACGTTTTTTTAACATTTCCTCAGTTGGATCGACCCTAGACATTCTACTATGCAATAATATTAGCGTGGTATCTGAATTAACTTTACTTCATACACAAATTAAGTTCTGACCATCTTCCAGTGCACTTCAAAGTATTTACGAATGGATTTGTTACAAATAACACTAGTTTACAAATTTTGAACTTTTTTTGTCTCCCTGAATAAAACCCATTTTTTCTTATGGATTTGAACCTTCTAATCACGAATATTTTATTCATTTTTTTTGGTTAGCTCTTGTTTTTGAGATATTCACGAAAAACCAAATTTTTTGGTGATCAAAAATGTTGTTTCGGTTTTTGGGTCTTATATTTTGCAAAACAAACAAATTAAATATATTAATAAAACAATTGCATAGTAAATATGCCAACAAACATTTTGAGTTACATTTTGTAACAATCCGTTAAGGATTCTGGAAGTTACAGTCGAAAAAATACGAAAAATTCAAGTTTTTTTTATATTTTCTCATTTTCAACACCATAAATTTTGAACAAATAAAGACACTAATTTTTTTTAATTTCTTGGAGTCTATAGTAACATCAATTTTCTTTCTTTTAAGCTAAAAGATACGAATATTGGTGCAGTTTGCACCAAGTTATTTAAGTTTTCCCAAAGAAAGTCAAAACTCAAAATTTGGAAAAAAAATTTAACTATAAGAATAATTTAAATTCTGCAACATAAATGATTTATATATAAGTTGTTTTCGTAGTAGATCTAGCTCCTCCCACCTCGGACTTATTTTCGGAGTTGGAAAATATCAGCAAGTTGATTATGAAATGTCTTTTTTTGACAAAAGTTGTATTTTATTTGTATATGATTTTTCTCGAAATTGAGATTTTTTTTGTGAAGTCTTTTGACATGATCTAGCTCCTCCCACCTCGGACTTATTTTAGGAGTTGGAAAATATCAGTTAGTTGATTACGAAATTTCTTTTTTTTGACAAAAGTTCTATTTTATTTGTATATGATTTTTCTCGAAATTGAGATTTTTTTTTGTGAAGTTTTTTAACATGATCTAGCTCCTCCCACCTCGGATTTATTTTAGGAGTTAGAAAATATCAGTTAGTAATGAAGATAGGCAGTTCTTATAAATGGGGTGATTTTTTTAGCAGTATGCATTATGTAACTTCTACAAATAAAACAAAATGAATTTGGGCTATTTTTACACTTGAAACTTCTTGACGACGCCATTTTAATAAACTTGACTTACTTACTTGACTTAAACGTAAACGTAAACTACACTTTACAAACAATTTATGTTGCTTTGCTTAAAGCTGCCTATCATTATTGATTTTTAAAAACAATACACTATTTAAAATTTATATTTGTAATATTTTTTCTTTTTTAATTAATATTTTCACTTGAATGTTTGGAATTAAATTTATCCTCAGAGAGATTATATTTGCAACTAATCATACGACAATTATCTACTTAAAAAGAAATTGAACTAATTAAACAAAAGTTGGCAAAACCGAAAAACTATTCAAAAGGAGAAATAATTGCTTTCTTCAATTAAACTTAAAATGATCATAAACGTTATGAGTAACAAGGTGAGCGGTGATAGAAAAAAATTTGCATTATCAAAAAACCAAAAACAGAAAAGAAACAAACCTTACAGGTATTAATAGACATAAATAGGGGCTTAACTTTATGCTGCTTGAACTAACTTAAACAGTTCTGATGTTATGATGTTTTGCCTCTCCTCACAATTCATTATCTTTTGTTTATATTTTTCTATATACGTCTCATATCGATCCAATTCCCAACTTCGAAAACAAAAATAGAAATTATACTTTACTATTTTAAAATAATTTTTTACTGATGTTGGAGAACGACTGCACTTTTAAAATTATTATTTATGGCACAATAAATTAAGTAAAAACTATTTTTTCCAAATTTTGAGTTTTGACTTTCTTTGGGAAAACTTGAATAACTTGTTCAAACTGCACCAATACTCGGGTCTTTTAGCTTAAAAGAAAGAAAGGGAGCAAATTATATTGTAATACATTTTGTTTTAGGAGGAAGTATTATTGTTGTTTAATAGGTCATGAAATATTCCACAAGAATATGTTAAATTATATTGCACACATAAAATGGCTTTCAAAGTTTTAAGTAGGTTTCTGCTTTAAAAATCCCGTATCGAGATGCTCGAGAAAGATTCGTTATCTGGAACTTTCAAATTTTAAAAAATTATTTCCACATTTTTGGGGATTTTTATTTCTCGAGAAATGCTGTCGAGAATGCCAAAATACAACAAACCACCAAAAATACGACTCAATTCTACAACAAAATGAACTTTTAGATGACTGTTCCGGACGCCGAACCGTCCTGGTATACATGCTGCTTACAACTTTTCCGAGTAAAAATTTAAACGCTTTAATTTGGAATCAACTTTATTTTTTTATTCTATATGTAATGAGATTATGTATATTTCTTTAAAACAATTAATTTAATTAACTTAAATAATTGGAAACAAATATTATTTAATGCATCTTGAATTGTTTTATTTATTGAATATACAAATTCATATGGGTCTGCCTTAGCATTCGAACAAAGCACTGAGGATGAAGGTTCGAATTCATCTGAAACAAGTTAAATGAGAAGTGGAGTTTTTTTCTGAGAAACTTCTAACCATACCTATGAATTGAAAAAATTCCAATTGCTTCCTTAGTTACTTGAAATTAATTGATCTCCAAAGTACCCAATAAATTCATATGTATTTAGTGACGTATTATTTTTTAAGGATCCATTTCTTGTTAAAATTAATTTTTAATAATTCTCGAGAATCTAAGGAATTCAAATAATTATTCGCGATTGTTCGAGAAAAACAATCGTCGATAAAATCGAAATTCTCGAATCTCGATATTCATAAAAGGTCGATAAATCAGAAACTCTATAGTCTTAACACTTAATTCTGATGTCCACACTTTGTTAACCGTAGAAAAAATGAGTATTGCATAATTTTTATTACATTATTGTATGGAATACGGTTTGTTTCAAAATGATGAAGTATTTCTAACCGCATTTGTGATTTTCTTTCTTGATATTTTCACGGATCTCGAAACTCTAACTTTTTCCTTATCAACATATTTTTTTAATAAGATACTTCATTGAAAATTGTAATGGAGGACGGGCTTCGTTGGAAAATGAAAGAAGCTTTTTAGCAGGCCGCGCACCTAGAGAGCTTTTTAAATCTCCAAGCTAGCATCAGCCTGTGGAACGAGAAGAATAACCTGCTGCTCCAGGACAAATAATCAGCATAGTACGCGTGATTCATAATATAAGCGGGTTAGAGAAAAAAGGCAAGTGAGATAAGAAGACTCTGACGGCCTCATACCTGAAAAAGCCACGATCATCACGTTCAGCCCCTTAGTTTATTACACACTCACACGTTCTCGCACCTCATACCCTCACACACACACACGCCCACACACACGCACACATACACCCATACCTACATCCATGCCCATATCGCTAAAAATAATTAAGGCTGTATTCTAAACCAAAACTTATTTGAAACTTATTTGTGGAGACTTACTTATTTGAATAAGTAACCTAAATAGGTGACTTATTTGAAATTTTTTTTTCATAGAAAAATCTAATTCGATTTGACAGTGTCAAATATTTTTATGTTTGTTTACAAAATAGTTTTAAGCAATAAAATTTCTTTTTCGATCCCTAATAAAATAATGTAGTAATTTAAAATGAAAAAACGAAGTTTTGTAAACTCTTTAATTGATCAAATTAAATAAATCGTTCTAATTAAATTTATTTTCGAATTTGCTTTTTGTTGCTGTCAAAATAAGAAAGCTAAATCATTTAGAATAGCTTTTAAATACTTATTTAAAATGGCGGTAAATAAGTAAGTCTACATAAATAAGTTTCAAATAAGTCGTCGTTTAGAAAACAGCCTAAGTCCCAAAATGGCTGTAATGACGGTTAATCAAAAACTTAGATTAAAATTTTATACAATATAAATATTTAAGTATTTATTTTATATACACATTGTACAACCCTATGATTTGAATTAATATTAAAGTAATCAATATAATGCTTTAGTTGTTTAGCGTTTTCGAAAAAAAATGTTTGCTTTAATGCCTGCACAAACGGACCAAACTTTATTTCCATGTTCATTAGTTTTCACATAATTAAATCAAAACACGTTGGTCGCCCTCTGATAATAACCAACACGATACAAGTTTTATATAACACAAATTTCCCCACAATTCAAATAACATGCATCTCATTAATGATTCGTATCTGTTTGATCAAATACTGATGATGTCAAGTAAGCATCAAGAAAGTACAAAGTGCCGCACTGATGGAGGGCTAAATCAATAATACCATAGTCACCACGTTGTAATTCAGCTTGTAGATTTCGAGCATGTTCTTCAAGTGCGTGATTCACAAACGAGTGAACTTGTGTATAAGGAAATTGTGGTCCGACCTGCAGCCAAATTCTGTATTTGTGAAGCGGTGAAGTGATAAGTTTTTTAATGAAAAGAAACGAAGAAATTTTTATCACTTCACCGCTTCACAGTTACAGAATTTGGCTGCAGGACAATAGCTGGAAAATACGTATGCGATGCGATCTCCAATAAATTGGGATTATTTTTTTTTAATGCTGTTTTGTTAATTTCTGAGCATCATTTCTCATCCGGCAAACTTCCATCAGCAATATCAAATAATAATCCAATCAAACGTAATACCAAAACACAGTGTGGCATTGTCCATTTTATATCGTAAATTTCCGTCGATGTGATGCAATATCCAGTTAACAAATATCTCATAGGAAAGATAAATGTTGCTATAATCCAATAATTTGTACCTTTAAATAGATTTGTGAGGACATATGATCCTAGTATTGTTAGTGCACTATGACATATGTTATCCCCATAATAAGAAATAAGACATAATAATGTGACACATCCAATTATAAATAAATGATTTATAAATGTATTTTGTTCGAATAAAACTTGACGATACATGAATGCACGGGGGAAACCCATTAAAATGGTTAAAAATCAACGAAATGATGGTTGAGAAAGCCCCTAAAAGTGATGCCAATTTACCGACATAACCTAATTCTGCGGACGGCATTTTTCAAAATGGGTTTTTTGTATTTATAACTAAAACAATTAATTAATGATAATAACAATTATTTGTCTTTGTATTTGTATTTGTTAATTTCTTTTCGTTTTTCCTTTCATTCAAAAGGAATAAAATTAGGTTCCGAGAAGTCAACTTCGGTTAATTTGTATGAAAAACATTTGTTTTAACAGAAACATTTGAATTTTACTTATACAAATGAGTTTTCATTTTCGAAACAATCACTTTTTACATGGAAAAGGCATTTTAATTAAATTATTAATTAAACGCGGCTTGATCAAATTTCTAAACATGAATTGTCAAATTTTGTGAAAGAAAATATCTCTGCCTAAAACACATCTTATTTGAGATTTCACGGCACAAACATATAAAAATTTTCTAAATTGCACTAATAAAAAATTCCACTAATAAAAATTATGCTACTTACCTCTAATGAAGAAAAAAATTGAATTTTTAAAATAAAATTTCATTTTATGTGACCATAAAAAATCTTGATGACATGACAACTCATTACAAAAATACAACAATAAGAGAGATAAGAAGCCATCGTCGAGATGGATTCCTGTATTTATAATAACTTTAACATATCGACAATATCGTGCGGCTGGTCTTGAGCAGCTTCTTAACAAATAATAATACTAACTGGGAATTTTATTTTGTCGATGCATGTTGCATTCTGTTGGATATAAGAAAGAAAATCCACAATATAGAAGGTTAAAAGTGATATGATAATCTCGAAACATTAATGACGGTCAGTCCATAGATTCATCCACACAGATTGCGGGAAATATATGGAATGACGAGAATAATGATGCCATAAATTAAGAACTTCATTCAACGTGCAGCGGTGTTCTGACGGCGACATAACAAAATATCATTGACAATGGGCCATATGTATAAAACCTAGTAACTTGGTTTTTTAAGTGCTTACTAGTTTTCGTATGCATAAAAAAGTATTCGAAGCCATCGAAAAAAAACATCGAATTGTTTTGTTTTTAAGTGTTTGCTATGTTTGGTATGCATGAAAACCAAAGTTTGCTGGATTTATGCTAGTATATACTATAATCAAACCTAGTGTCCTATTTACCATACTAAATCTATTACTAGGTTGTTTATTTCTAGATTTTTTTTTTAGATGTGATATGAATTCAAAAACAAGACAAATGTATTGAATTTATTGGTTTTTTTATGCTGATTTGGAAGATGAAATATGTTTTCGTGCATGTAAATTTTACAAATTGCATAAACCGGGTGAAGGAACAGCAAATTTTAGACACCTTTAGAAATAGTAAACTTTTACGACCTAGTAATTTACTCTTCTTGAAATAACTGAAACAGAATCGACCCAAGCTCCAGAGTAAAGTAATTAATATGAACAACTCGGAATCAATGAGATGCAATACCTATAACGAATGGTGTCACTTACAGACTTGTTGTTCGTTCATAATGCTTCTTACTTCTGGTTCAACGTACTTTGCACGCTTCTTTCCGAATTTTATGTGTTTATACTCTTCGGCTTTTAAATAATCGTTCAAGTGTCGGCGGAATGCGGAACGTGCAAAATGATTAGCAAATGAGACTGATTAAGGTTTAACGCGACCCATGCCAATAAGAAGTGAATTACGTAAAAGTTTTAGTCAAAATTGTCACATACAAAATTTGCCTACATGCTGATATTTCCGAGAAAAAAAACCATAAAGTTTTAAAACTGCATGAAAACTGTGTTTTTTTGCCTACAGTGCCCTCTAGCACTCACATCGATACTACTTCCACACGCGGTAAGAATTAATTGAAAGCGTATATTTTGAAATAAATTAAAAAAAATCGAAAAATCGATTTAAAATTTTTTAAAACTTAAAACTAAGGGAGAAAGCTTCCCTTAAAATTTTTAAAAATATTTTTGTCATGTGAAAATCGTGAAAATTTCTAACGCATTGATATTTTTTAAAAAATCTTACTACGAATTAAATTTGCTACAAAATGAAGACGTTTGTCATTTAAGAAAAAATTTCAAACTTGTGACAGACTTAACAGCAAGAATTATTCATAGAACCTACCGTAATTATTTTCTGATGGAGTAATTCCCATAGTTTGGAGAAAGTAATTTGTAATATATTTTGCTAGTTATAAAAGTGCAAGATCACTTCCCTCCAGAGCAATGGAGCCAATATCAGTGATCCTCTGTTTTCTGGTAAAACGAATCACTTCTGCTTTTGCAGGATCATTTTCTAACCCACATTTTTGGACCATGTCAATGTTATTGGAAGGGTAGTTGGGATTGGCTCGTCTAACGTACTTGGACTAAATTTATTCAATCCTAGTCTGGCCCAAACCACATTCAAATTTTTAAGTTTTCTCACTTGAGAAGCTCTAGATTGCTTTCGAAAGCATAGTTATTTAGTTAACACATATTTGGTTATACCCCCGGCAACCTTTTACACCAAGCCACGAGGCATCAATTTATCAAAATAAATGTTTCGAGCATAATTCGACATATTCATCGCCAAGGCATACCATCGCTAGTAAGAGGAGCGCCTCCGACTATCACACATTTGTAATAAGCTCACTAAATAAGACAAAACAGAGTGTTGCTTGAGCGGGGGAACCAATGATTTATCGCAAAAATAAAAGACTGTGTAAGCCGCAATTCCAAACTAGAATCGTGATAATAACGATTCACGGCATGCCCCCGACTAATAACAAGAGGTGCGCCAATGGATTCAATACACAGTTCATTTTACACCCCAAAACATTGGAGAAGCGTATAGGAAAAAATCAAGAACAATACGCAAATTCCCATCTAATCATACCGGCAGATTGCAGAGAGACTTCTTTGTCCGAACTGCGTACAAATGGAATAGTTTGCCGGAACACTTAGTCTTAGGCGGCCTCAACCCGCAGAGGTTTAAAGAAAGCGTTAATCAACACCTTAGAACGCCAGTTGTTGTGGGACCCAGATCTAGACCTAGGTCTTAAAAGGTATTTATGAGTTGTTGTGACACATATTCTAAGCCCTATTACACAACACAATTTATTACAAAAAAAAAATAGCTGAAAGCAATTTACGAAAGATTAAGTATCAAATCTACGAAAACCTTCAAAGCTCTTATGACAAACAGTCTATCGCCAATTATTCTGAATAGAAATTGGTCTGCATCTTCATTTAATATCTTACATGTCTGACTAATGAAAGATCAAATAAAAAAGGTTTTAGAAGAAATTATTACTTAAATACGGGATCTGAATAAAAAAATTTTTTTTTTCTATAAAACAACACAATTTATTTCACTTCCATGTAAGTTTAAAAACACAAAAATATAAAATAAAATGAATAATTAAATATTGAGCTTCTTTTTATAATTATTAATATAAAATTCTACAAATTTACTAAATAAATAGATAAGCTATAAGGAAATATAATACGAAAAAATATAAAAAATAATTTATCTATTTAACAACTCAAAAAAAGTTTGTTATTTAAATTCCTAGTAAACGCCATAGACACAACCTAGTGCGATGTTTTTTAATACTTTCCTCCTAGTTAAGTTCACACTCCAACCAATTTTTTACTATACTAGCAATTTTGTATTAAACTAGGTAGTAAAGCTAGGTAGTAAAAACTTGTAAACACTAGTACTAGTTTTTATGCATATCACAACCCTAAAGGGTTCCATAACCAGTTTTCAACAATTATTTGTAATTAATAAAGATAAAAAATTAAAAAAAATAATAGAAAACTCATATACTGGCTTAATAGTGTTAGTTAATACATGCACAGAAGCAAAAATATTTACAAAATTATCGAAACTAGGAAGGCCCGGCGTGCTTCGCTACGCTTATAAATAAAGTTTTTGCGTAGACATTTTGTTGACGTAGAAGCAATGATTTCAAAAAGTGGTAATGAGAAATGCTAGCATATAATTTTTAATTTTTCTTTTCAAGTTTTCAAGTAAGCTTATTTTATCTCTAACTTATTTGATCGCTAATTTTTCATATATCCGAACTGATCAGCTAGAGTTCTGATTATTTTTCATTCATATATTTAAAAAGAAAAATTAAAAATTATATGCTAGCATTTCTCGTTACCACTTTTTGAAATCATTGCTTCTACGTCAACAAAATGTCTACGCAAAAACTTTATTTATAAGCGTAGCGAAGCACGCCGGGCCTTCCTAGTTAATTTTAAAGCATGAATAGAACACATTGAAATTTCATCTATAATAATGATTGATGCATTATTAATATATGTGCCATGTACACTGTTTGGAGTTATATTTGGCATTGAATTCTCTAATAATGGAATTGGTAATTTGAAAACATTATGCAAAGTTCGCCCCCCAATCAAAAGAGTTGATGCAATACCACTGAAGGCAGTTACAATACACGAAAGATTTAGTGAATTAAATTTATGAATGATTGCCGTTTGAACAAAAGTTTTGCCACAACCTGCATGAGCTGTCAAGAAAAAAAGCTAAAGCATTCGGAGGAACATTCAAACCACAGATAAATGCAAATAATTGACGAAACTGTTTTGGTGATTGAATTTCTGAAGCTTCAAGTAAACATTCACGCTATTCATTATCATTTGTTGCAATACCTCGAGCTTCACATGCTGCAACAAAAGTAGGGTAGGGTACACCTTCATACATACGTAGATCAAAAAAAGATTTTGGACCACGAACATGCAACAGAAGTAAACGCATATGAAACAATTCTATATCTTTTGGAGTAACCATATATAATCGAGCAACAACTTTATCAGCCCCACGTTGTCTTCTTTTCCACGATTTACTTTGGTCATACCAAACATAATTAATTCTGTATACAAAAACTCATTAGCTAAATTATCAATGGAATTCAAATGGAAAAATGCTAACAATTTTGTTCTTGATACATTTGCGACTGTGCCAGCCACATTACCATTCCTGATATAAACATTTTGTCTATTAGGCAAATGACAATCAAGTCGAATAATTGTATGAGATTGAAAATGCATTGGAAATTCAAATATGCGCCAAGCAGTTTCAGTCGAACCAACATACCGTCCATTCAAAAAATCTTGAATTTCATTTCCCACAATCGCATCATCATTATATTCACTGCATTCTCTCCATTCACTCTCAATTCAACATTGGCAGAATCATACTCTTTATATACATACTTGTAAACATATTTCACACTTTTAACAGTCGTACATATTTCCACGTTAATATGACAATTGAATTTTGCAAGAAGATAAATATTATACGGAACAACATATCTATTATCAAGAGATGCACCACGTACATCAACACTCATACCATTATCACGTCGACGGTACAAAGGATAACCATTCACATATTCTTTAATATTTTCAGAAAAAGGTTTTGGAAAATTATTACTACATTTACCACTCTCATACAAACAGAATTGGGATTTAGAGCACCACATGGTTCATGCATCATATGACGTTTCACATATTCATGTAATTTAGGAAAAAGAATGGGATCAGGGATTTCAGTACATACAAATTTATTAATCATTTCATTTCCATCAATTCTATCTTCATCTGACAAATTTAACAAAATTCATCATTTTTAAAAATAGCAACCACATCAGTTTGAACAGCATCATTAAAACGACGAATATCACATTCTCTGTTAACTTTTATAACCATTGACACATCAGCAGTAACATTCTCAGGTCTTTCACAAAATTCATGCATTGATTTAAAAGAACGAACAAAAGGATTCACACGATCTAACTCAAAACCTATCTTACGCATAAGAAAAAATTCGAAATGAAATTTAAAACATAGAAAAACAATATGTACGTTTATTCACATTCAAAGAAATAAATATACTAACAGCTGAGAAAAAATTAAATATAAAAAAGAATAACAAAATAAAGTTTTAAGTTTCGTTTT
The DNA here is from genome assembly GCA_963693315.1 of Diogma glabrata. Classification (NCBI taxonomy): domain Eukaryota; kingdom Metazoa; phylum Arthropoda; class Insecta; order Diptera; family Cylindrotomidae; genus Diogma; species Diogma glabrata. Next base: position 128,346 of record CAVNZG010000690.1, read on the forward strand.
TGTTGTTCGTTGTTCGATAGCAAATATATTTTTATATGTATGTAAACTTATAATGCATATGTATAGAAAAAGTTTTCCGTATATAATAACTTTTTTATTTATGATCCGATTTGTTTGAATCCGGATCCCAATATAGGTTACACTAATATCAGTTAGCTGTGAAAATTTGAATTGAATCCATCTGCGAATAAAAAAGCCTTATGCTCCACAAAGTTTTAATCTAGCGTATTAATATATAAGAAGATATTCATTGATTCATATAAAGTAACTGAAAAGTTTTTGAAGTGAAAAAAGTCGTTGTTTTACTCTGTATTATTAAAGTAACTGAATGAATTTTAGCCATCGTATCTCATTTAAGAATTCATTTAATGTGTATTAAGGAGCCTGTAAACGAGCAACTAAAAATACGTATTGCCGGGCAATATTTTCAGCAATATTGCCCGGCAATGTTTTAACAAAATACTTGTAAAATAGCATGTAAACGAGCAACTTTTTACGGCAATGTGTGGCTGGCAATCACTGCCGGGTAATATTGCCCAAATTCAAAAACATTCTCGGCAATATTTTCGTATTGCCCGGCAATATATCCATATATTTCGGCAATATGGCCGGTATTGCAACTAATGGCTGGCATGTTGCTATTGATATCGCTCATCGAGCGAAAATTTTAAACATTGCCCGGCAACTATTTCGATTTTTGTTGAAGTTTTTTTTATTGAAATTGAATTGAGTTCGTTTTGAAGATTTGTAAATGCGTTTCATATAAAAATTTGGTTCAATTATATGGTAGGTAAAATAAAATATTTGAATTTGGGTATTGTTTTTGGTGTTTTAAAATAAGAAAAAAAAAAGGATTTTATTTCTTTTCAGATATTATGGTTAATTAATAATTGATCGAAGGTGGGTAAAGAATAATTTTTTGTTGTTGTAATGATTGTAATTCTGTTTTGAGAATGATTGAACTTATTTTTGTTTATAAATCGTTTAGTGTTTTGGTATTTTGAATGGAGAATAAGTTTGATGGTTTTTTAGTATATTTGTAAACCTACTGCAATGGAAAGCATTTCGGTTTGATGACTTAATTATTAAAGTAATTAAATAATTATTCTTTTAATGTTTAAAACACCCAAGGTTTTATAAATATTTTTTTATATATTTTATTTAGAGAACGAAGTTTGCGAATATTACGATCCTCAACCATGTGCGATTTATATTTTTTCCAAAACGTTCTTGTAGATGAAGGAGAGTCAATATGATTTCAAACAAAGCGCGAACTTAGTTTGGAGGTGATGTGCTGCACGTGTCGTTAATGCATACATCCCAGTGTCGGTGGTTTTAAAATAAATGCGGTGTTTGACATGCAATGCAGAAATTGACATGTGTAACGTCGTTGACAATTCTCAATTGCTAGAACGCACATTTACTTATAACATGCGAAAAAAGATACATTTACCTTGTTTGGGATGGGGTACATTCTGCATATCGCAGTTTTTATTAATATAACAGATTATTCGTCGACTCGCTTTTTTTTTTACCTCGTAGGTATAAATAATTTTTTATTCGGATTCCATGTTAGGTACGTAGGTATTTCCGAATACGGCAGTGTATTCGCATCGCGTTATTTTGACATATGGCAAAGAAAGTGGTTAAAGTTGTATGCAATAGATTCAAGGCGTTTTGTTGCATATTTACAGATGTGATATAGATGCGTATTTTATTTTATAAATGTACTGCTAAAAGAAAAATATTTGGACTTCATTCATGTTTAGGATAATAAAGTACTCATACCACTACTTCAGTGCTCTTCCTGCTTTATTGTAGCACGCTAAAAACTGAAATGTTGCTGCCTTTATTAACGTATTTACTAACTAACGTATTTGGCTGATTTCACGGAGATACCGTATTCCATGTTTATGTGCGCTCTTTATGTTCTTGACAGCAAAGGATTGATATGGAACAACCATCCATGTGTATGGAACTATTTCCATGTTCCCGTTTCGCATATCTATATGTTGTTAACTTTACGCCATCTGCTGCCGAACTTCTTTTATATAAAGGATATTCATCATTTCCTGTAACTGAATTTCCTGTAACTGACTAAATCCTTTATGATATCACTTAGAGTATTAGTGGCCTCTCATGCATTCTGAATTAGGATTCAGTGTTCTGGAAAGCTCATGCTACAAATTTTTCGTCACAACTTCCTACAAATCTTTATCGAATCTGGAATCGGATATTTGCCGCATTTGAAATAATTTTGTGTATGTGCGTTAGTTGTGAATATCCGTCATATTAAATTGACTCTCGCTAATGAACTGGTACTCCAGAGAAAAGCTTGGTTTGATTTAAACGGATGAATATCAAACGTTCTGTTTCGAATGTTTTTGCATACATTACATATCTTACATGTATTGGTGAAACAATTGACGGCATTTCCAAATGTGGAAATCTTCATTATCTCGAATCATTAATCACTCTTTTATTGAAAAAATATATCTCGGTTGACATTTATTGCCGACTATAATAATCTTCACTTCACAAATTTACCAGCTTCAAATTTTGTATATGTATTTTCGATTTTCTAATTACATACATACATGTACTTACTCTTTTACTATTGTTTTCATTTTTTTATAAAGGATGCAAAAACTAGAAAAAAATTAAAAGAAGATTAACCGACTAAAAATATTTTTAGCAAAATAATAATTTTGGCGCCTAAATTAAATCCTTTTACATTTTTATTGTTTCAAAGTGACAATTGATGGTATTGGTTGATTTATTGTTGTGTCTATTTATTTTATTTTATTTTTTTTTTTATTCATTTTCTTCATTTAAACAGATGTTTGGAAAAATGGTCAATGATCTTCATTGGGTTTTGTTTTTGAGGTAGATTTCATATAAAAATTTACTTTTTGTAATTAATATGCGTCATCACGGAATTCCCAAAAATTTTCTTGTCGTTTTATGAGTGAGGTCAACGTAACTGCATTATCTGACCATTATTTTGTTACCTTCGCCGTTTCACTCGTCAATCGGTTTGTACAAACAGTCAAACTGTAGAGATCACTCACCGTTGTAGTAACAAAATGCAAAGGCACTTCTTTCTTCGTTCATCGTACAAATGGAATGCTTTACCCGAATCGATAGTTTCGAGGACGTTCAATCCACACAAAAATAAAAAAGGGGTTTATTAAAACCTCCGAACGCATGTTGTTGTGCGACCTAGGTCTTTAATGGCATCAACGTATGTGTTGTTCTGACACATATTGTTATTCCTATATAACACAACACCTTATATTAAAATCGGATAGTTCATAGAGCTTTCATGATTCATTCGGATTCTATACTGATTTTCAGCAACTTTACATGGACCATAAATTGCTCGTATCCTCTCGAATTCTACAATCTGAGGAAGTCAGTGTCCAGCTTTCACTTCCAAAGGTAAGCGCAGGTCAGATTAATGCTTTGTAAAGTGTTAGTTTGCACGACTGCGAAAGATGTTTTGATCGCAAAAGTGTTAAGTATGCGTAAAAAGCTCTGTATGCGGCAGAGACACGGGCTTTGATATCTGCCTGCATGTCATTTGACCGTGTTATTACAGACCCGAGGTATTTAAAGTTTTCTACAAGTTTTACTTCATAGTCGCCAGTATTCAGATTGCCGGGAGGTATGTTCGTCGATGTTGTTAAAAGTTTAATCTTGCCGGTGTTGTAGTCGTTTAGCATTTCTTTCAAGCTAAGAGAGACTATCCTTAGCATCGCTTGGTCTACGTCCGAGAAGTGCAATATCATCTGCATAGCCAAGAATTTGAATAGATTTGCTAAATATGCAGTTTCATACGACATTAGCTAGTATTTTATATGCAGTGCTCAACAGTGCGATGCCACGATAATTCGCAGACTTTAGGCTGTCACCTTTTTTATGTAGCGGAACAATGAGAGCTGTTTTCCATCCAGCAGGTAGATCTCCTTGGTCCCAGATTGCGAGAATCAGATCATATATACGTGAGACCAGAGGTGCTCCATCCTCCATTTTTAAATAGTTCTGCAGGGAATCCATCGATACCTGGTGATTTACCATTTTTTAATTTTTTGATGGCAGCTTCCACTTCTTCTATTGTCGGGTAAGGGGCAAAAATCTCCTCACTTGACGGAGCAATTGCTCTAATAGGATGAAATTCATTCGTCCTATTCAGTAGGTCTTGAAAGTGGGATCGCCACACTGACAGCACATCATATTCACTTTTTGTAAGCTCGTTGTTTCCATTTTTGATGGCTGTAGATCTTGGGTGAAAATCTTTTGTCAGATTTCACGAACTGGCAAAGCCGTCTTTCGAATTTTCATTGACCGCATGTTGGTTGATGTTTTCGATGCAGCTCTTCATGTGCTCGCGTTTCTTTTTCCGTAGGGGTTTTGCTGAAGCTTTTCTGGTGCATATATGATCAGTTTGGGTGCTTCGGGTGTTCCTTGTTAACCATTTTTCTCGCAGTTTTTGTTTTGCTCAACGCTTTTGCGGCACTCGTCATCAAACCATTCGTTACGTGATTTCGGTGGCCGTTTTCCGATTGTAGTTTGTGCTGCGGATATGATGGTTGATTGAAGCGTTTGCCATTCTTCTTTTATGTTTAATGGCATCTCAAGCGGGATGTCATGCTCTTTTATGCTTTGCGCTACAATTTCCTGATATCTATTCAGTGTTTCCAGGTGTTTAAATGCTTCGACATTCCAGCGCACGGTCTTTTTTGCTTGTCTATTAAATGTAGATAGTAACTTGCACTTGTACTTAAAGATGACAAGCATATGATCGGTGTCCATGTCAGCACCTCTATATGATCGAACGATAGTTACACTTGTAGAGTGTCTCTTAGAAATCATGACGTGATCGATTTGATTCTCCGTTCTTCCGTCATTTGATTTTTCTGGCTGTTTCGTGGATTCCACTCCCTGGCCACCTTAGTTCTTGTAATGCCACTATATCTAGTGTGTAGCTATCGATTTTGTTTGTAAGTTTTAGTAGATCTCCTGGTCTTCTAAGGCCTAGCACGTTCCAGGTTCCCATTTTTAAATCGTAGTCCGGGTATAGTTTCCGAGGTCGTTCTTTAAATGAGTCGGAGATAATCCGAGGTCGTGTACAGTGTACATTCATGATAAATAATTTTTTAGTGAATTGAGGTGTTAGTCCTTCGCCCAACCCAAATTTTCGTGAATGGGTTCGTTTTGCATCTTTAGGTCACCAGAAACAACCATTTTACACTTTTATATAGCGAGCCGCTTGATCAAAAACAGACGCCCGCTCCAAACCACCCCTTACATGCAGAACAGACGCTTGTTACGCGTTTATATAGCGAATCGCTTAATCCAAAACAGTTCTCCAGAGATGGAGAACAGACGCTTGAGTTGCATTGGTTTTATGGCGCCAATGACTCGCCATGGTGCAGTATTATTGAGTATAAGCAATATTTACTCTGCCCCTTTCAACTACACCAACCTGATTCTGTCAGCGCTACTCAGGTAGCATGGCGTGGACGTAGAATTTCAGATTTTCGCTACCCAAAATTTCTGCAATTTCTGCATTGACTACAGAAAATTGAATGCAGCAACAAAAAATTAAATACCCATTACCTCGAATTGATGATACCCTGGAAACATTTGCAGGTCCAAATGTTGTCAACAGTAGATCTGCAAAGTGGTTAGTCGCAGGTAGAAGTGCAGGGAGGGGAGCGATAATTGACAGCGTGTAGTATGGGTAGATGGGTTATGGGAATTTAATGTTTTGCAATTCGATTCGTACTGAGTCCCAGCAGCACTTGAAAGTTTAATGGAACGTGTCTTGGGTAATTTGACAACATAATTGTAAGGGTCATGGGCTTAAATTAAGTCCAAAGGAATGTAAGGACAGGACTCATATTAAGTCCAAAGAAATGTACACTGTTTGGAGAGAAAGTATTATACTTGGGGCGTAGAGTGACAACAAATGGTGAACACATAGATCCGAAAAAGATCACAGCAGTACAAGAATGGCCAAGACCCAAGAATTTACATGAACAGTGGTCCAGGATTGCAGTTATCTAGGATTGTTCATTTCCTACCAATGTTATGTATCAGCATATGCAAATATTGCAAAGAGCTCCATAGGCTAACAAGGACGGATAAAGCATTTGAATGAACGAAAAAGTAAGAAGATGCGTTAGTGGAACTTCAAAAAAGATTGAGCTCTGCACCAGTTCTGGCTTACCAAATTTGGAATTCAAATTTGACACTAAGCTAGCAATGATGGTATAGTACGAGTGTTATCTCAAGAAATGGAAAGACTAAGGGGTAGAAAATGTAGAATAAACTTCTTCGTTTGAATTGGCGTTGTAGCACTGGACAGTGCAGTTCACCAAATGATCACACCGTACAGAGATGTAAAGTCATTGGCAAAGGTGCAGTGCAAGACCCTTTTTTCCCCATGATTTTTATACATGAGTATATATTGCTACCGTAGCTTTTTTTCTCTTTCTCTGATATTTGGTTTCCAACTGAGTTTCTATACCTATAAGTATTTTGCTTGATCTGCAAGTACAATGCCGCTCCCCGTCAGAGCGATGGAGCCAATATGAGGGAGCCTCTGCTTCCTTGTAAAGTCAATCACTTCGTTTCTTGCGAGGTAATATCCTTACCCATAATTTTAGACCATGTCAATGTTATTGGCTCCTCTAAAGTAGCACAATTAATTTGGCTCTAAACGGAGCTGGATCATTCAATGCCCCCTTCCCCATGTTATTTGTTAAACAAACCTAAATAATAGGCGGCGAGGTTAACTGCTAGGCAATGATATAAATCTCGAAGAACAGAGATTTTATTCATTTTAAACCTTTATAGTCTATAAATCATGAAAATTCACTTAATATAAGAAACTCTCGAACCCACCTACTTTTCTCTTGCCCTGACCTAAAATGACTCGAATTTTTAAGTTAACGCACTTGAGAAGCTCTAGATTGTTGTTGAAAGCGTAGTCCTTCATCATCAAAAGTCCTTTAGTTTGTCATTCTCAAGACGGTCATTCTAACGTTACCAACTCAAGGAAACTTTTTGAGTTAATCTTGGAGTTGCAAATCCTCTTGTGTCATTTAGAAATCATCTAAAGATGAAAATTAAAATATGGTTCGTCATCGCCGCTGTGGCTAAGTGTATAAGACACACAGGCTTTGAACAGGTGTCTCTAATGAGTGTGAGATCGAATTTCGGCACGACGCACGCATTTTTCTACAGAAGTTTTTCCAAGGGAAAAATGAAAAATGATTTCGAATTGCGAAATTCAAGTTATTTCCAATATGTACTTAAGCTTAATTGTCACAAAAAACATCTCCAAATTAAAACTTTGGAGTTTTTATACATTAACAATCCAGTGATCAAACTGAAAAACTTTGTCACAAAAAACATCTCCAAATTAAAACTTTGGAGTTTTTATACATTAACAATCCAGTGATCAAACTGAAATGATTTTCAGCTAATTGTAGAAGGCTTACTAATTTATTAAAAAACCATCAAATTTATTCTCCATTCAAAATACCAAAACACTAAACGATTTATAAACAAAAATAATTTCAATCATTCTCAAAACAGAATTACAATCATTACAACAACAAAAAATTATTCTTTACCCACCTTCCATCAATTATTAATTAACCATAATATCTGAAAAGAAATAAAATCCTTTTTTTTTCTTATTCTAAAACACCAAAAACAATACCCAAATGCAAATATTTTATTTTACCTGCCATTTAATTAAACCAAATTTTTAATGACACCTATTTACAAATCTTCAAAACGAACTTAATTCAATTTCAATGAAAAACAACAACAAAAATCGAAATAGTTGCCGGGCAATGTTTAATATTTTCGATCGATACCGGCAATATTGCCGAGCTATACAAATATATTGCCGGGCAATACGAAAATATTGCCGGGAATGTTTTTGAATTTGGACAATATTGCCCGGCAATATTGCCCGGCCACACATTGCCGTAAAAAGTTGCTCGTTTACAGGCTCCTTTAAACGATTGAAATTTTAGACATTTAACAATTCATTGATTTTTTGAAGTAAAACTTCTTTAGGCGCGTTATGAGAATTTTGCAACGGAAGTACAAAAAACGAATATAATATTCGGCAAATATACGATACAATCCGATTATGACACACATATTTTAAATATTCACTGGTTTTTGGTGCATTATATAGAAATAGTTCATATTTTTCGATGCTTAAAAATTTAACAGAAATTCAATTAAAAAAACATAATTTTGAATTAAATTTATTGATTTTCAATCCGAATTTTTGGAGTATTTTCATTTAATTTAATATTAGTTTTCAAAATATTATATGTCTGCTCCATTTTTGTTTACAATGGATGCTTAGACTCGTAAATTAATAAAAATGGCAGCATATTTGACTTTTTTAAAGGCAGAGAAATAAGTTGTCGCAAATCTTGGTAAATGGCAGATATAATGAAATATAAGATGACAAAAAGCACCGTTTTGAAATTTGAGCAAAATCGAATAACTGGTTCAGGAATGGAAGCATGTTTGGTGGATCTGGTCATAGTGGTCATGGTGTTCATTGTGGTCATGGTGGTCATGGTAGTCATGGTGGTTATGGTGATCATGGTGGTTCTGGGGGTCATAGTGGTCATGGTGGTAATAGTGGTCATGGTGGTCACGGTGGTCATGGTGTTCACGGTGGTCATGATGGTCATGTTGGTCATGGCGGTCATGGTGGTCTTGGTGGTCATGGTGGTCATGGTGGTCATGGTGGTCATGGTGGTCATGGTGGTCATGGTGGTCATGGTGGTTATGGTGGTCATGGTGGTCATGGTGGTCATGGTGGTCATGGTGGTCATAGTGGTTATGGTGATAATGGTGGTCATGGTGGTCATGGTGTTCACGGTGGTCATGGCGATCATGGTGGTCATGGTGGTCACGGTGGTCATGGGGTTTATGGTGGTCATGGTGGTCAAGGTGGTCATGGTAGTCATAATGGTCATGGTGGTTATGGTGCTCATGGTGGTCACGGTGGTCATGGTGGTCATGGTGTTCACAGTGGTCATGATGGTCATGGTGTTCACGGTGGTCATGATGTTCAATGTTCATGTTGGTCAAGTCGGTCATGGTGGTCATGGTGATCAAAGTGGTCATGGTAGTCATGGTGGTAATGGTGGTCACGGTGGTCATGGTGGTCATGGTGTTCACGGTGGTCATGATGGTCATGATGGTCAGGGTGGTGTCACGGTGGTCATGGTGTTTAGAGTTTGCATCCCGGGCTTTCCCAGGCGGGAAAAAATATTTGTGTTGATTAAATTTGTATTTTTAAATAGAAAAATGAGTGCGTGTAATCTTTGCACGCGGTTAAAATACATTTCTTTGGCTACTGTGGCAGTTATTAATAAAAAGATGAAATATAAAATAAATATGTCATATTGCAATTTAGAGTTGCATTTCATGATAATATAATTTACTGTGTAATAAAAAGCGATATTTACATAATGTATTAAAGTCAATTCAATCATTAGCATAATTGAAATATGAAATTAGAGGTTTATGACAAACTTGCTAAATTGATTGAAAAATGCATCAATTGTTGTACCAATTGTTAAATTAAGTGGACATGCATTCATCGTGAAATTTAATTTGTAATACGTTGTAGGACTTTGTAAAACATGTAAATATGGCTTTATATTACACATTGTTGTAATTATATTATCAAGAATATTAGAAAGAAACTCTAAATTTTAATATGACATATCTATTTTATTTTATATTTAATATTTTTAGTAATACCTGCTGCAGTGGCCAAAGAAGTTTTACTTCAACAGCGTGTAAAGAATACGCACTTCATTTTTTTATTGATTTTGCGAGTCAGTTTTTCTGTTTTATTTAAACATATTAGACGAAACACCTAATGAATTTGATGAATCATTGAATGATTTAAAAGTGTAATTATCATAAAGTTGTATTGAAAGAATTAAGGAAAGTATGAAATAGTATGAAATTGTATGAAATAGATATTTTTGTAAATGAATTACTCAAAAATAAAATTATAATTCATCTAATTTTAACTATGAGTTTTAACGAAACTAAATGTTTAAAACATTAAAACATGTTAGTAAAATTTTAGAAAACTTTGTATGAATCTTACATTTTCAACTCATATAATTTAACCTAGATGAAAATACGACTTTATTTTTTTCTGATTAAGCAATGACCAGCCATCATCCAGTAATATTCCATTGCCAAGATTTTGGGTATTAGCGTTGACTGAATATAGTTAATTTGCCAGCACTCTTGAGATATCACCTTGGCTAGTGGTGATATGTCATTGCTATTGCCAGTGATATGTGATATCTCACGTTAACTCGTATATCAATAGCAGGGACTGGAGTACGCAGGCTTGTCGCTCCCGTAGATCCAAAATAAAAAAATTTCAAATCAATAAAAAGTGATCCCTCCATGTGTAAAACTTAAGTTAAAATAACTAATCTCGTCGCTGGTCGAGTTGGTTAATAGGTTAACCATTAATTCTGATCAGAAGGACGTCGGTTCGATTCTCGAAGCGACTGGCATTGAGATAAAACTTTTGTTACGGATCTTTCGCTTTTGAAAACAATTTTTCATTTTACTCAATGGAATACATTAATTTCTAGTGACTTATAAATCTAAACTACATATAATGGTTGGATCCATTGCTATCGTAAGGATAAAAATCTTAATAAAATCTTGAAAATAAATAAACTTTGACGGATTATTTTATTTTCCAAATTTTGACATAAATAAATAATTAAAAAGTATGAATAAGTTTAATTACAATTTCAATAGAAGACAAACTGGAGCTCCATTTCTGTTTCTTATTTACGACAAAGTTGATATTGGTTGTCATATAATTTTAATTTACTTGTATATAATTAGAGTTTAAAAAATGTGTTATTTAGCATAAATAAATTGCCAAAATTTAATTTTTAATAACAAATTTTTTTATTCATTTAATAATGAAATTCTGTTCTCTTTTGAAAAAATCGGGACATTTTTAAAATGCCGTGAGATGCAGGACAATTAGTTAAAAATCGGGGTAGTCCCGCCAAAAGCAGGACATTTGGTCACCTTATCTCTGTTACATAACGTTTCATCAAAAAATGATATTGATCTGTGTGTTTAAAATATAAGTAACGCAATTACTGAGGCTGAAAATTTGACAATACCAACTTGCACTGTATCGAACATCAGATATGATCAGATCCATCTTCCAAACGATATGCTAGATCTTATAAGATTGAAAAATTTAAAGCGTAGAATTTGACAACGTAGTAGAAATCCTCTTCTCAAAAGAGATGTAAATGAACTAATAAAAGCAATTGGCTGGAAAATCCAAAAGATTAAAAATATACGTTTTGAAGCTCCTTTAACTGACATCTCGAAGGATTTACAAATGCTGAAAAAGCTGAATTGTTTGCAAAACATTTTGCAAAAATTCATCAAGGTAATCAATCGTTCATCCCTGAATTTAATGTAGAGGTTGAGGAAACTCTTAATAATTTTGAAATTGATTCTGTAAACAGCCTTCAATCTGATTTTAGGTAGATTTCATATAAAAATCTACCTATTGCAATAGGCTTCATCTCGGAGTTTCGGAAAAATTTTGGTGCCAAACGACTATGAATGATAAGCGGAGACGGAAAAACAAAAAAAAAATTATATATATATATATATATATATATATATATATATATATATATATATATATATATATATATATATATATATATATATTTATATATATATATATATATATATATATATATATATATATATATATATATATATATATATATATATATATATATATATATATATATATATATATATATATATATATATATATATATATATATATATATATATATATATATATATATATATATATATATATAATATATATATATATATATATATATTTATATATATATATATATATATATATATATATATATATATATATATATATATATATATATATATATATATATATATATATATATATATATATATATATATATATATATATATATATATATATATATATATATATATATAGATAACGATTAGAGCTATAACGGAATTTATCGGCACTCTCACGATCGCATTTCTTGACCTACAACAAAAAATTTTTCTATAACGTTGCGGCAAAAAATCTTTTGGACAAGTTCGTGAACTGGCCATATACGGGTACAGGTTAAGTGGCTAGTGTAAAAAAGGTCGAAAAATCTAGGGCGTTACAACTTCCGTTTGAATCATAATATTTTAATAAAATTTATCAATATTGAATATTTGAACATATTTCTATCATTTATTTCCAAATGACAACCTTGGCGTTCCAGGTTCCTGAAAAATCAGCTGTGTTAAAAATTTAATAAACTTTGTTGTCCTTGATTTGGCTGAAAATGGCCAATCTCACTATTGAATATGTGCGCCGACGTTAACTAGAACATAAATCTTTTCAAAATTTTAAAAAAAAGTAGTTCAAGTCTAGAGGTTGAGACACCAAGACTGTTAGAACGAGAAACAAACGCAAACGGCCATGCCTTCCTCATTTTTGAGTTAATGTTATTTAAACTCATATTAACTTTCAGATAAACTTTTCAACTATAACTTCAGAGATTTTCAGCTTTCTAACCCAAGAGGTCTCAAAGTAATTAGCATTAAACCTAATGCATGCCATTCAATTACAACAAAAACTTCCATAAAAATATAAAAATATCCCATAGAAAAAATATTAAAAAAATTTCTTTTGTTTTTTTTACAGTTTTTAGTTTTTTTCGCAAAAATTTAAAAAAAAATTAAAACAAAGCTGAGTCATTATTGTTTTAAATTAAGGAATATTTTCTTATATGCTGTTATATTTACAATGCTTCCTGAATTACTTCATTATTTCATTAAAAAAATAAACAGGATTTTTAACTTTGAAAGTTTACTTTGTATTGATTTTATTTTCACTTGTCATTCGGAATTTGACCTCTGTTAAATTGTAATGTTCTTATTAAAAATTTCGAGTAATGTATCTAAATATAATCAAAATTAATGTTGAATAAATATTTATAATACAGCCGTAAGTCTATCCTTCTATACGAGCGTAACGGCAATCTTATCTATCCTTTAGTCTACAGTTCAAATATAGTTCAAATTGGTATATGGGTAGCGCGCTCGACTGATGATCTATAGATTGAAAGTTCGAAACCTGAATGTTGCGAATTTTTTTTTATTTTTTTTTTTAAATAACTTTAAAATTATTGTTTTTTTACACACTTTTATTTTATTCATATTCATACATACATTTCGTTTTACGATAATGCAGTTTTTATATTTTATTTTAAATAACATTAAAATTGTTTTTTTTATTCATAAATTCATTATTTTCTTTAAATAACTTTAAAATTATTGTGCTTTTTTATTTTATTATTCATGAATGAATTCATATAAATAAATAATTCATATAAAAATAAAACTTATATAAAATTTTGTTTTTGGATACTTAGAATTATCGATAAAGTAGTTCTTTAAAGTTAGTTAAAAAGTTAAGTTTTCTTTTGCCATAATTTGTTCAAATTAAAATCATTAAAATCATTTCGATATTTACATTTCGATATTAAGAATAACAACGATAATGCAGTTTCTATAGCATTTTATTGCACTGTCATTTCCCGTTTCGTTCAAATTATAATTTCGATATTAACAAGAAAATTAATTAGTTTTTTGACAGGCAGTGCTAAAAATCATATAATAGTGGTTTCTGATAATTATTTGCCATAATTTAATTCCTGTGAACTAAATTAAGGAAAAACAAAAACTACTATTTGAGTATGTATTTCTCTTGCAATATAATAGCTTTATCATAAAAGATCGTGTGACGTCATTTTGTTTAGTTATTTGAAGTTTTAATAAAAATTAGAATGCATTCAGGGATTTTATTTTAATTTAGTTACATAATACATATACTTATAATTTTTGTTGATGTTTTATTAATAAAACCTTTTTTATTTTGAATTAGTCACAAGATATGTAATATTTATTATGAAAAATAGATCGAATTTTTTTTAAAGGAATAATAACCTTTTTTTAAAGGAATAATTTTTACATTAAATAGTAAAGTTGGTAGATGGTTTTTATAATAAGTTTATTAAAAAAGAAAAGAGGAAACAAATTGATGAAAGTACATGATTAAAGGTCTATTTCCTCACTTTTTAACACAACATTTCGTAAAATACTAGCGCTATTATGGCAGGACCAGAACCAGAAAATTGTTCTATAGTACAACGAACATAGCAGTATAGAAAAATATAGATTTTTAACAATTTTTAAAAACAATGTAGGTTGAAAACATTTGATATTTTTATACAAAAAACAGTTTAGGTTATAATATACATTTTTAAACATCAATAATTTAAACCGATTTAATAAAATGAACTTTAAGAAACTCAGTACGAAATTTCGTTGTCATTGTCGATGTAGGAGGTTGTGAGAAAGGTTCGGAGCTCAACGCGAACCCTATATTTAATTTTTATTGTTTTGGTTTATTTTTTTTATAGAACATAAAAATTATTCCCTTTTCATAAAAATTCCATTTACGGCATTTAAATTTTTCGATAATGTAGTTTTTTAAAATTATTGCTCTAATTGTCTTTTAGCCGTTTCGTTCAAATTTATATCGTTGCGATATTAATAAGAAAATTAATTATTTATGTGACAGATAGTGCTAAAAATCATAGAATATTTTTTTTCCATCATTATTTTTGCATAGCTTCATTTTCTGTAAATAAAATATAGAAGAACAAAAGCTGCTATTTCAGTATTTTCTTATTATTATTATTTTCAACCATTTGTCATTGATCGTATAAAAATTTATCGTTAACCTCACGATGGTTTTTGTAGAATTATAGTTAAGCAGAAGGTACACACAGAATAGATTAGAAGAGGTTGGATTATGATGGATAGTACTTAGTAGTTGTATCAAAGCCGGATGAAAAGAGCAAGAGTATTGGTGTGTGTATTGGTGTGCGTAGAGAGGGGGGAAAGGAAGGGATGGAGCGGGGGGGGGGGGGGGGGGGGGGGGGGTGGAGCCCGTGGGATTTTTTGGATTATTCTGGATTTGGACTATTCTACTTAAATTTTTTATTTAAACTAATCTGACACATCCAATTCTATTTGTACACGAAGCTGTCTGGTCCCGAAATCTACCTATTTCTAGCGGATATTCGTGCCGCAAGGACTTTTTTAATTAAACCTAATGAAATCATTCAAATTATTATAGCACTAAAAAATTTCAAGGCTCCAGGACTTGATAAAATTAACAATCGATTGATAAAACATCTTCTTAAAAAAGCTACATTATTCCTCACGCAACTTTACAATGCGTGCTTAAAATTTTCATATTTTCCTATTGAATGGAATTGTTAATGTTCTTCCTGTTTTGAAACCGAGCAAAATTAAAGCAAATATTGAGAGTTATAATGTTCTTCCTGTTTTGAAACCGGGCAAAATTAAAGCAAATATTGAGAGTTATAATGTTCTTCCTGTTTTGAAACCGGGCAAAATTCAAACAAATATTGAGAATTATAGACCTATTAGTTTACTACATGTCTTTGGTAAAATTTTTGAACGTACAATATTAAAACGTTTTGAGCAGTTTGTAGAGCAAAATGCTATTATTTCTCCTGAACAGTTTGGGTTTCAAAAATTTCATTCCACCTCTCACCAAGTTTACAGAGTTTGCAGTAACATTAAGGCAAAGCTAAACAATAAAAAAATTTATCCACGACAACTAAAGAATATATACTTTCCATGCGTATATCTTTCATTGTAATTGTATTCATTCCTTTCTATATATCAAATTCTTTTTTATTTATTTCATTCCGCTTTATTTATTCAAAATTACCCTAACAATTTAAAAACTTGATTTGTTGGTATAGTAGTATAAACAAGATAAAACAAGAACAATACATATAAAATAAACAAACATGTTTTATTTTGTTTTTCTTTTCATAGAAATATTTCAACATGGCGATATAAACTTTTAAAGGAAAACTTGAATGAAATTATTTGAAATATTTGTAGTCGTGGATAAAATAGTATCTTGCATTCGCTTAGGATGAAGACAATTCTTCACTCGGATGATTCCCTCCACTCTCTACGCTTGTTCCGGGAAACTTCATCCTCGTGAAGAATTGCCTTCATTCTAAGCTTATACAAGAATCTACTATACTGCCTTAATAACGTTTGATTAAGTTTGGCATGAAGGTATCATTTTTAAATTACTTTATTTAAATTTTCCTAATTATTTGATTAGAATCATTAACTCCTTTTTAAGTGATAGACAGTTTTTAGTTACAATTAACTATTGTAGTTCAATGCCCAAAATAGTAAGTTGTGGTGTTCCACAAGGGACTGTCCTTTCGCCTGCATTATATAATGTATTTACGGTATTGATTAAAAATCAATTTAACAACATTACAGATTTTGCTCTTTCTGCTGATGATATAGCTATTTTCGCCTCTTCAACATTAATATTATTTTATCTGAATTACAAACGTCCATTAATAATCTTTCTTTATATTTTGCCAAATGGGGCATAAAAACTAACCCAAATAAAACCCGATCAATTTTTCTCGCCAAGAACAGTGCTGCAAGAAATCTTCCAAATAATGAATCCCTTTCGATGGATGGAATTCCATTACAATGGTCAGAAACTATAAAATACCTAGGAGTTATAATAAACAGACGGCTAACATTCAAACATTACATTAATTCATTCGTAGAAAAATACCAAAACAGCGACATAATTACCATGGCAGTTGATTTATTTATCTTTGTTTATTACGCCGTCTCCATTGTAGTGGTGGACTACATCGCAGTCGTCCACTCCCTGGGGTACCAACATACATTTTTTAATCATTCTAAACTGTAAATCGACTTGTAGAGCATGCTCAAACCAATCAATCCTATTGGGACGGATACAACCTATTATATCAGGACCATAAAGAAGGTCTCTGATCACAAAGTTATATTTGGTTATGTACTCTCCATCGTCCATCTTAAGTGGACCAAAAATGTAGCGTAGAATCTTACGCTCAAATACAGCAGAATATATTAAAAGTTATATTTAGCAGAATATATAGCAGAATATATTAAAAGTTATCTTATGTAATGTCGTTTGTTGTCTTCACCGTGCGTCTACGCTAATTAACTCTTTGATGACCTATTTTGTTTTCGTCTGTAACTGTCATTTTATGTTGATTAAGTTTAAAAAAATTGAATTTTTAGTCCAGTGATGAAATTTATTTTACTTTTGAATGTAAGCATTACAATATGTTAGACAAATAGTCGACAGAATTATTCAGATTGCAAATGTTGTTAAAATACGTATCACCAATTAAATTTTCGTTGCCTAATTAAAAATAGTGCGATTTAGATTTATGATAAGATTTTATAAACTGCAAATTTTTACAAAACCAGATATGCAATTTTTACGGACGCCAGTTGAAAGAATGTAGAACAGCTTTTAACTATTCAATAAATCATTATCTCAAACTTGGCATTTGGGTTTCGATGATAACGATACCATTTGTGTCACGGATTTAAAAAGTCAAGTGGATTTTTTCATTGTTTTTAGTGTAATATGGATATCAGAACTAGTACAACAAACAAGTTTATTTCATTAAACAGGAATTGTTAGTTTTTTAATGACTTATCAAATGGACGTTATCGCTTAGTTTTAAATTATTACATCCGTTGAGGATCTGGTGTGTATGAATTTAATTCCAATCTATATGCGATGCATTTGAATGTCAAGAAAAATCAATGACTTAAGCAAAATAAAATTAAATTTCAAATTCCCAGTTGAATTTCACTTCCCGAGATTTAGATATTCTAACAACCCTGCTTATCAGCTGTATTGTGTTATACTCCTAGTTCTTCTTTGTTCCTAAAATAATCAAAATTATCTATACCGCGAAGTGCGAATAAAAACAAAAACATTAACATTCAGAACGATTTGGCATGATCTCATCAACTACAATATAACCTCCAATAGATATACATAAAATATTTAAATTAACTTTGATATTAAATTTGATATAGTTTAACGTCATCTTTTCTAATAAACGTGTTGCTTATAAAAAATAAATGAAATAGCAAAAAAATATTTAATCGAACATCGCACAGGTTGGCGTCTTCGTTGAATTCTATACGGGTGTAGACGCTGATGATCGAATAATAAATATTTTAACTGTTTCTAAAATAAAATTTTAAGAAAACTTACATTGATCAAAACATAAAATGAAATTTGGAGCTTTTCTATAGTTTTTATATTTTACAGTAGATGTCTTTTGATTTTTGAAGAAAATTTTGAAAAAAGAAATAAAATGTTATTGCATAGGACGCATGGAGGGTTTTTGTTGATTGTTTTGCAAATTAATTTTTTATTTTTATAATAATTTATTTAAAATAAATTTACAAATACTGTTGTAATTAAAAAATTGAAATAATGTTGAATATGTATTGGATTTTATGTTAGAACGCCATCTGTTAGAAATAATATATATTCGGTATAATTAAAATTTAAGGATAGCCAGATGTAACATTTTTATAGTAGTTTATGATATAGAAGTGGTAGAGAAGAGAAAAAAGAAAATAAATGTGGGATAAGCGAGATTTGGAAAAATAAATTGTGTTTTTAGTGAGTTTTGAATTTGGAATTTTTTTTTTTTTAGGGCGTTTATGTTCCATGAAGGAGCGTTGCCAGGCTAATCAGCTTTGAATATTCACCACGGTCATTCGCAACAGCGACATAATTACCATGGCAGCCGATTTTTTTAAGGTCGTTTATTACGTCAGTCTCCCATTGTAGTCGTGGTCTACCTCGTGGTCTAACCCCACTCCCTGGGGTACTAACGTACATTTTTCTAATCATTCCAGACTGTGAATCGGCTGGTAGAACATGCCCAAACCAAGCAATCCTATTAGAACGGATACAACCTATTATATCATGACCCTCAAGAAGGTCTCTGATCTCAAAGTTATACCGGGTTCTATACTCTCCATCGTCTGTCTTAAGTGGACCAAAAATGTAGCGTAGGATCTTACGCTCAAATACAGATAAATGCGATTCGTCGTTTTGTGTAAGGGTCCACATTTGTGACCCATACATCACAACCGGTCTAATCAATGTCTTGTATAACTTGAGCTTGGTGTTAGTTGATACATACGGTGATCCAACGAGAGGTTTGATTGAGTAGAAAGTTCGATTACCTGCAGCAATTCGAGCTTTAATATCTGTAAGTATGCTGATGTTTGAGTCAAGCATTGATCCCAAATATTTAAAAGATTCAACTCCCTCAATTCGTTCATCGTCGCACATCAAATCTTTCTTCTCAGCCTTTCTTGAAACATTCATATGTTTGGTTTTATTGTAGTTAATTTGCAGACCAATTTTCCTAGCACCACTCTCAAGCGATTTGAAAGTCTCACTCATAATAGCTTCACTTCGGCCGAGGATAACAATATCGTCAGCGTAAGCAATTATCTTTTTTTTCTGAGTTTATTGACAAGATATTGTTATTTGTTGGTAGTTTCTTTTGACGGCACACATATTCCAAGACTAAATTAAAAAGTATAGGAGAGATAGCATCACCTTGTCTTAAACCGGAGTCGACTTTAAAAAACTTTGATATTTCGTTCTCTACTCGTACACAGCATTGAGAGTTCTGTACTGTCATTTTGCATAGTGATACCAGTTTACCAGGAATTCCCATTGACACCAGAGTAGACCATAGAGTCTCTCGTTCGAGAGAGTCGTAGGCCTACCTGAAATCAATGAAAAGTTGGTGCACAGGTATGTTGAACTCTCGGCACTTTTCCAAAATCATCCTTATCGAGAAAAGTGCATCGGTAGTACCTCGGCCCTGCCGGAAACCACACCGATATTCTCCAAACAGTTGTTCAGCAAAAGGATTGATTTTGGATAGCAAAATGTAGGAAAAGATCTTATATGCTGTGCAAAGGAGAGCGATTCCTCTGTAGTTTGCACATTGTAGGCGATTACCTTTTTTATGGATTGGTATCAGCATAGCTGTGTTCCAGTCGTGTGGCATGGCTTCAGTCCTCCAGATCAGTTGAACAAGTTCATCAAATAATCTTAAGGATAGAGTTTCGCCACCATGTACAACCATTTCGGATGTTATATCGTCGATACCAGGTGATTTATTGCGTTTTAATTTTGACAGCGCCGCATCGAATTGGAAAATTTAGAAATAAATTAATACATCAGGTCAGAAGTGGAATGAGATCTGGTGCAGCAAGTTTTTTGTGTATTACTATAGCGGAAAAAAGATTACTACATCATGTAAAGAGTTGCATATATTGTTTTAAAAATGGCACCAGACAAAAGAAACAAAGAGGAAACAAAGAGGCTGAAATGGAGAAGGTAGACTGGCGAAAGTTGGCAGAGATGGCAAAGATGATGGTAGTATTTGATCTGGTGGGTGGAGAGCTGGCGATTGAGGATTGACAAGGTGGAGGGTGTGGCCGATATATATATATATATATATATATATATATATATATATATATATATATATATATATATATATATATATATATATATATATATATATATATATATATATATATATATATATATATATATATATATATATATATATATATATATATATATATATATATATATATATATATATATATATATATATATATATATATATATATATATATATATATATATATATATATATATATATATATATATATATATATATATATATATATATATATATATATATATATATATATATATATATATATATATATATATATATATATATATATATATATATATATATATATATATATATATATATATATATATATATATATATATATATATATATATATATATATATATCTTATATATATGAAAATCACGTGTCACGATGTTTGTCCGCGATAAACTCCGCAACAACCTAACCAATCTTAATAAAATTGTGTTCAGTGTGTGTATAATGGTCCAACTTGAGAGATAGGATAGTTTTTATTTTGATTAAATGCCTAAATATTTTTTAATTATGAATTAAATGCTAAATATGGATAGTTCATAAGCAAACTTTCAGATGGCGGCGTAAATTAATTAATTTACTGTCAAACCTGCTTTATCGACTTTTCAATCATCCATGTAGGGCCCATATAGACTATCATATGTTATTGAGCGATTATTTTGTTCCGGTATTTGCTGCAATGGCACTGCAAAAGGGGGAAAAGAAACGAAATTCAATAAAATTTATATGGGATTTCATTCAAAACACAACTTGAATAATTTTAAAAATTATCTATGAAATTTCTCATTTTGCTACAATTAAATAATTTAAATTTCTTTTGGCGCTGCAAAAGGGGGTAAAGAGAATAAATTCAATAAAATTTATATGGGATTTCATTCAAAACACAACTTGAATAATTTTAAAAATTATCTATGAAATTTCTCATTTTACTACAATTAAATAATTTAAGTTTCTTTATGTACTATTACTGACAATTACTGACAATATTGAGCATCTTATATATATACAAATCACGTGTCACGATGTTTATCCGCGATAAACTCCGCAACAACGTAACCAATCTTAATAAAATTGTGTTCAGTGTGTGTATAATGGTCCAACTTGAGAGACAGGATAGTTTTTATTTTGATTAAATTCCTAAATATTTTTTAATTATGAATTAAATGTTCAATACGGATGGTTCATAAGCCTACTTTCAGATGGCAGCGTAAATCAATTTATTCAATTCATAGTAAACTTCAACATCTGTATAAAGCCGTGCATTCACATACAACAGAAACAGAAACCGAAACTGAAACTGAAAATTTTCAGTTTCTGTTTCTGTTTCTAATTTGGTTGACGGTGGTGAATAATATCAGAAACGGAAACCGAATTTTGTTTGAGTTTGTGAATTTGTTATCCATTATGAATAATAAAATTGAAGAATAACAAAAACAAATAATTTGTATTTATTAAACCTATTTATTAAATTCAAAATTCAAAGCTTTTGTTATCACAATTCAACATAATAATTAATATTATGTGACAGTTTCTGGTCATGTGACAGTTTCGGTACTGAAACAATTCAATTTTAATGGTTTCTGTTTCAGACAAAACAGACGAATTTTCCGTTTCTGTTTCTGTTTCTAAATTCGGTTTCTGTTTCAGTTGCTGTCAAATTTGTATGAAATTCGGTTTCTGTTTCTGTTTCCGTTGTATGTGAATGCCCGGCTTAGGGCCATTATTAGACTATCAAATATGTTTTAGTAAAGAAAGTTTTTTTTTATTTTATAATAAACGAAAAGCGTATTATGCTAAGTCAAAACCTTTCTTTATTAATCATAGAAGTGTTAGAATGTATCGAAACCTGTAAAAAAATTAATGTATTGGTTCTTATAAAGTTTAAATAAAAATAATGTGGTTTTCTTCCTTTTCACTTTTCTAAATCAATTTATAAATTAGGATCTGAAAAGAACAAAAAACAAAAATTGATGTGAAATATGGTTTTATTAGTGATATTAAATGGCGGTTGTCTACTTATAAATTTGAAAAATTTCTGCAATATTCTGCAATTGCGTATTGAAATATTTATAAAAGATTCAATTAATTTGTAAATAAAATAATTTTGTTTTATTCATTCATATTTGTTTTCAATTTAAATTACTTCATTTTAGAGAAAAGCATCTTCGTTTTTTTCTATGATGCATCTTTTTTCATCCGCCCAATGAAATATAGTATTTTACTTCTAGTAAATCCATTTTGGAGTTTTTTTTATTTATTAGGAGTTCTTTTATTAAATGTTAGTTACATTATTGTATATATATTTTTATTTTATATATATAAAAATCACGTGTCACGATGTTTGTCCGCGATGAACTCCGTAACAACGTAACCAATCTTAATGAAATGTTGTACAATGTGTGTATGATGGTCCAGCTTGAGAGATAGGATAGTTGTTATCTTGATTAAATGCCTAAATATTTTTTAATTGTAAATTAAATGTTAAATATGGGTTGTTCATATGCTAACTTTCAGATGGCAGCGTAAATCAATTTATTCAATTGATAGTAAACTTCAGGCGTGCTATACACCTGAGCTAAACTATGCGAAATATGCGAACTATGTTTTTAAAAAAGTAATGTTTTAATGCGAATAAAGCTTTTTCAAAAAAATGTAATGTTTCCGTTTTTCTTTTCTTTTTTAAATATTTTGTTTCGGTAATGTTTTTTTCTATCATTACGTTATATACATTATTTTTTAAAAACATAGTTCGCATATTTTGCATAGTTTAGCTCAGGTGTATAGCGCGCCTTAACTTCATATAAGGCCATTATTAGACTATCAAATATGTTTTAGTAAAAGAGTTTTGTTTTATATTTGATAATAAACGAAAAGCATATCATGCTATGTCAAATACGTTACCAAAGATTATTAACAATTTTGTGGAGGTTATATATTAATTATAGTAGTGCTATAAAGTATCGAAATCTGTAAATAATTAGTGTATTGGTTTTTATAAAGTTTGAATAAAAATAAGAGTGAAAATAAAGAAAACAATAATTTAAATTTATTTTTTTAAATTTTTCATTGGTCTTCAATGTTAATTTACAAAAATCAATATCAAATTGAAAAATGCTCTTATACGTATTGCTAATTAAAATAGAACGATTAGAGGTAAAAAAATTGTCATCAAAACTGGATGAAAAACTAGCGAAGTTTATTTTACAACCTTTATGCTTGATTTATAGTCGGTAACTTTAACTTAACGTCAAGTACAAATGTATGAAAATGCACTAGAACATTTATAGTCGGTACGTAAACTTAACGTTAACTTAACGATAAGTTCATTTCATTCTATCTTAAGGATTTTTTGACTTTTAGTATAAAAACTGAAGAAAACTAATATTTAATTGCAAGTGTCCATAAAAATAAAATTTTATTTATTAAAAAATGCAAAAGATATAAAAAGATCGACTTTAATTAAAGCCAAATATTAGCATGAAATTAATATGAAAATAAAGTTATTTATTTTTAAATTTTGTATCAAATGTTTATTTCGAATTTTATAATTTTAAATTTTGATTGTGAAATCAGTTTGTTACTTTTAAAGCATTGATTGATTTATAAAATTGATTACAAAACCAAAATTAATATCAAATCAAACGTCAAAGAATACGTAATTTCTTACCGACCTTAAATCAAAATTTTGTATAGAGTCTTAAGTTACGGTTAAGTTAAAGTTAACGTCAACTCCCCAATTACATGTCAAATTTTTTTTATTGACCAATATATTTGATAGTGTGATATACGCCTCATAAATTTGGGTTAGCCAATAGATGGTGCCGTATTTGTATTTAAAAAATTGGTTTTAATGTTAAAGTTTTCCAAATACACAACGCTTGCTTTTTCCAACTGTCGTGTATTATTTTTTCATTGGTGACTGGTGATAATTATTTTAATTGGTTTTTTTTTAAATATCGGTTTATGCGCGTAGCTTGCTTTGATCAATGTTTTTTTTCGTTGAATATAATTATATGAAATAGAAAAATGAATGTATAATATTTTATTAAAATAATATGTCAAATATGTTGAAATAGCACATTTTTTTGGAAATTTTAGGTGAAAAAGATGATGAACAATGTCGTTGAAGCTACAATTTTGAATGGAAAATTCAAAGTGGAAGATGTATTGTTGCTACGTATTTCAATGATCGCAACAGATATGGCATTTGAATTCAAACGTTTAGTTTCCAGTGCGACTCGCTTTTGCAATGACCAGCAACAACTCAAAACGACTTTTCTTAAATTTTCTTTCTTATATATAATGTTAAATAAACAAAAGTTTTACGCTATTTGGTGTAAAATAAATAAAGTTTTTAGAGTGATTAAGCTAAAGTAATTATTTTAATTCACATGAGTTTTGCAATTTTAAAGCATTTTTTATTTTCTCTCAGAAAAACTTCTTTAAAACAGTTTTTGTGTGTTTCGTGTCGGGAACAAATACAATTTACAATTGTATAATCACAGATGAAGAATTCAATTTAAATAAATATGCGATAATAGTAGGTAAGCTATGCGGGTTCCAGCGCAAAATCGTGTGTTATTTCTTATGAAGGTCTCAAATTGTCAATTTTGATCCAAGGTCAGATCTCAGCCCAAAATCGTGTGTTATTTCTTGTATGAAGATCTCAAAATGTAAATTTTGGTTCAAGGTCAGATCTTAGCACAAAATCGTGTGTTATTTCTTATATGAAGATCTCAAAATGTAAATTTTGATTCAAGGTCAGATCTTAGCACAAAATCGCGTGTTATTTCTTATATGAAGATCTCAAATTGTAAATTTTGATCCAAGGTCAAGCGTGAGATTATAAGAAAATGAAAACAAAAAAGAGGAATCGAGGTATTAGGAATTTGTTTTTACACTATATTTTTTCCTTTTTATTTAAGTAAGAATTTAAGATGTCATCGATTTGTTTTTTAATTATTAAAATAAATAAAAAAAGGAAAACGCACAAATTTTTTTATTTTTGTTTTGTTTTGATTATAACAGTCTTCACGTAAAAATGTGGTGTTGATTAGTTTTAACTGATTAAAAAACATGATGAAACAGGTTGAGGTGTGAAATGTATGACATCTTATAAAAGTAATTGATCTATTTCATTAAGACGTTAAGCAATTAAAAAAAATTATGCATAAGTCAAGAAAATATCTGTGGCTTAAAAATTTTTTAACTGTGTGAATTATAAATTATGCGAATGTGGATTTTATTTGTTGGTTGTGTGTATGTATTTCTGCGTAAATAATAGATTGGAAATATTGTTTTGTTTTCAAGTTTAAGATTTCAGAGATTTCGGAATGTAAAGTTGTTAGTTTTTAACTGGTTGATAATACTTAAAAAAAAAATATGAGGCAAGAATTTAAGATGTCATCGATTTGTTTTTAATTATTTAAATAAATAAAAAACAGAAAACGCACATAATTTTTTTATTTTTTGTTTTGTTTTGATTATAACAGTCTTCACGTAAAAATGTGGTGTTGATTAGTTTTAACTGATTAAAAAAACATGATGAAACAGGTTGAGGGATGAAATGTATGACGTCTTTATAAAAGTAATTGATCTATTTCACTAAGACTAATTTTCAAGCGTGAGATTGTAAAAAAATGTCAAAATAAAAATCATCGAACTCAGAAATCTGATTACATACTTCAAACGACTCAAACGTGTATGATCATATTTCACCCCCGTTTCTGTATAATCACTAAGGCAATCTGTTATGAGATTGAGCGTAAACTATTATCAAATGTGAAATTACATAAAATAATTAAGACTGATAAGAAAAACTATTTGAAACAAAGAATTTTTCTTCTTTTGAAATTTTATTGAATATTATTGAATATTATCAAATTGCAATTATGTATTAAAATGAAAAATGACAAGAAATAAATTTGTAGAATAGGAAAAACTATTCAAAACAAAGAATTTTACAACTTTTTGTTTTGAATTGCAATTTTGCGTAAAACTTTGAGATTTAATGAATATTATCAAATTGCAATTATGTGTTAAAATGAAATAAATGATAAGAAATAAATTTGCAGAATAGGAAAAACTATTCAAAACAAAGAATTTTACAACTTTTTGTTTTGAATTGCAATTTTGTGTATTAAATTATTATTTTGCTATTTAATTGATTCTCTCAGCAAAAAATTCTAATATAAATGTGTAAATTTCGATTTGAATTAGCATTGTTAAGGAGAAACCAAAGTAAAAAGATGCAAGTCAAAGCAAGTTTATTGGTAAGTGTAAATATAGAATATCAAAGTATATATTTCGAATTTTTGTTATAAATTTTGTAATTTTTGAATTTATTTAATTTTAAACTTTAGATTCTCGGGGTGATTTTGGGGGCGATTTCCAGTAAACCAGTGGGCAGGAGAGAAACTCAAATAATGGATGAGCATTTTTTAGTAAGATTTTAGAAAATTTTCGAAATAAATTAAAATTAACGGTTTCAAACTATCTCTAGGTTATTGTGGAAGCGCACCGTCAGGTGAAACGGGGTGCGGATCAATACGAGGGCTCAGGGTCTAAAGGTGATTGGACTCCCCCACTGCCCCCCCTTTGGGATTTAACAACAACATCAACAACAGAGAAAGCCCCCAACCATCTGACTTTCTCTAACAACAGTTTCAATTTCAGCGGTGGATCTCCATCGCTAAAAATTGGAAACGTTATTTGGGTTTAATTTCAAAATAAAACAATTGTCTTTTATTTTTTATTTATTATATAAAATAAAATTAAAATAAAAAAATAAAAATTATATAAAATAAAATAACAAATTTTATTAATTTCGCATCTTCTATTTGTTTTTTTCTAATCCTTAAATAAGTATTCGATTTTATTTGATTCAGGTACGGGCACTCTATACCCCATACAATATTGTTGAAGTTGAACATGTTTGCGTTTGACTTCAGCAGTCTCGTTTGAACGTTCCTTTGGTGTTGTTGCAGAATTTTTCGATCAAGTTGTTGAACTTGCTTTGTAGCTAGTGATGCCTTGCAAGATGTTGCTGGTACCAATTATATTTAATTTTACTCAAATTTCATGTTATATGGAAAATATAAAAGAAAATGCATCCAGTTTTTTGTTTTTATGATTTTTAAAATAAATTTTCTAATTTTATACTTTTTTATTTTGACTTGAAATCTAAAAAAATTATTTCGTCTAACTGTCTGAAATGAAATAGTATATTTTCCTACAAGAAATTAAAACGTTATTTTGAGGATAAAAATGTGTTCACAAGACGCTCCTACCCCGAGTGAAGCGAGCTTACGAACGAAAACGTTTTTATCCTGTGTAGAAAATACAATTTTTCTATGCTAGTAATACATATTTAATATTTACTACAAATTATAAACGGAATAAAGCGTGATGAAAAAAAGACTTTCAATATGCTATTGTTGAAAATGTGTTTGCTACGGATACAGCTTTTAAAGTTTTGAACAACACCATCTAGTAAACTTGTTTTATAAAATATTTTTGTGTTTAAGAAAGAAAATAAAATTTGATTTATTTAACTTATTTTGACGGAACTACAAGTTTATAGTTTGTCTAGTGTTTACTAGAAGGCTCTAGAACTTTAAAAGATTCAAGTCCTGGATAGAGGTTTTAAAATTTCTAAAAAAATACCATCTAGTAAACGTCTAACAAAACAGAGGAAGCTCATTTTCTACAATAGCATATTGAAAGTCTCTTGATATGGAATTCGACCTCGAAAAAATTTGTATTCAATTATTCGTTATTTAAAGTTTTTGTCGCTCTAGTTGTCTAATATTTGTCTAGATGGTGTTAATTCAAGCTTCATACTTTGGTTTTATATCTTTGAAATTTCTGAGCTTTAAAGTTTTGCAAAGCGTATATGTTTAAAACTTAAGATGAATTCTGAAAATAACAACATCTAAAATTTAGCAAAATGGCATCATGATATCGCTTTAAAACCATTGAAAAGATTATCTTAACTCTTCTTAATAACTTTATTTTGTTTATTTTTCATTGCTGTGTTTTGAAGGTTTTTAATAGCTAAGTATATAATAAATGTTGTAAACTTGTAACCATAGACTTTTAATTTATCTAAATTTTCATCGCCATAATTTACAAATGTAATAAATTATCACGAACAAAGCAAAATAAAAAAATGATTTTTTTCAATTTGTTTTTGAAGATTGAAAAGAGGAATAAAGAAATAATAACTTGATTTTCTTTGTTAAAGAAAACACAAATGAGTAATTATTTCACATAGTAATTTTAACAATTGCATAACTTTTCGTTTGCATAATTTTTAAAATTTTTTTTCTTTAATTTTAAACAAGAGAAAAAGCAACAACAATGCATTTAATTTATTAGTTGTAATGAAGAAGATTATAAGTCAGATGCGAAGTGATAATAAATTTAATTTGATGGTGAATTGAGCTTTAAAAATGTAATGCATTTGTTGGTAATGGCAAGTGGGGGGGAAATAGCTATAAATACCATATACAATGCAAATCAGATTTGTATATTTTCAATCGTTATACAATTGAGATCTGCTGTATATGTTTTTAAGTGTTTAATAATTTTTAAAAAAATTAAAAGTGTAGTGTTTCATAAAACGCATTGTGCTGTGTTTGTTGTTTTTTTTATTTAATTACTTCTTAAATTGTTGCTAATTGCTATTTATGTTATATTTTAATTGTGTTTTATTTTAATATTTGTAGTATTTTTTTAACTCTTAAACTTCACAGTAGCAGCTTAGTTATAGACTATTTAATATTTTAAAAAATATTTTTTACACACTAAATTATATTAAGTAAGTATTACACCCTAAGTTATATTTTAAATTGCTAAAAATGAAAAAATATATTATAGAATTAGTGAAGTCATTCAAAATAGTTGAATATGATTCAACCCCAACCATCAAACTTCATGATGTATTTTGATGTAAATAATCAATATGGTTGGGTGATGTTTTAATTCTTATCATATGGCGGTCCACAATTTTTTATCTAATTGTAAAATTTTGTTATACAGACATACACAGTTGAATATGTGAAATTTTATGTTCTGATGTATAAGAAATAATTAAAAAACGATTGTCATTTACACTTCGACACTACTGATTATCAAGCTGATATTTGAATATTTGAGGTATTCCACTTGTCACTAAAAAAAAATTTGTTGAATTATGAAAGATGAGAATAATGGAAAATAATGACTGAGTTTGTGGGCCTACGATCAAAAATGTACGCACACAAATTGCAAATTAATGATAAAAAGATGAAAATAAGAAAGCAAAAGGGGTGAAAAACAGATTGTAAAATATAGACTAACATTTTGACGATTATACATCTTGTTTAAATAATGTAAAGATTAAAGTGGTTACCCCAAAACCTAATTCAATTGAAAAAGCATATTGTTAGTTCGTATACTCAAACCAAAACTGCACTCAATCCCCACGACGATAAAAGATTTTTAGTTAAGGTGAATATGAAACTTTAGCTTGGGGTCATTATAAAATAATGCAAATAAATTAAAATTATTTTATCATACACTTCATTAAATATTATTTTGATGTTTAAAATTTAAATAATTTAATCATAATCCAATTTCTATGCAATATTTAAAATTTAAAATGGTTTTTTAAGTAATTTATCAATATTAAATTGTAAAATATTATATTTATAGAAATAAAATAAAATAAGAATAAAAATGTAAAACGTGTGATTTAATGGAAACTCAAATATTCAAAACAATAACAAACAAATTGGGTTGACGTCAACATTAAAATTGAATTGAAATAGAAAATTTATAATTGTTGCAATTTGGCTTAAAATTTTCTAAATATTAATTTTAACTTTTTAATTTTTAATTTTTTTAATTTTTAATTTTTTAACTTTTAATTTTTAATTTTTAATTATTAAAAGTTGTGATAATAGAAACAAAATACAGTTCACTTTTATTTTATAATTAAATTAAAAAATTAATCCTCCCCTCTGTTTTAGATGAACAAATAGAAATGCCTTCACAACATCATATTGTTAATTTTTGGCCAAACCGTTACGATAAAATGTGTCACAATACTGAACATGATCTAAACGTATACAAAATTTTTAATATACGTTTAGAATCATTTGAAACGTGGCCAAAAAAATTTACACCAAAACCACTGGAGCTGAGTGATGCGGGTTTTTTTTATACTAGGATAGCAGATCGAGTGAAATGCTTCTCCTGTTGCATAGTTTAGAAGGATGGGGAATAAGAGAACATCCGATGGATGAACATATTGTTTGGGCTATAGAGTGCCCGTACCTGAATCAAATAAAATCGAGTACTTATTTAAGGATTCGAAAAAAACAAATAAAAGATGAGAAACTTTCTAATGAAGTTTAAGTTCAAGTTTAATTTTATTTCATTTTATATTTTTATTGTTTAATAAAAACAAAATAGCTATAGTTAATTAATAAAATTTGTTATTTTATTTTATACAATTTTTATTTTCACGTTTGAGTCGTTTGAAGTATATAGTCAGATTTCTGAGTTCGATGATTTTTATTTTGACATTTTTCTTCAAATAATAATTAAAAACAAATTGATGTCATCTTAAATTCTAACTTAAAATAAAAAGAAAAAATATAGTGAAAAAACAAATTCCTAATACTTGCAATTGTTAAAATTACTATGTGAAATAATTACACATTTGTGTTTTCATATGCATAACTTTTTTTATCTGCATAATATTTTTAAATTTCACAATGTCGTTATAAATAAAAACAATATCTACAACTTTTGTCAGTACATCACACGACGTCACTTACTTATGACGTCAAACTCAAATAAAAAGAAACGGGGGTGAAATATGATCATACACGCTTGAGTCGTTTGTAGTATGTAATCAGATTTCAGAGTTCGATGATTTTTATTTTGACATTTTCTTACAATCTCTTGAAAATTAGTCTTAGTGAAATAGATCAATTGTAAATTATGACGTTGAAAATTTAGATAAATTAAAAGTCTATGGTTACAAGTTTACAACATTTATTATATACTTAGCTATTAAAAACCTTCAAAACACAGCAATGAAAAATAAACAAAATAAAGTTATTAAGAAGAGTTAAGATAATCTTTTCAATGGTTTTTAAAGCGATATCATAATGCCATTTTGCTAAATTTTAGATGTTGTTATTTTCAGAATTCATCTTAAGTTTTAAACATATACGCTTTACAAAACTTTAAAGCTCAGAAATTTCAAAGATATAAAACCAAAGTATGAAGCTTGAATTAACACCATCTAGATAAATATTAGACAACTAGAGCGACAAAAACTTTAAATAACGAATAATTGAATACAAATTTTTTCGAGGTCGAATTCCATATCAAGAGACTTTCAATATGCTATTGTAGAAAATGAGCTTCCTCTGTTTTGTTAGACGTTTACTAGATGGTATTTTTTTAGAAATTTTAAAACCTCTATCCAGGACTTGAATCTTTTAAAGTTCTAGAGCCTTCTAGTAAACACTAGACAAACTATAAACTTGTATTTCCGTCAAAATAAGTTAAATAAATCAAATTTTATTTTCTTTCTTAAACACAAAAAAATATTTTATAAAACAAGTTTACTAGATGGCGTTGTTCAAAACTTTAAAAGCTGTATCCGTAGCAAACTCATTTTCAACAATAGCATATTGAAAGTCTTTTTTTCATCACGCTTAATTCCGTTTATAATTTGTAGTAAATATTAAATATGTATTACTAGCATAGAAAAATTGTATTTTCTACACAAGATAAAAACGTTTTCGTTCGTAAGCTCGCTTCACTCGGGGGTAGGAGCGTCTTGCGAACACATTTTTATTCTCAAAATAACGTTTTAATTTCTTGTAGGAAAATATACTATTTCATTTCAGAGACTCAGACGAAAGAATTTTTTTAGATTTCAAGTCAAAATAAAAAAGTATAAAATTAGAAAATTTTTTTATGATTCAGGTACGGGCACTCTATAGCCCAAACAATATGTTCATCCATCGGATGTTCTCCTATTCCCCATCCTTCTAAACTATGCAACAGGAGAAGCATTTCACTCGATCTGCTATCCTAGTATAAAAAAAACCCGCATCACTCAGCTCCAGTGGTTTTGGTGTAAATTTTTTTGGCCACGTTTCAAATGATTCTAAACGTATATTAAAAATTTTGTATACGTTTAGATCATGTTCAGTATTGTGACACATTTTATCGTAACGGTTTGGCCAAAAATTAACAATATGATGTTGTGAAGGCATTTCTATTTGTTCATCTAAAACAGAGGGGAGGATTAATTTTTTAATTTAATTATAAAATAAAAGTGAACTGTATTTTGTTTCTATTATCACAACTTTTAATAATTAAAAATTAAAAATTAAAAGTTAAAAAATTAAAAATTAAAAAAATTAAAAATTAAAAAGTTAAAATTAATATTTAGAAAATTTTAAGCCAAATTGCAACAATTATAAATTTTCTATTTCAATTCAATTTTAATGTTGACGTCAACCCAATTTGTTTGTTATTGTTTTGAATATTTGAGTTTCCATTATATCACACGTTTTACATTTTTATTCTTATTTTATTTTATTTCTATAAATATAATATTTTACAATTTAATATTGATAAATTACTTAAAAAACCATTTTAAATTTTAAATATTGCATAGAAATTGGATTATGATTAAATTATTTAAATTTTAAACATCAAAATAATATTTAATGAAGTGTATGATAAAATAATTTTAATTTATTTGCATTATTTTATAATGACCCCAAGCTAAAGTTTCATATTCACCTTAACTAAAAATCTTTTATCGTCGTGGGGATTGAGTGCAGTTTTGGTTTGAGTATACGAACTAACAATATGCTTTTTCAATTGAATTAGGTTTTGGGGTAACCACTTTAATCTTTACATTATTTAAACAAGATGTATAATCGTCAAAATGTTAGTCTATATTTTACAATCTGTTTTTCACCCCTTTTGCTTTCTTATTTTCATCTTTTTATCATTAATTTGCAATTTGTGTGCGTACATTTTTGATCGTAGGCCCACAAACTCAGTCATTATTTTCCATTATTCTCATCTTTCATAATTCAACAAATTTTTTTTTAGTGACAAGTGGAATACCTCAAATATTCAAATATCAGCTTGATAATCAGTAGTGTCGAAGTGTAAATGACAATCGTTTTTTAATTATTTCTTATACATCAGAACATAAAATTTCACATATTCAACTGTGTATGTCTGTATAACAAAATTTTACAATTAGATAAAAAATTGTGGACCGCCATATGATAAGAATTAAAACATCACCCAACCATATTGATTATTTACATCAAAATACATCATGAAGTTTGATGGTTGGGGTTGAATCATATTCAACTATTTTGAATGACTTCACTAATTCTATAATATATTTTTTCATTTTTAGCAATTTAAAATATAACTTAGGGTGTAATACTTACTTAATATAATTTAGTGTGTAAAAAATATTTTTTAAAATATTAAATAGTCTATAACTAAGCTGCTACTGTGAAGTTTAAGAGTTAAAAAAATACTACAAATATTAAAATAAAACACAATTAAAATATAACATAAATAGCAATTAGCAACAATTTAAGAAGTAATTAAATAAAAAAAACAACAAACACAGCACAATGCGTTTTATGAAACACTACACTTTTAATTTTTTTAAAAATTATTAAACACTTAAAAACATATACAGCAGATCTCAATTGTATAACGATTGAAAATATACAAATCTGATTTGCATTGTATATGGTATTTATAGCTATTTCCCCCCCACTTGCCATTACCAACAAATGCATTACATTTTTAAAGCTCAATTCACCATCAAATTAAATTTATTATCACTTCGCATCTGACTTATAATCTTCTTCATTACAACTAATAAATTAAATGCATTGTTGTTGCTTTTTCTCTTGTTTAAAATTAAAGAAAAAAAATTTTAAAAATTATGCAAACGAAAAGTTATGCAATTGTTAAAATTACTATGTGAAATAATTACTCATTTGTGTTTTCTTTAACAAAGAAAATCAAGTTATTATTTCTTTATTCCTCTTTTCAATCTTCAAAAACAAATTGAAAAAAATCATTTTTTTATTTTGCTTTGTTCGTGATAATTTATTACATTTGTAAATTATGGCGATGAAAATTTAGATAAATTAAAAGTCTATGGTTACAAGTTTACAACATTTATTATATACTTAGCTATTAAAAACCTTCAAAACACAGCAATGAAAAATAAACAAAATAAAGTTATTAAGAAGAGTTAAGATAATCTTTTCAATGGTTTTAAAGCGATATCATGATGCCATTTTGCTAAATTTTAGATGTTGTTATTTTCAGAATTCATCTTAAGTTTTAAACATATACGCTTTGCAAAACTTTAAAGCTCAGAAATTTCAAAGATATAAAACCAAAGTATGAAGCTTGAATTAACACCATCTAGACAAATATTAGACAACTAGAGCGACAAAAACTTTAAATAACGAATAATTGAATACAAATTTTTTCGAGGTCGAATTCCATATCAAGAGACTTTCAATATGCTATTGTAGAAAATGAGCTTCCTCTGTTTTGTTAGACGTTTACTAGATGGTATTTTTTTAGAAATTTTAAAACCTCTATCCAGGACTTGAATCTTTTAAAGTTCTAGAGCCTTCTAGTAAACACTAGACAAACTATAAACTTGTAGTTCCGTCAAAATAAGTTAAATAAATCAAATTTTATTTTCTTTCTTAAACACAAAAATATTTTATAAAACAAGTTTACTAGATGGTGTTGTTCAAAACTTTAAAAGCTGTATCCGTAGCAAACACATTTTCAACAATAGCATATTGAAAGTCTTTTTTTCATCACGCTTTATTCCGTTTATAATTTGTAGTAAATATTAAATATGTATTACTAGCATAGAAAAATTGTATTTTCTACACAGGATAAAAACGTTTTCGTTCGTAAGCTCGCTTCACTCGGGGTAGGAGCGTCTTGTGAACACATTTTTATCCTCAAAATAACGTTTTAATTTCTTGTAGGAAAATATACTATTTCATTTCAGACAGTTAGACGAAATAATTTTTTTAGATTTCAAGTCAAAATAAAAAAGTATAAAATTAGAAAATTTATTTTAAAAATCATAAAAACAAAAAACTGGATGCATTTTCTTTTATATTTTCCATATAACATGAAATTTGAGTAAAATTAAATATAATTGGTACCAGCAACATCTTGCAAGGCATCACTAGCTACAAAGCAAGTTCAACAACTTGATCGAAAAATTCTGCAACAACACCAAAGGAACGTTCAAACGAGACTGCTGAAGTCAAACGCAAACATGTTCAACTTCAACAATATTGTATGGGGTATAGAGTGCCCGTACCTGAATCAAATAAAATCGAATACTTATTTAAGGATTAGAAAAAAACAAATAGAAGATGCGAAATTAATAAAATTTGTTATTTTATTTTATATAATTTTTATTTTTTTATTTTAATTTTATTTTATATAATAAATAAAAAATAAAAGACAATTGTTTTATTTTGAAATTAAACCCAAATAACGTTTCCAATTTTTAGCGATGGAGATCCACCGCTGAAATTGAAACTGTTGTTAGAGAAAGTCAGATGGTTGGGGGCTTTCTCTGTTGTTGATGTTGTTGTTAAATCCCAAAGGGGGGGCAGTGGGGGAGTCCAATCACCTTTAGA
Organism: Diogma glabrata; assembly: GCA_963693315.1. Taxonomy (NCBI): domain Eukaryota; kingdom Metazoa; phylum Arthropoda; class Insecta; order Diptera; family Cylindrotomidae; genus Diogma; species Diogma glabrata. Next base: position 164,749 of record CAVNZG010000690.1, read on the forward strand.
CCCTGAGCCCTCGTATTGATCCGCACCCCGTTTCACCTGACGGTGCGCTTCCACAATAACCTAGAGATAGTTTGAAACCGTTAATTTTAATTTATTTCGAAAATTTTCTAAAATCTTACTAAAAAATGCTCATCCATTATTTGAGTTTCTCTCCTGCCCACTGGTTTACTGGAAATCGCCCCCAAAATCACCCCGAGAATCTAAAGTTTAAAATTAAATAAATTCAAAAATTACAAAATTTATAACAAAAATTCGAAATATATACTTTGATATTCTATATTTACACTTACCAATAAACTTGCTTTGACTTGCATCTTTTTACTTTGGTTTCTCCTTAACAATGCTAATTCAAATCGAAATTTACACATTTATATTAGAATTTTTTGCTGAGAGAATCAATTAAATAGCAAAATAATAATTTAATACACAAAATTGCAATTCAAAACAAAAAGTTGTAAAATTCTTTGTTTTGAATAGTTTTTCCTATTCTGCAAATTTATTTCTTATCATTTATTTCATTTTAACACATAATTGCAATTTGATAATATTCATTAAATCTCAAAGTTTTACGCAAAATTGCAATTCAAAACAAAAAGTTGTAAAATTCTTTGTTTTGAATAGTTTTTCCTATTCTACAAATTTATTTCTTGTCATTTTTCATTTTAATACATAATTGCAATTTGATAATATTCAATAATATTCAATAAAATTTCAAAAGAAGAAAAATTCTTTGTTTCAAATAGTTTTTCTTATCAGTCTTAATTATTTTATGTAATTTCACATTTGATAATAGTTTACGCTCAATCTCATAACAGATTGCCTTAGTGATTATACAGAAACGGGGGTGAAATATGATCATACACGTTTGAGTCGTTTGAAGTATGTAATCAGATTTCTGAGTTCGATGATTTTTATTTTGACATTTTTTTACAATCTCACGCTTGAAAATTAGTCTTAGTGAAATAGATCAATTACTTTTATAAAGACGTCATACATTTCATCCCTCAACCTGTTTCATCATGTTTTTTTAATCAGTTAAAACTAATCAACACCACATTTTTACGTGAAGACTGTTATAATCAAAACAAAACAAAAAATAAAAAAATTATGTGCGTTTTCTGTTTTTTATTTATTTAAATAATTAAAAACAAATCGATGACATCTTAAATTCTTACCTCATATTTTTTTTTTAAGTATTATCAACCAGTTAAAAACTAACAACTTTACATTCCGAAATCTCTGAAATCTTAAACTTGAAAACAAAACAATATTTCCAATCTATTATTTACGCAGAAATACATACACACAACCAACAAATAAAATCCACATTCGCATAATTTATAATTCACACAGTTAAAAAATTTTTAAGCCACAGATATTTTCTTGTCTTATGCATAATTTTTTTTAATTGCTTAACGTCTTAATGAAATAGATCAATTACTTTTATAAGATGTCATACATTTCACACCTCAACCTGTTTCATCATGTTTTTTAATCAGTTAAAACTAATCAACACCACATTTTTACGTGAAGACTGTTATAATCAAAACAAAACAAAAATAAAAAAATATGTGCGTTTTCTGTTTTTTATTTATTTTAATAATTAAAAAACAAATCGATGACATCTTAAATTCTTACTTAAATAAAAAGGAAAAAATATAGTGTAAAAACAAATTCCTAATACCTCGATTCCTCTTTTTTGTTTTCATTTTCTTATAATCTCACGCTTGACCTTGGATCAAAATTTACAATTTGAGATCTTCATATAAGAAATAACACGCGATTTTGTGCTAAGATCTGACCTTGAATCAAAATTTACATTTTGAGATCTTCATATAAGAAATAACACACGATTTTGTGCTAAGATCTGACCTTGAACCAAAATTTACATTTTGAGATCTTCATACAAGAAATAACACACGATTTTGGGCTGAGATCTGACCTTGGATCAAAATTGACAATTTGAGACCTTCATAAGAAATAACACACGATTTTGCGCTGGAACCCGCATAGCTTACCTACTGATAATGAAGTTTCAATTTAGAAATTATCTGAACATGAAAATTGAAATATGTTTCGTTGTTGTTTCATCCACTGTGGCTGAGTCTGTAAGATGGCTTTGAACTATGATGTCTCTGATGAGTGTGAGTTCAATCCCGACAATAATTACTTATTATCGGGAATAATACTTTTAATAATTACTTTGAGCAATAATTACTCACAAAATCGCTTAAAAATTAATATTCCATTAATGTTGTCTATATATGGAACATATATGCCAATATATTGACCGTGTGTAAGATATTAGTTTCGCATTGATTTGCAACATTCAATAATAATGACTTTAAAATGACTTAAAATGTTGACTAAATAGAAATATTTCTCATCCTATGAATTCAAATCCTATAAATTCATACACAAAAACTTCCAAATAATTTCGATTTTTTTTGCATCACTTCTTTTATTCCTTTTTTGCATCACTTCTTCTATACCTTCATCAAATGTATTGTCGCTATTCTTACTGCCCTTGCTGACCATAAAATTATATACCGATCAAAATTTTTTGCAACGTTTTTAGTAACCTACCGGTAAAGAAAGCGTATACTAAACCGCATGAGCACCGTGAAAATTTGTGAATCGATTTTTGTTCCGTATAATGTTCTAAATAGATTACACACCTAAAAACTTATTTGATCGCGTATTTTTTATATATCCTTTGTTTTATATATAATACTATTTTTTTATATTTTACTGATCAACTAGAGTGCTGATCCTTCCTTTTACATTCATATTAAAAAAAAAAATAGAAAACCATTTCTCATTACTACTCTTTGAAATTATTGTTACGTCAACAAAATGTATACACACAAACTTTATTTATACGCGTAGCAAAGCACGCCGGGTCCCGCTAGTATATATATATATATATATATATATATTATATATACAGGGTGAGTTTTTTAAAAAATGCCAGGCTTTTATCTCGAGAACCATGCTAGATGGGACAAAATAACCCCAGGTAATATTTAATAAGCGTCGAGGGGGACGTCCAATGGTAATATTGAATGACCTTGAAACTCATAAGTATTGGAGATATATGCCAAAATAGGTTTTTTTTAAATTAGAACCTATACATTTAATGTTTTTTTTTAATTAAATAAATCAAACTACACCCTTTTTGCTTACAATTTTTTTTTGTAAAGTGTACGATTTTGTAGATATGATGAAAATTGATTTTCACTAAAGCAAACGTGTCTTCGCTAAGTTCTTCAGAAAAAAAAATAAAATTTCGATAAATTAAAAAAAAAACAATGAAAATCATTCATTAATTTAAATATTATTGTATCGTGGTCTACTTCGTGAAATTAATTTTCGTTTTTTTTTTTGATTTATTGAAATTTTATTTTTTTACTGAAGAACTTAGCGAAGTCACTTTTGCTTTAGTGCAAATCAATTTTCATCATATCTACAAAATCGTACACTTTAGAAAAAAAATTTGTAAGCAAAAAGTGTGTAGTTTGATTTATTTAATTAAAAAAAAACATTAAATGTATAGGTTCTAATTTAAAAAAAACCTATTTTGGCATATATCTCCAATACTTATGAGTCTCAAGGTCATTCAATATTACCATTGGACGTCCCCCTCGACGCTTATTAAATATTACCTGGGGTTATTTTGTCCCATCTAGCATGGTTCTCGAGATAAAAGCCTGGCATTTTTTAAAAAACTCACCCTGTATATATATATATATATATATATATATATATATATATATATATATATATATATATATATATATATATATTTATATATATATATATATATATATATATATATATATATATATATATATATATATATATATATATATATATATATATATATATATATATATATATATATATATATATATATATATATATATATATATATATATATAATATAATTTTAACGAACTAGCTACAAAACATTTCGCGATGATGAAGCTGGAAGGTTTGGCAAAAAATGGCTGGATAGCTTAGGAAAGATCAAATATGATTGTAAAGAATAGAAAACGTTATTAAGGAAAAATTTTCAGAAAAAAGTGGTGGAAGTTGTTTGGAAAAAAAAAGCTGCCAAACATTACAAAAGAAAATCAGGTGAGGACCTTTAATATACTATTATACCAAACTAGCGCTTTGTAATAAAGCAAAAATTAGCGAAGAAGAAGCGATCGAAAGAATTGTTGAAGGCTTGGGCAATAAAAGATATCGAGATTTTTAGGGCCGTTGTGAAATTTTAAACTCCATGTGCATTATTATTAAGCTTAATAGAAGCGAGTGAATATATTAAAGATGTTCAATCAAAACCATACAACAGCCAACAACCACAGTCATCGTACTATCGTTCTCGTCCATTTAATACTGCAAATAAATTTAATTCCTGATCGAAATTAAAATTGAAGGAGTTATTGCTTTTACCAAAGTATATATAGTTGAACCAGATGGTCAAGAAGTTTCATTAATTGTTGGTCATATGTATTCTGAACAACCTCATGTGAAATATTATAAAATAGGCTCCAAATTAATTATCGAAGATATAGGCGATAGTATGTTAAGTCAAATTGAGACTGAAGCAAATCAACGAACATCGTTAATGGTTAAAAACTCAAAAGTGGTCCCAAGTTGGTACATGGACCGTATTCCAGTTATGTAGAACGTTAAAGAAGAAGTTATTAATGTTGATTGAAGAATATTACCAGAGGGACCAACTAAACCGAATTGCATTATCGAAACGAATGACGAAAAGGTTGCAATTTAAGAAGTGGCAAATTTTACGGATCGTGATGTATTCTTTGAGGAAGGATCTATTTTGACAAGAAGAGAAGTTTGTAAACCAAATGAAAATATAAATAATGTTTCTTTGAATTGCAGTAGAAATACGTGGCAGATAACAGTTGATGAGATAATCTCAGACGAAGAAGACAAAATTGAATTTTTGAATTGATTAAAGATTATAAGAATATTGTCGCAACAAGCATGAAAGAGAGTGGGTTAACTAATAAGATCGAAATCGATATCAAGTTGAAGTCACCAGATAAAGCGCTATACTATAGACCATACCGAATGAGTTATCACGAAAGAGGCAAATTATCTAAAATGGTCGAAGAACTGAAGAAATCTGATATCATAGAAGACAGCTCATCAGCATTTGCAAGTCCTGTTATACTTGTCAAGAAAAAAACGGGTAAGTTCAGACTTTGTACTGATTACAGAGAACTAAATAAAAATACGGTTTAAGATCATTACCCCATTCTGGGAATCAACGATCAGTTAGATCGATTAGGAAAAAAAATATTTTACGAACTAAGACCTTTTTTCGGGATACTATCAGGTTCCTATGACAAAAGATAGTAAAGATTAAACCGCATTCATAACCCCTGACGGACGCTTTCAATTTAAACATCTTCCGTTCGGTCTATGCAACGCGCCATCTTTATTTCAAAAATTAATTAATAAAATTTTAAGTAGCTTACGTTTTTCTGTCGCGCTGGCATATTTCGACGACCTGTTGACCAACAGAAACTAAAGAAGAGGCGTTACGAAACTTAAAATAATTTTGGACCTAATTCGCGAAAGTGGGTTAACAATAAATTTGAAAAAGTGTCGTTTTGTGATGAGAAATATCAGCTATCTGGGATTTGAGATTGGCGAAA
>CAVNZG010000690.1:170644-232030 GCA_963693315.1 Diogma glabrata
ATTTTTGGTCTCACCCCCTAAATTTGTGTGTATACATATAAAAATGAACTGAATCTGTGTTTGAATACTCCCATCTTTCAGCTTTATAATGCCAACTTGATCAAATCAATATCTTTGATAGAAAAAGTTTTACGGCTATAACCGCAAAACACAAAAATACGACCTTTCAAGTGCTTTATTTTGTGTGGACCGGAAGTGGCACGTGCGAAAATTAAATCCTTGTAGATTTTGATTTTTTGAACTTTAAAGAACATTTCCACAAAGTTTGAGTAAAATCTAAAACAGTACAGCAACAATTTTTTTTTTTTTTTTCGATGATTTCATATGGAGCCAAAGTTCAACTTCAAGTCGGCACGGGTTAACTTTATTTGATTGACCTAAAATTTCTTGCAGTTCATTTTTATATGTAAACACACCGATTTAGGGGGTGAGACCAAAAATATATCATAATTTTTTTTTATGGAATTTTATATATGGTGTTTGTCAACAACAAGAAACGATTGCACAACATTTTTTCCAGAGTCAAGGACCCTACATCCAAATTAATGATGACAAACGCCATATATAAAATTCCATGCTTAGGTACACGTGGTTGCCACGAAAAATGCGACCAAAGCTATGTAGGCCAAACTAGCCAATACTTATACAAGCGAATAAATAACCATAAAAATGATCTAACCAAGATCATTGAACCTAATACACACAAAACTGCGCTAATGGACCACTACCATACAATGCAACATTACCCCGATTTTGACAATATAGAAATTCTGGATACTCAACAAAACATCTCCAAAAGACTAACTATAGAGTCCCTACACATATATACCAATAACACATATAACGTAAAACGTGACGTAGATAATCTTACCCCGATTTTTTGCAACGTAATTAATACCGACATCGAACGCAAAAACAGGAAAAGACAAAGACAACATATGGAAACATACCACTCCAACACAAACAACAATAGCCCACAGAACAACACACACACGATAAACGTTCACAAAAAAAGACGACTATATTAAATAATATAATCAAGTTGGCTTGTTTCTGCTATGATGCGAATAGCTGTTACAAATATTTATATATATATATATATATATTATATATATATATATATATATATATATATATATATATATATATATATATATATATATATATATATATATATATATATATATATATATATATATATATATCTGTCCCGCCTGACCAAAAATTGTTTTAAACATTCATTTAAGAAAAAAATCTGTCATGATTAGAAGTGATTAAAATTCCAATTAGTTTTATTATTTTTAAAAAAATGTTTTATTATTAATTTGTAAGTAGATTTTTAATATTTTATGTTACTATTCATCTAAATTATCATAATAACTGTTATATAAAATCAAAATTATTACTATAGGAAACACCGTATGAAAATGATGGAAAACACCATCGAAACGTCCGGTTATAACAATAATAAACATATTGTTTTAAATAAATAAAGGAAAAGAATTTTCGTAAATTTACTTGTGCTTGTTTACAACTTTCTTCTTCTACGTGACCGATAGCCGATAAATATCAAAAGATAACAAAAAAATATATACACACGGTCGATATAAATCAACAACAAATATATATATAATATATATATATATATATATATATATATATATATATATATATATATTATATATATATATATATATATATATATATATATATATATATATATATATATATATATATATATATATATATATATATATATATATATATATATATATATATATATATATATATATATATATATATATATATATAAATATATATATATATATATAAATATATATATATATATATATATATATATATCTTATATATAGTATATATATATATATATATATATTATATAGATATATATATTTATATATATATATATATATTTATATATATATATATATATATATATATATATATATACATATATATATATATATATATATATATATATATATATATATATATATATATATATATATTATATATATATATATATATATATATATATATATATATATATATATATATATATATATATATATAAACGATATGAGATATAACGAAAACGACCGGCACTCTCACGGTCGCATTTGTTGAGGTGGATCGAAAAAATTTCTGTACTTGTGTGTTTTAATAATATCTTGGACAAGTTCGTGAATCAGCAAAATCCGACACGTGGTTAAGAAACTAGAGGCTTTTTTCTGAAAAAAATTGATTTTTTAAAACCGTTATAACGGCCGTTTGGATACTAATATTTCAAAAAATTTAACAAATTTAAAAATTTTTGGAATCTTTAGACGTAGACCTCTGCAGTTAAAGGTTCCTGAGTGAGCGGCTCCAACAAAAAAGTTTGCAAAAAAAAAATTTTATTTTGAAACAACCGGCACTCTCACGGTCGCGTTTATAAGGCCAGATCAAAAAACCTTTTCTGAAAATGTGCGTTTTGTTAATATCTTGGACTAGTTCGTAAATCAGCCCAATCCAACACATGGTTAAGAAACTGGAGGCTTTATACTAGAAAAAACCTCTGTTTTTTAGATCCGTTATAACGGCCGTTTGGATTCTAATATTTTTAAAAACTTCATAAATTTAGAATCTTTGAAACCTTTTTAATCAGTTTCTTTCAAAAAAAGACCTCTGCAGTTGGAGCTTTCTGAGTGAGCGGCTCCAACAAAAAAAGCTGTAAAACACAAAATGCGTTTGAATCAACCGGCGTTCTCACGGTTGTATTTGTGGAGCCAGAGAAAAAAACCTTTCTTAAAAATATGTGTTTTTATAATATCTTGGGCTAGTTCGTAAATCAGAAAAATCTGACACATGGTTAAGGAACTATAGGCTTTATACTAAAAAAAAAGTGTTTTTTTTAATCCGTTATAACGGCCGTTTGGATACTAATATTTTTATAATCTTCATAAATTTAGAATCTGTGAAAACATTTTAATCCGTTTCTTATAAATATAAACCTCTGCAGTTAGAGGTTTTTGACTTGTTGGCTTCAACAAAAAGTTTGCAACAATCCCCAACTACAATTTCCAAAAACCTTATAACAGTCAATGTCAACCTTATAACAGTCAAAAAATAAAAGATTTGAATAGAAGAAATTAATTTTTTTTTTCTTAGAAATAAACTATTTTGATATTTTGCAGTAATTGCACGACATATGATATAGAGTAGGTTTGTGTCATAAATTGTCACACACATTGACTATATAATACTATAGATACATCACTTTAAAATTTTTTTGTTATGTGGTGTATCCGCAACAAGCGCTGCAAAATCAACACAAAAAGGGTTGAGTCACGGATTAACCTAACGTAAATCTGGTTATTATATTGGCTAGCTTAACGAAATAATTTTTTTCTATTTAACGAATCTTTCTTAAGTTTTTAACTAAAAGATTTCGTGTTTGGCGTTTGAATTTGCACACTGTTGCTTTTAATATGTTAAAATAAAAACAAACTGAACAAACTTTTGTTCGTAATGAATATAAATGACAACAATGAAGTTTGTAAATTTTTTATATGAATACTGCAAAATACATGCGTAATCGAATCACATTTGTATGTGTGTTTTCATTTGGTAATTTATTTTTAGATTTAAGGAAAAATAATGAAAATATAAGTTTTCTGCTCCGCAATTAATAACAATTTCATTTTTTAAATAAAAAGCACTACATTAAAAATAATAATTGAAATGGGAAATTGGGAAACTCAGTTTTTGAACTGGGACATGTAATCTATGTTTTGATGAAAATAAACCAAATTTTGTTAAATTACTTGGTGGTGTTTTTAGGTTTTCCTTTGAATTTCTGGCAGTTTTGGCATTTGTGTTACACGATTAGAGTAGTTCTTCTTACGGGGTTAATGACAATTAAAATAAATCAAGAACCACAGAAAGAAGGGATAGAAATTTAAAAAAAACCTTTTACTTCGGTCTGCAAGACCTAAGTATTACATTCATGAGTTAAAAGTGAAATTCGTACTCCCACTTTTTTTGGCATTTCTCGACGTTTTAGGACCTACTGATTCTAAAAAAGCAAAAAAAAAATGTATGTCTGTCTGTCGGCCGGCCAACCGAAAAAAATCTAGAAAACGGCTGAAGGGATTTTAAAAAATTTTGGTTTCTAAAAATAGGTACACTCAATGGTAAGAGCGGAAAGGACGATGTGTTCGATAAATGTACCGTAAGTGCGTCAAAAAAAATCGTCAAGTGTGTCAAAACAAGGAAATATGCATTTTTTTGCTTAAAAAACGTTTATTTTAAGTGATAATGAGTAGGAACTAAGAATACGGAGAAATCTTGATGGTCGGGATTGGTATGTGATACCAAAAACTAGATTATTGCATTATAAGTTTGTCAAAAAAATGTTGTCAAGTGTGTCAAAAAAAACGATTTTTATTTATTTTTTTACCCAATTCTACCCCAATTTTTGGAATATTTTAGAATTTGAAGAATTTTAAATTTTTGATTTTATTATAATTTTGGAAAAAGTTTCAATTTTTGATTGTTATAATTTTTGCAATATTTTTAGAGTTTTGGAAAAAGTTTGAATTTTTGAATGTTTAAGAATTTTTGAATATTATTAGAATTTAGAAAAAGTTTAAATATTTGATTTTATTCTAATTTTTGGAATATTTTAGAATTTTGAAAAAATTTTCAATTTTTGATTTTGTAAGAATTTTTGGAATATTTTTAGAATTGTGAAAAATTTTAAAGATTTTATTATAATTTTTATAATTTTGGAAAAAGTTTCAATTTTTGATATTGTTATAATTTTTGCAATATATGTAGAATTTTGGAAACAGTTTGAATTTTTGAATGTTTAAGAATTTTTGGAATATGTATTATTAGAATTTAGAAAAAGTTTAAATATTTGATTTTATTCTAATTTTTGAATACTTTTAGAATTTTGAAAAATTTTAAATTTTTGATTTTATTATAATTTTGGAAAAAGTTTCAATTTTTGCAATATATTTAGAATTTTGGAAACAGTTTTGGAATATTATTAGAATTAAAAAAAGTTTAAATATTTGATTTTATTCTAATTTTATGAATATTTTAGAATTTTGAAAAAAAAATTTTAGAATTTTAAACATATATTTAGAATTTTGAAAAAAGTTTCAATTTTTTATTTTGTAAGAATTTTCAGAATATTTTTAGAATTTTAAAAAATTTTACATTTTTGATTTTATTATAATTTTGGAAAAAGTTTCAATTTTTGATATTGGTATAATTTTTGCAATATTTTAGAATTTTGGAAAAAGTTTAAATTTTTAAGAATTTTTTGAATATTATTAAAATTTAGAAAAGGTTTAAATATTTGATTTTATTCTAATTTTTGGAATATATTTAGAATTTTGAAAAATTAAAAATTTTTCATTTTATTATAATATTGGAAAAAGTTTCAATTTTTGTAATATATTTAGAATTTTGGAAACAGTTTAAATTTTTGAATGTTTAAGAATTTTTGGAACATTATTAGAATTTAGAAAAAGTTTGTATATTTGATTTTATTCTAATTTTTGGAATATTTTTAGAATTTTGAAAAAAAAATTTTAAAATTTTATATATATTTTTAGAATTTTGACAAAAGTCAATTTTTGATTTTGTAAGAATTTTTGGAATATTTTTAGAATTTTAAAAAATTTAAAATTTTTGATTTTATTATAATTTTGGAAATAGTTACAATTTTTGATTTTGTTATAATTTATGCAATACTTTTAGAGTTTTTGAAAAAAGTTTTAATCTTTGATTTTGTAATAACTTTCTAAATATTTTTAGAATTTTGTTTGTAAAAAGTTTGAATTTTTAATTTTATGTAATTTTAACAAAATTTTTGGAATTTTGAAAGAAATATGAATTTGTGATTTTGAAATATTTTCTCGAAACGCTAAATGGAGAGGTTTTGAGTAGTTTGCTGATTATATAATCTTTTCACTAAATTATATTAATTTATGATTTATTATAATTTTCCGACAACGTATTGATGTTTCGTGTTAGTTTTGTAATACATATCTAAACAGAGATAAAAAATACATGTACTTTAACAAAAAGTTATATTTGATATACATCGCTGCCCAAAACTAAAAACCATGTCCTCATAAAAGTTTTTGTCGAAAACTATATCAAAATCCTTAACCCAGACCAAAGTCTTGATATCTCAGAGCTGTGAAATTTCAGCCGCTTTTTATTTTACATATTTTGAATTATCATACTTGTTTAGCACTTGTTTTATACGCACGTGAATATAAATTTTAAAAAATAAAAGATTTAATTTTATTTCTATGATCACTCACGTGAGTGATCATAGAAATAAAATTAAATCTTTTATTTTTCTAAATTTATATTCACGTGCGTATAAAACAAGTGCTAAACAAGTATTATATTCAACGAATTACGCCAAGAGCATACGGCAAAAAGTGTAAACTATATATTTTAAATTCCTTGTAATATTGTTATTCGATCACCTTTTTTAGCGTCTTTGAATGATTTATTTATGTTTCGGATTGTAACCATTAATAGTATAACTAAAACAGACTTCAAAACTGTTTCATGATGATCACAACAATTCCATTTCTGAATTTTTTTTCTTTATGGCTGGAAACAGAATGCCGTTGATTAAATTTTTTGCTGCTTTATTTGTTTGAAATAAATGTGTGAATTCGTTATATATCACGTCTAAATGATGTTCAAATTAGTGATGGGAACAATCGAATGATTTCAACAATCGAATAAATAGTAGTCGACATGTTGTAACAATCGAATAATTATTCGAAGTGTTTTTTTGTCGTCAACAAAGTAGAACACACCACCCCTAGGGTCCCAAAACTAAAAAACTCGTTGGATTTTTGCCACTTCATTTTTTAGTTTAAAAAAAATTTAATAATAAAAAAATTATGTTTCTATTAGGTAAGGATGAATATATCTATATGCGTATTTTCAGTATTGAGTTAAACGCTCTAGTTACATTTTTTAAAAATTAATATCACATGGGCTTTCAGTATTTTATTCTAACTTGTTTGGTTAGCACTTTCAAAGCTTAAGTGTAATGGATGAGGTCATTTTATCAGTCCCCAATGGAGTAACACTAGACAATTTTAAATTTAAAGTTTTAAGAACTCCGAAGTATAGCTAAAAATACTATCTGCTAGTTCATTGGCACTTTTGTAAAAAACCATAAACTTATGTTGTAAGTTACTCATAAAAAGTACTGTATTGTAATAAAACAAGTTTGGCTTCTTTTGCTTGACGAATCAATCATTACATTAGTGAAAACAACAAATTTTTATCTTTTATTGCCACTATGATATCTTCCAATATTTTAGGACCGAAAACATTCTCAACTTTGCTTCCGCCTTCGTTCTAACACTCTAGAAGATAGCCTAAGTGAGAATCAAGAAGATGGCCTAACAAAGCAAATAGACATAAAGTATCAGTAAAATTATAAAAAAACTTTGTTTTCTTTATTTTTTCCATTAAACTTATTAAATCAGAAATCTGCGTAAAGTAACAACAAATTAACATTATGTGATTTGTCCATTTTATTCATTTGAAAAACATTTATATTGAATACTTGTTTACTGTGAAGACCTTGCCTGCTTATCTATTCGTAAACTAATCAGCAGTTAATTCGTGTAAAATTACTTTCATCACAAACAGCTGTAATTAATCTTTTGGTACGGTAGTAAGGGTATCATATCTTAAACCTATAAATCCTACAATCGTTATAGATAAATTTCATAAAACAATATTTCAAAAAAATCTTCAGCAAACACTTTGAGTTTCACACTTTAATGTCTTGATACCGGTTACATCTTAAGTTTAATAAATCAACAGTCATAACTCAACAATAATCAAACTACGCAAAACCAATATATTTAACAGACAAGTTTGTTTAATTTCTCCTACTTAATGCAATCCCAAAATGTTAAGATTTAACAATAAACTAAAAATTTTAATTAAAATCCTCGTTTTAATTCCGTATAATATTTTTGTCAAAATCAATAGATCCAATTTTTACAATAACAAATAAAGTAATTTATTTACAACGGAAAAATATATTTAAATATAAATAAACAACGGATATATACTTTTTCAATATATGCAAAAAATTCTTCTATTCCTTTTTTCCAAAAGTAATTCATTCACTACCAAGAAAAAATACATATTTAAATATAAATAAACAACGCAAATACATATACTTTTACAATATTCATTAAATTATTTTACTCCTTTATCTCAAAAAACGAAACAAAATGTTTTACTATAATCTATTTATGACAAATTGAAGTATCCTCAAAAACAAAACACAAAATAAAATTTTTCTTCAAATACTTTTTCATTGATGTAATATTTTTTATTTCATTGTTATTGTACTACTATACATATAAATATATAAAGCCGATGTTTTAACAACTCGTTTTTAGGACCTATATTGTTATTTAATTAATTGTTGAATCACTAATTTCCAAATGAATAATAAACAAAACAAAACTACCAAGTACCTACGCCTATTATAAAAAATAATGTAAAATTATCATTCCTTGATATTATTAGGATATTATTGTTCTATTTATCATTTTTCCAAATAATAACTCACATCAAATACCAATTTTTTCAGCAAAATATTTTTTTGTAGCTATTAAAATACAAAGATACACAAACAAATATTTATCAATAATATATATAAAATAGTTCTTCAATTATTCCTTTTAAATTTTGATAAAATATTAAATAACTATAGCTCAAAGCTTTTTAGATTTTTCATTGTATAGTTGAAGTATTTTCAGAAACATTTTGCAAATGATTTTTTAAATCAAGAAAAGTAAACTACCTACAGGACCTAGTTCAACTATTTTTCAACCTCTCGATAACTATTTATTCGATTGTTCCATTCAATTACTAATAAAAAAATAGTTATTCAAATAAAAACACTTCGAATAAAAAAACCTTTCTAATAAAGAAACTAGTAGCAAAAACACTTCGAATAAAAAAACAAATCGAATAAAAAATCCTTTCGAATAACAAAAATAGTAGTAAAAACACTTCGAATAAAAAAATTAGTAATGAAAACACTTCGAATAAAAAAACTAGTAATGAAAACACTTCGAATAAAAAAACTAGTAATGAAAACACTTCGAATAAAAAAACTAGTAATGAAAACACTTCGAATAAAAAAACTAGTAACTATTTTTATTCGAATGAATTTTTTATTCGGTGTCTGTTATGAACAATCGAATAATTCGAAATGTTTCAACAATCGAATTATTCGATTGTTTTTATTCGATTGTTCCCATCACTAGTTCAAATGCAGCGGTGGTTATTTTCAAACTACCGAAATCAGTTTTCATTGTCGATGAAATGTCACTGCAAACATCTTTTGCAGGTGAAGGAGCTAAAAATGTTGATTCATATTTTTTTTCATATAGCAAGGAATATCTCTCAGAATGTTTTGAATTTTTTTCAATCATAAAATTTGTACAGTTATTACAATTCATTTTTTGTGATATTGTTTTAGATATGTATCCGAAAGAATATAATTTGGCTGTTAAATTTAA
The DNA here is from genome assembly GCA_963693315.1 of Diogma glabrata. Lineage (NCBI taxonomy): Eukaryota > Metazoa > Arthropoda > Insecta > Diptera > Cylindrotomidae > Diogma > Diogma glabrata. Next base: position 180,253 of record CAVNZG010000690.1, read on the forward strand.
CTTTTCATTTGGACTCAATATATCAAAATTTTCGTCAAAATCAATGTCAAAATCATCACAAATCTCAGAAGCGTTGAACTGCTGTTCAATGTTGTCCGAATAATGTACAACAGAATTATTTGATGATTGTTGAATTATCTGAGGTTTAAACGAAAGTAGGGTAGATGATTTTGAATTCTCGTAACTAGAAAATTCTGAAGAATCCATGTTTTGAAACATGATCTGTTTTAAATTTAAGTATGTTCTATATACTGATGGATTCCTCTCGTAACTGCCTTTGAATGCTCTAATCATTGAAATTTTATTTTATAATGGATTTTGAGATAAGCATGACATCATTAAAAATTGTTGTTCGTCTTTTATATCTTCCCATATCATTATTATTGCATTTATGGTCTGAAGAAGACCATTAAAACATAACGGCACTTTTGATTCTTCCTGTATGCTTCCATGATAATATCCAGTTTCTAGACTCCTCCAAATTTCTTATAATTGTCGAATCTTTGTAAATTCCAGCTCTAAATGGGTTTTTTAAAAATTTCGACACACTATTTAAATTGTCGAACAGGACATTTATTTTAGATATAAATTCGGCAGTGTCTAATGCACATTTTTTTCCTCTGCATCTTGGAAAACTTCTAATCTTACAGCACATTGGATAGCTGAAGCAATGCTATGACTAAAAACTTGTGTAGCTAAAGAGACATTCATTTTTTGGAACAGCATGGGATCAATGTGACTTTTGGTTAATTTATGCATAGCTCGAATATTGCCATTATCACAATTATATAGTTTTCTAATAATTCCCCACAAAATTTTTTTTCACCCTATTTATTTGAATATCTTTACTATATAAGATGTTACGAACACTTTGAATTAGGTGTACTGGATCAAACAAATTGTAAATTTTTTTTCCATCAATTATTGTGTACGGAGTTTCAATTGAGGAGCCAAGTTTTTTTAAACAAGTTCTATTGCTAGCACCTTGATCACAAGTTGTACAAATAATATCGTATCCTGTTTTATTTATTTTATGCACTGCTTCATTGATTATTATGCTCAAATCAGTACCAGAAACGTTTCCAGCAAGATAACCAACTGACTGCTTCCAATTTGAATTGAGCCCTTGTATTATAAATATCGTAACACTGGAAGCGAGACGATCACTACGGTCCAGTGGCCCGAGATCGGTGAATCCATACACCCAATCATCTCTAATGTTATAGTCCAAATTTTAATGCTCATTTCATCCAATAAAAATACGCACCGGCGATCTCTTTTATTCAGATCCTTTACTTTTGATTCCAGAACTTTAAGAACCATGTCGGATATGCCCGTTGGAAATCTTATACCCGAATGCCAGCGCTGTATGGTGCTAACGGCTTGTAGATTAAATCCAGTCTGTTGCATATGTTAATAAAGTGCCGGTGATTTATAGTAAAATTTTAATGCTAGATTTCTTTCGGGATCAGTCCAATGTTGATTTTTTATGCATAAATTGTGATTTAAAAAAAGTTTTAACATCTGCACTTTTATCTTTCAGCAAATCACCCAACATCTTCTCTTCTTCAGATTTGTTAGTTACTAAGCTTCCTTCTCTTAGGAGTTGTAAAAATGTATCTTAAAAATGTTTCAAACGAATATAGTAGAATTTTTTTGCCAGCGAACACAAAATTTGTTTGTTATGCGCATGCACATGTGCATATTGTTTGCACATTCAGTGTCTCGATTAAAATATTAAAAAACACTATTGGGGTCCCATTGAAATGGACAAAAAAAAACTCATAAAAATTAATAAATTACTATTGAAATTCAACCAATTATAATAGAAAACCAAAAACTAGTAAAAATATTAATGATTTTGTAGGCAATGTATCAAAATTTTGATAATTAAAAATAATTATAATAAAAATAACGACGCCTATGGAAACAAATATCACAACAAACAAATGGTACGAACTAGAAGTAGAAATTTAACTAATATAATTGTTTTGAAAACAAATTTATCCCAAAATAAATAATACATCTCTGTTTTACTTTTTGTCTCATCTTTTATCTCTTGCTGCGTCCTAGCTGTCAAAAATTCGCTGGCAAAAAAATTCTACTATACATATTTATTAGCACATTCAAAACAGGTTCACAGGAGATGAAAAACGTGTTCTAGACAGAGTTGTGAAAACTTGACCATTTTTGATTTTCCTCAAACTTGGCATATATATAAGTAGTATGGACAAAATAAAAAATACATCTTATTTTACAATTTTTTTTAAGTGCATAGTTTGAGCATAGGGGGCACCCCAACATGCATGAAAAATGAAAATTCTGCCAGTCAGATTTATCTTTGAAATTAAATTGCTCAAGAACGGCTATACCGATTTCATCAAACTTTCTTTTGTTTGATAGATGATTAGTTAGCCGTTTGAAAAAAATTAGCTTGTTATTTTTGTAATTAAGTTTTAAATTAAAAATATTAAAAAAACTTTTTTAAAGATGGCGCTAGGGTCGAAGATGAATTGGAATTTAATTAATTATTTTTCTGAAAACAGTTCTATTTTTACTCTAAAATATGTCAAATTTACAAAGTGGCGTTAATTCGTGTTCTTGAGATATTTAATTTTAAAGATTTTTAGTCCGTCTAAAATTCTAATTGTTCATTATTTTTTCGAACAATTTTTATCATCAACAAATTTTAACCACTGAAGTTCGAGAAAATAATGAACAATTAGAATTTTAATCGGACTAAAAATCTTTAAAATTAAATATCTCAAGAACACGAATTAACACATCTTTGTAAATTTGATATATTTTAAAGTAAGGTTAGAACTATATATAAAAAAAAGTTAAAATTTAATTCATTTTAAAATTGTTTGTTAATGGAAGTTGATTGAAAAAATAAAGAAAAATTCGAATTTCAGAGTCGTACTAAAAATCTTTAAAATTAAATATCTCAAGAAGAAGAATTTTAGCCTCTTTGTAAATTTGATATATTTTTATTCTAAAAGAAAGAACTATTTTCAGGGAAAAAATTAATTAAATTCCAATTGCTCTTCGACCCTTCGAATTTTTATTTAAAAATTAATTACAAAAAATATTAATTAATTTTTTTTCAAACGGCTAACTAATCATCTATCAAATAAAAGAAAGTTTGCTGAAATCGGTATAGTCGTTCTTGAGCAATTTAATTTCAAAGTTACATCAGATTGGCAGAATTTTCATTTTTCATGCATGTTGGGGTGGGTGCCCCATGCTCAAACTATGCACTTTAAAAAAATTGTAAAATAAGTTGTATTTTTTATTTTGTCCATACTACTAATATGCCATGTTTCGAGAAAATCAAAAATGGTCAAGTTCAAATCTCGACTTGTTCACCTGCGTAGTTTACGTTTTTCATCAGGAGTGTATTTATTATATTAGGCTAACACACCTTGGAATCTTTTCACAATATGCGTTCGACGATGATGCGGTATTTTTAAGAATATGGAAAGATGAAAACTGATTTTCACAAATTTCTGCATTTACAGGATTTGTTGGGGCTGGTAAAATAAATGGGCTTCGCATATATGTTTTAGGATTTGCAGATCTAGTCACTAGCAATTCTTCTTCACTATTTTCATCAATATTGGTTATGTTATCACTTGCTTCACCCTTAATATCATTTGTGGATAAACCAGATTTTTGAAAAGAGCGCTTTCTAGCAATTCTGAGTTACCGGTGTATGATCTAATAAAATTTTATCACATAACTCATCTAACTTATTTCCAGAACAACTACATATTTGTGAAGAATATGTTTTGGGAATTGCTCCTATCAAATATAAGCAGTTCAATTATGTAAAAATCCAGTGGTATTTATTTCCATGCTACTTACCCTTTTTCAAACAAGTGCGGCCAGCACGATGGATCAAATCTTTTTCGAAGAAATGTTTATCACACATATATAATTTTTTATTTTGGTTTAAATTCATTTGAATATAAACATCGCCGGAGTGTTTCTTCCACACATTGCCTATATTTTCATTCTTGGGGAATTCAAAAAATGATAAAAATGAACCTGGAGCATATCGGCTATTACAATTCTTAAGACCACAACAAAATCTTGACATGATTTACAGAAAGTTTATTTAAATCGAAAAAAATAACTTTTAAATCGCAAAAAAATTTCAATCACAATAGATTTTAAGCAAGTAAATTTAAATTTAAAACCAACTACCGTTTTTGAAATTTGTATGTGAACGAGATAGTTTGTGTTTGTATTGAATTTTAACCATATATAAAAACTTACTCACACTAAAATATTACAATTTGACGAAAGAAAAAACAATTGTATTAGACATATGCGAGACTCAAACCATACTAAAACCTTTAATTTCTCCATACAAAATTTAAATAACTAAATTATGAATGAAAAACATAAAAAACTAACCTAAAAATAAACTTTAATATAATTTAATCTTATTTCTAGCGTTTTTTTAAGACTTAATCGTAACTTCGAATAACCAAAAAGATTTTAAATTCATATGCTTTCAATTTGATACAAGTAACGCCACCTGATTTATACACCACATAATAAATATGATGTATCTATAGTATTATATAGTCAATGTCACACACATGTTCTGTGGTAGATTTGATATTTGTTTGTTGCAAAATTGGATAGATATAATTTTGCTTGTAGGCAGCTAATTTTCTTTTTAAAATTTGTTCGATATCTGTTTGAAATTAGTTTGTTTTGTTTAAACTAATCTGATACATCAGATTCTACTGGCACACAAAACTGTCTGATCTCGAAATCTACCTATTTCTTGCGGATATACGTGCCGCTTGGACTTTTTTTTTCATCAGCTGTGAGTAAAAATTGTAAAATTGGAAGAATCGAATGGAAATGTTTGGATCTCCAAACCAAACGAGAATAAAATAAAATCACCGGTAAAGGATTAGGGATTAGAAGGAATCCTTTTGGATGCTAGAATATTGTTCTCAAACCGGAATAACAGGAATGCCGATTCGTTTTCAACGTGTGGTGAGTTGGCATTAAAAGAAAATATAACCTGTGTGAAAACTGATAAATGTCGGGTGAATTATTTAATAATAGAAATTCGATTACTGGAAAGTTTTTTTTTTTTAATCCACAATCGATCTAAGATCATATGTGGCTGTGTTAATTCAGTTTTTAATGTCGATATTTGTCATCCCAATGAACGATGAATTTTTGTTTGCTACCGAGTGATGAGGTAGGATTAAACTTACAACCTGTGATAAAAAGAGATTTGTCTGTAGAACTACTAATGATAGAGTTTGTTTTAGTGAAAATTTGTTTTGTTTGTTAATAGCCAAAATCGTTATAGCTAATTTCTTTTGTCGTGTTAATTTATCTAAGATAATCCGTGTTTGTTCGTCGGACGATTTGTCAATATTTGTGTTTTGTTTTTTTTATTATTACCGAACAATGAGTTGGCATAAAAAAAGTTGTAAGATAGTGTCAGATACTAGAAAGCTTTGAACAGTAGACATTAGTAGAAATCTTACGCTGCCTTATCTCACTTCAATCTGTGGTAGTACCGGTCGGGTGTATAATAAACTTACCTATGACCTTCGTTGTAAATATTTCTGAGGAATCACTATTTGATCCTCATGAACAATAAAAAAATTAAATTACAATTAATGGAATTAATGTTAAGGCAGTTATATTAGATGTAAATATTGAATGAACTGATTTAGTTGTGTACTTAATTTAAAGAACATATTCAGCAGATAGATTTATGGGGAATTGCTATTTGATTACCGAAATAAATTAAAGTGAATGTAACAAATATTAATTCTGTTAGATTGGATATACTTAATAATTGAACTGTTGTCCGTATAATTAATCCACATAATATAATCTGTATCTATATTTCTGAGAAATTCTTATTTGATCCTCGTAGACAAAAAAAAAACAAATTTATCAGTGTATTGTAATTACGTTTCAATCAATTAAACAACAAAAAAAAAATGAAGTGCGTAATCTTTACACGCTGTTGAAGTAAAACTTCTTTGGCCACTGCAGCAGGTATTACTAAAAATATTATATATAAAATAAAATAGATATATCATATTGAAACTTAGAGTTTCTTTCTAATATTCTTGATAATATAATTTGCAACAATGTGTAATAAAAAGCCATATTTACATGTTTTTCAAAGTCTTACAACGTATTACAAACTAAATTTCACGATGAATGCATGTCCACTTAATTTAACAATTGGTACAACAATTGATGCATTTTTCAAAAAATTTAGCAAATTTGTCATAAACCTCTAATTTCATATTTCAATTATGTTAATAATTGAATTGACTTTGTAACACATGTAAATATTACTTTTTATTACACATGCTGCAAATTATATTATCATGAAATGCAACTGTAAATTGCAATATGACATATTTATTTTATATTTCATCTTTTTATTAATATCTGCCACAGTAGCCAAAGAAATTTATTTCAACCGCGGGCAAAGATTACAACACTCATTTTTCTATTTAACAAAATAAATTTAATCAACACAAATATTTTTTCCCGCCTGGGAAAGCCCGGGATGCAAAATCTAAACACCATGACCACCGTGACACCACTACGACCATCATGACCACCATGAACACCATAACCACCATGACCACCGTGACCACCATGACCGCCATGAACAATATGACCATCATGACCACCGTGAACACCATGACCATCATGACCACCGTGAACACCATGACCACCATGACCACCATATCCACCATGACCACTATGATTACCATGACCACCATAACCAACATGACCACCGTGACCACCATAACCACTATAACCACCATGACCACCATAACCAACATGACCACCGTGAACACCATGACCACCGTAACCACCATGACCATCGTGACCACCATAACCACCATGACCACTATGACCACCATGACCACAATGAACACAATGACCACTATGACCGCCACAACCACCGTGATCACCATTACCACTATGACCACCATGACTACCATGACCACAATGACTACTATAACCAGCCTTAAAGAAGTTTTAATTCAAAAAACTAAAACAATTCAAAATATAAATTTAAAAAATTACGAATCTCAATAAAATATTACGAATATTATATTATTAGATATTTAAATCTAAGATCGACACGTCAAACCCATTTCACGTTTAATACGATACTGAATAAGCGTATACAAAATACAATACACATAATCGAATTGTCGCATACTTGCCGAACATAATATTCGTTCGCCTTTTTTACTTCTAGTTTCTTTTTTATTTTATTGTGTTTAAATTTCTACTTAAGTTTTTTTGGAATTGTGTGCATGTGTATGTTTAAAATTCAAAATCAGACTGTAGTATGATAGAGATGAATATATATGGTTATATATCTGTTCAAATAACTACTTCCGACACTTATATGTGTGTCATAATTGCATTGTATCGTATATTTGCCGAATATTATATTCGTTTTTTAATCTTCCGTTGCAAAATTCTTAAAACGCGCCTAAAGAAGTTTTACTTCAAAAAGAATTCGATGTGTACTGTGTCTGTATTTAATTTAAAGAACGAATCAACATTCAGTGATAGCCTTGAGCGACGCTATAATTTCGTACGTTCTATTCGTATATAATAGTGATTTTCCAGCAATCGCCCTAGTTATGATGTGGCGCAACGAACGTCTTATATAGTATCGATAAACATTTAAAAGCACCAGTTCCGTAGTTTTGGCGGCGGCACAACACTTATCATCTATAGCTACCAAATTTGAAGATCACAATTTTCTTCGATTTGGGGGTGGTTTACCAAACCGCGGCTATAATCTTAACTTACCATCAGCACCTTAGTTTTGGATAGGCGCAACGAACATTATCGTTTGGAGGTAATTAATTTCCAATGTAATTACGATTCGGACCTGTATTATGGTCCCACATTTGTATAACTGAGGTCATAGGCATGACGGATTAAACGGAGCAGGGAGAGGACGCAAGGATTGTAGGAAAAACCATGGGGTGAGTGTTTTTATATTTATATTTCAATTAGAAGCATGAACGGGTGTGGATGCGTGTATATGTGAGTGTGAGCATGAGGGGTGGGTTCAGGAGATGTATGCTGGGTGAATGACTTTTTTTATTATATTTCATTTATAGAACAATGAAGATGGGATGCTTCAATTCATCATTGATAGAGGATTTTGAATTAATCAATCATCAATAGGTTATTTAGGTTTGACCTCAAGCATCTGAAGCTATCTAAGAAGGTTGATTAGGTTGGCTTTGAAACAACGTAAGACATTTCTCAATAACTAATGCTGCACTACGAGATAATTGTAATTTCGTATAACCGAATTCTATTTAAATTTCCCAAATTCAAATTAACAATACTTTAAATCTCTTGATGGATTATGCTGATCCTTTAACAATAAAGATTCTAGTCTCGAGTTTATATTATATATTAGGAACGAACACTGTTGTTGTTAATTGCACGATTCACAAGATTTTTTTTCATTACTTTGTAACCAATTATATCCACTACCAAGTCCTTACATGTTACTTCAAAAGACATATGAGTAAGAAATTGCAAGGAAAACGAAATCAATAGAAGTTTACTTTTTATAGTTTGGAGGAAAACGTGAGGTTTGTAAAATTGATGAAAAACTGTAATTGAATTTTATTATTTGTTTTTCTTTTAAATCAACGGAACGAAACTTCGCAGGCTAAATTGAAATTTGAAAATTTTAATTTAGTTGTTCGCCACAGATTATGGTCGAAGTAACGAACTGGCAGTCTGGAAACGTCAATTTTTATCTTCAGTCGTACAAGAATGTTGGCTTTCCTATCAACCACCTGCTTTATAATGATCATACAGAAACAATAAGAATTTGAATTAAATTATCAAATAAAATTGACGGGATAGGTAGTCCTTTGGACCAGGACCTCAGACCAGCTAACATCGAATTTTTTTTTGATCTGTTTATCTGTATATGTTTATAATTCATCGGTTGTACCTGATTGTCGGACCACAACTGTACTCAAACTAACCACCACAACGAGCGTTGCCTTAAGTTTATCCAAAAATATTTCATCTTGGCTTCGAATTGGTTCTTCATTGAGTTATATGTTGAATAGGTTGTCGATTAGCGAAGCGAGCGAACAGTTTTCCGGGAAAGATGATAAAACTGTTTTGACTGAATTGGTTATTTATTTGTCTTCGGTAATTATAGTTCTTTGCGAACATGGATATGATCTTAGACCAAACCTAAATTTATTCTTGCGGGTGGATGATTATATCTCGTATCAACTTATATTATTGGTCATACTAGGTCAAACCTGGAATGTATTCTCTCCGACATATTTTGTCGTAATTTTTATTGTAATTTTCTTTTATGTTATAAAACTCTTTAGACCAAATAATCAAAGCCTGTAACATTTAACCCGTAGGCATGGCAATAATATCATGTCAATTTGGGGATTTAAGTTTTTTTTTTGTTGGTTCACTCTATCTTTGAGATAACAAAATTAATATATTCCCTCATCGGTCCGCTCCTCTAAAAATAATAACAAACTACTTATAGTTGCCAATATTCTGTATTTGAACTTAATGGTTTTGTTTTGCTATACGGGCATGAATGTAGGTATGGGTGCTTGGGTGCATGCGTGTGTGTGTGTGGGTGGGTGTAGGTGTGTGTATGCATGTAGGGTTTGGACATGCTGATCGGGGTTCTTTCGCCAAAGGGGTCGCCAGAGTCTCCTTATTTCACCTGTTTTTTTTTCTCCTCTCCGGGTAATCATGTAATTCGCGTACATTTCTGCATTTGTGCTGAAGTAGCAGGATTTTTTTTTCTCGTCCTACAGGCTGCCGCTAGTACAAGGGCTATATAAACCTCATCCAGGCACGCGACCTGCTATGCCGCTTCGTTGATTACCAACGAAAAAGCTCTTCATTACAAAATTTGGACACCTTGTTGCATTCAAATACAGAAAGGTTATTAAATAGTGTTTTTTAGCGATATGTGTTTTATATAGGAATGTAAGCTGTCAACAAGCACAAGTGTCCCTCACCTGCATTAATCTCAATTCAATCTTTTTATGGTCGCGTTTCACTTAAAGACTTAATTTAATCGATTAGTTATGTATGGGTGATCACCCATATATTGTTTTGTCCAATTTATCAACAATATTGGTTGATTACCGGTTAATTGTATAACCACTCCAGTGTCCAGTGTTATTGTATAACCAGTGTGTTGATGGTTGTTAATGACTTTGTATAACAACACTTTGACCTAATTGGATACTTCCAATTGCTAACCACTTACTAACCACTAGACCATTCAACACATATATACATACATTTATATACATACGGTCATAAAAATGTTCTATTTCACTTTTGCCCATTGCATGGAAATTGGTTCTATTGTATAGTATACCAAATACTTCCACACGGAATGGCATTTTGACAATTTGTTTGAAAACCAGATTTCAAAAAACGATTTAGTGCATTTGTTCAAAACAGCAGTTGACATGATGTATGTGATACATATGTAAGTTTCAATAGTTCAGGTTGACAAAACGCCCGCTAGAGGACATGTGAGAAGATTCAATGCTCGAACAATAAACGAAGTGACAATTAATAAAGTCGGCAATAAATTTCAACCGGGATATATTTTTGTCAATAAAAAAAGGATTAATGATTCGAGGGGAAGAAGATAAAGATTTCCACATTTGGAAATGCCGTCAATTGTTTTACCAATGCATGGTAGATATGTATGCAAAAACGATCTGCTCCGTCGGTCAATGTGAAATTACGTCGTTAATATAAATACAATACTGATGATTAGGTTTAATATAAATACAATACGGTTGATTAGCATTTCAATTCAAAAGATCACAATTGTCAATTAAATTGAAGTTTGCAATCACCATAAAAAAAGATCACGCTCAATCATTAAAAGCGCGCGCTTTAGATGTAGAACGGATTGATTTTCGTATGGACAATTATATGTTGCGTAGACAGAATAGAGGCATAAAACTAGATAATCTCTAAATCTGAACCAACAATGGAGCCACAACAAATAATGTATAACCTGCAGAAGCATCGAGAAATTGAACGTTAGAAACCTGTAGGTTCTCTTTTCTTAGTGAGCACTGAGCACATTGAACATATGGGTATTGCTAACATTTGTAAATCTATTTATGTTCTGTATACTGTTCTATATAAAGATGACACACCTCTACTAATTCAACAAATTACTTAAATTTTTTTTGCTTACTTGAAAACTTATTTGATCGCTAATTTTTCATATATCCGAACTGATTAGCTAGAGTGCTGATTATTTTTCATTCATATTTTAAAAAGAAAAATTAAAAATTATGCTAAATGCTAGCATAATTTTTAATTCTCATTACCATTACCTTTTTTAATAATCTCATTACCACTTTTTGAAATCATTGCTACTACGTCAACAAAATGTCTGCGCACAAACTTTATTTATAAGCGTAGCAAAGCACGCCGGGTCCTGCTGGTCTATATATAAAAATGAATGTTTGTTTGTTTGTTCGTACATCTACACCAAATATGTTGTTAGTATGCAATTGTATGTAATACATGTTTTTAAAATTAAGTGAAGATAGCTGATAACATCGATTATATCGATTTAAATCTCAATATAACGAAATGGAATTTTCACAAATACTATACAAAAAGCATAGCTAATGTATAATCAAAAACGGATGGCAATCATGATGAACAAACTAAGTAAAAATAGTGGCACTTAGACGGCCACACGTTTGCAATAGTGATTTGCAAAAGGTAACAATACATTAATACTAATGAATTTAATATATCTTCCAGCCAGCAGGAACATATGTAAAATTTAAAATTTTGGATCTATGTGTGTGACAACCCTGCATACTTTAGTACCTTCTATTGGCAAATCAGTTAACGTGAGATATCGTACCATACCACTGACAATGACAATAAGATATCACTGATATAAGGAGATAAGTGATATTTTAGGGGTGCTGGCGGATGAACTTTTTTCAATCAACGCATACACTTAGTCTTATAGTTATGGAATATTCTTTGACGATGATATGCTTTTTTTTTTAATAAAATGTTTGTGTTGGGTAGCAGGAATTACAATGTGTATCACAACAATACTTAAGAACCTTTTAAGAACAAGGTCCGACAACAACATGCTTCTAAAGTGTTTATAGACTCAATTTTTTAATTTTTTTATATTTTTTTTAAAGATTGAACTTTTCTGCTTGCTTGAAGAAATGAAATTCCATATAACTATTATATATGCTGGATTGAGGAAAAGAATGCGTTACATGATCTAAGTATATGCTTCTAGCACTAGGATAATTAGTAACCCAATTTTAGTTTTCTTCCTGCGAATTAAAAAAAATAAAAGTAATTTTATTTTAATTTCCTCCATCCTATTATGAAATATGGCCATATTGCCCTATGTGGTACAATATTATGTGAAAGGATTTATTATTTGGTTTTCTATTCTTTAAACAGTGCTGCGATTATGGCAAATTGCGAGTTTAAAACTTCGAAATTATTTCGTCAATATAAATTGTTTAAAAAATTATTGCGTCAGTAAAATTTTATGCGAAAGGAACCGTTTATTATTCGATATTCAAAATTAAAATTTCGAATTTTTATGCAAAAACCAATACTAAAAAATTATGCGTATTCCTACACAACTTGACGTCACAATTTGTGAGTTTTTTCACAATCAAAAACTTCATAATCACAGCACAGAACATAAAAAACCAAAAATAAATAGAAACTTGCGTCCTGCAACGTCTCAAAAATGATGTGGAGCCTAGGTGTGGATGGTGTGGAACCTAGGTCTTAAACGGTTTTTATGTGTTGTTGTAACATTGTAATTCTAAATATGTCAAATACTTTGAAATTTTTTTGGAGTTTTCGGTGAAAAATATGATGGACATTGTTCTGTGAAGCCACAATTTTAAATGGAATATGCAATGCATGAGCACTGTGGACATTTGTGAATCTATTTTTGTTCTGTATAATGCTCTATATATAGAGAGGACACATCTGTACTAATTCAACAATGTCATTTAAAGTTTTTTATTGCTTAAATAAAAACTTATTTGATCGCCAATTTTTAATATATCCGAACTGCAGCCAAATTCTGTAATTGTGAAGCGGTGAAGTGATAAGTTTTTTAATGAAAAGAAACGAAGAAATTTTTATCACTTCACCGCTTCACAGTTACAGAATTTGGCTGATCTAGCTAGAGTGCTGATTATTTTTCATTCATATTTTTAAAAAGTACAATTAATAGTTATGCTATCATTTCTCATTACCATTTTGTTGAAATCATTACTACTATGCCAGCAAAGTGTCTGCGCACAAACTTTATTTAGAAGCGTAGCAAAGCACGCCGGGTCCTGCTAGTGTTATATTTATTTTTAATAATACAAAACACAATAAATTTGTTAAAGAAGTTTTCCCTAAATGCATACTATAGGATGCAATATTAAAAGCTGTTTATATAATTGAAAGCTAATTTGAAAAACATTTTGTCTGAATGTATACTATAGTGTAAAATACTAAAAGCTGTTATAATCTAAATGAAACTTAATTTTAGAAACATTTTGTCTCAATGTGTACTAGTATCTTAATAACATTTTGATAAGAATGTTATATGTTACACGTCATAAAAACATCTGTAATACAACAGACACTGGTGACTAAATTTTTGTCAGAAAAGCGATTTGACAATAGTGTAAAATTAGTGAATTAAAAAAGTAAAATTAAAGAATTATTTTATACATTATTTTATCATCGGGTTTATGTTTTATAAAACATAAAAGATTTGTTTTTCAAGTGAATAGAAAATTTTTTTTATATACAAATATATTGGTAAAAATATGAAGGGGCTGAAATCTCACAGCTCTGAGATATCAAGACTTCGGTCTGGGTTAAAGATTTTGATATAATTTTCGGCAAAAAACTTTTATGAGGACATGGTTTTTAGTTTTGGGCAGCGATTTTTATCAAACATAACTCTTTGTTAAAGTACAAGTATTTTTTTTATCTCTGTTTAGAAATTTATTACAAAACTAACATGAAATATCAATACGTTGTCGGAAAATTATAACAGATCATAAATTAACATAATTTAGTGAAGAGATGGTACATTCAGCAAACTATTTTAAAATTCTAAAAATTAGAATAAAATCTAAATTCTAAAAATATTTCAAAAATTCTTAAAAATTTAAACTTTTCCAAAATTCTAAAAATATTGCAAAAATTATTTCAAAATCAAAAATTCAATCTTTTTTCAAAATTCCATAAATTAGAATAAAATCAAAAATTTTAAATTTTTCCAAATTCTAAAAATAATCCAAAAATTCTTACAAAATCAAAAAAATGAAACTTGTTTTCAAAATTCCAAATATATATATAAAATTCAAAAATTCTATTTTTTTCAAAATTCTAAAAGTATTGCAAAAATTATAACAAAATCAAAAATTGAAACCCTTTTCAAAATTCCAAAAATATTCCAAAAATCAGAATGAAATCAAATGTTTAAACTTTTTCTAAGTTCCAATAATATTCCAAAAATTCTTAAAAATTCAAACTTATTCCAAAATTCTAAAAATATTGCAAAAATTATTACAAAATCACAAATTGAAAATTTTTTCAAAATTCCAAATATTATAATAAAATCAAAAATTAAAAATTTTTCAAAATTCTAAAGATATTCAAAAAATTCTTACAAAATCAAAAATACAAACTTTTTCTGAAATTCCAAAAATATTTCAAAAACTATAACAAATTCAAAAATTTCCATATCCAATTTCATTTTTCAATTACATTTACGCCATAAAAACAGCTCCTTTTTTTTCCAAAAAATTGGCTACAAAAATAAATGAACTCATTTTTTGACACACTTGACAACATTTTTTTTGACAAACTTATAGTGCCATAATTCTCAATAATAATAATAAAATTTCATTTCAAACAATTAATTTTATTTTTTTCCAGAAAATTGAGTCAAAAAATAAATAAAAACCTTTCTTTTGACATACTTGACAACATTTTTTTGACAAACTTATAATGCAATAATCTAGTTTTTGATCTCACATACCAATCTCTACCATCAAGATTTCTCCAAATTCAATGTTCCTACTCGTAATCACTTCAAATGAACGTTTTTTAAGCCAAAAATATGAACATTTTAAAAACCACTTAATGATTTTTTCGACACACTTCCGGCACAGTTTCGAACACAACGTCATATTGTACCTGTTCCTTGAGTAAACCCATTTTTAGAAAACAAAAAATTTTGAAATCCCTCCAGCGGTTTTCTCTGCAGTGTAGATAATGACGGCGGCCGGCCGGCCGGCAAACAAACATTTTTTTTTTTGGAAAGTCAGCAGTTGTATGGTAGACCCCCGCCACTTTGATCAATGTGTCCCAAAAGACAAAAATTATCTTCTTACACTAATTAGAACCTTTTTCATAAGTTTCATCATCATCAATCACTTCATTATTGTAAGCTGTAGTGTGCATAAACACACTGAAAAAAACTTTAAAAAAGTACAACTATCACTATCGCTCAAAAACTAATCAGTTCCTTGCCATACATGTTTGCATCTTTTTCTAAAGTGTCATCAAAATTCGTTCACGAACGAATGCTGTGTGCTCCCAACAAACATTGGAAAAAGTGTGACACATTAAACAGGTGTTCGGGAGGACCCCCACCACTTATTCCAGTATTATCCAAAAACTAATCAGTTCTTTGTAATTAAAGTTTCCATCTTTTTTCAAAGTGTCATTAAAATAAATTAATGAATGAAGTATGTATGATCCCAACAAACTTAAAACACAAAGTGTGAAAAGTCAGCATTTGTATGGTAGACCCCCGCCACTTTGATCAATGAGTCCCAAAATATAAAAATTATCTTCCTACACTAATTGGAACCCTTTTCATAAGTTTCATCATCATCAATCACTTCATTATTGTAGGCTGTAGTGTGCATAAACACACTGAAAAAACTTTAAAAAAGCACAAAAAATGTTTTTACCGGAAGTTGGGATGCAGAACTATTGTGAACCGTACTAAATACTCATGTAGCAAGTTTCATCCAATTCAATTATCAGGTACAGATGTTTAGAGCTTTCAAGGTGCTCCAGGGACCCCACACCATTTTGTTCACTATCGCTCAAAAACTAATCAGTACTTGTCATACATGTTTGCATCTTTTTCCAAAGTGTCATCAAAATTCATTCACGAATGAATGTTTTATTCTCCCAACAAACATAAAAACATTGTGGAAAAAAACCACCTGTTGTATGGTGGCCCCCAAACCCATATATTGGATGAAGGGTTTGGGGGTTCACCACACACATCTAATGTACTCCAAAAGCTGAATTAATTTTTCTCATGTTATTTAAAAGCTTTTATCAACGTTTCATTAAAATCGATCGGTAATTGTAGGCTACAGTAGGGATAAACACATGAAAAAAAACTTTTTAACCGGAAGAGACAAAGCAGAAGCTGGAATGCAGAAATATTGGAAACTGTACTAAAACCTTATATACTATGTTTCGATAAGATCATAGTCCGGGATCAGAAGTTATTCAAGATTTAAACTTAGAGGTGTTTGGGAGACCCTACGTTCCCCCGCCATTTTGTCCATATTTGAAATGAATCCAGATCTTTCATTTTCAAGTGAACCTGTATCATTTGCCAAACTTTCATCAAGAGCCTATGCAGAAAACTCACTCACCCATACACCCACCCACGCACACACGGACGTACACCAAAATTTTTTTTGGCTATTTAGATAGAGGATGGTCCAAAACAAAAAAAAAAATAAAATTTAGGGTATGTAAGATTTTATTTTTCACGATAGATTGCATTACTTCACACAATTTAAAATTGTGGTGAAGTTAAAAGAAAAAAAATTATATATAATTATGAGAAATTAACTTGAAAATTTAAAAAGAAAAGAAAACAGATGCCACATAATTTTATAACGAAAAAATGTAATTAAACTTAGTAAACTACAGAGAAACTAGATATTATTTTAAAGTTAATTAGATATGGCGAGGACGCCAAAATATATAGCGTGGCCGACTGTTGTAATTAAATAATTGAAATAATATTGACGACAAGCCCTATGTGCTCTAGCGGATTTTATGTTAAACTTTTAAATAACATCAAATTGTAAATAAATGTCAAATACCATACACTTTTACAACAAAAAATATTTAAGCTGTGTTAAATTTAATAGTTTTAAAATTTGTGCAACAATCGGTGTATTTATTTATTCAAATGTAAGTTGCAGCACTATTATCTATTATAATTTGATCACAATTTTATTATTTTAAACAGCAAAATGGAAAATAAACGTAAAACAGCGAATCGTTATTGTGGCGTACCACAGTGCAAAACCTACGATGAAGACGGCGTGTCCATGCATCATATTCCCCGTAGTCATGCTAAATAAAATAGCATTAAAGGAATGGATACATGTTCTAAGGATGGGAAAAAAGATTCCCAAAACTTTTGGATCTGTAGCAAGCATTTTAAGAAAGAACAGATTCTAAACTCATTACCACGGGCGAATATACGAAAAAGGGCATTACTTACCAGAAATGCTTTTCCCTCAGAAAATTTACCACAATCAACCATAATGACTAGGAAGCCAAAGACAAGAAAAGTTAGGTTAAATATAATTAACAAGTATGTACTACACTTTTGAAACTTAATGTATAATTGTAAATCTTGTATGTACTTATATTTTATTTTCTAGTTTATCAATTAATACGTCCAGTAAATCAGAAGATGGCTTTGAAAATACTTATCCTACTAACAGCAAGGAAGATGAAGTTGTGCCATCCATACAGCAAGTTTGCATAGGAACTCAATTCAACACTCACAAGCACGATGTATCTGTGCAAGTTAATGGTGAACCAACAAAACTTAATAAATTACCGTTCCTTGTTGATACTGACGAAAAATTAAATTCCATGACTGGAATTCCAACTCTAACTTTGTTAGAACGGTAACATAAGTGTTGTTTATTAATAAGGCCAGAAGAGCCCTATAATATTGGGTTGTCTCTAAAAAATCGTATAATATTGACGATGTGTCGCATAAAAATGAATATGAACAACATACAGACCGCTATACTATTCAATATCTCCTCAAAATGTGCTAAAACTTATTTTGTCGATTGTTTGCAGCTCTTAGCAAAAGTTTTAAAGTTTTGCATATATTAGCAGACTCGAGAAGAAAACCTAAAAAATATTAGTTGTGACTTTAATTTTCATCGTTTATACTTATATTTTTGAAAATTATTTATCCAAAACAAATGAAAAAAAATAAATATTAATATTTTACTTACTTTTCGTTTGAATTTTGATTTTCGATCGTATTTAACAGTTTTTAAATTTTGCTAAGAGAGGGCGCTGTTATCACTTTACCAGTCCTCAATTGAATATGTAATTGATTTTGTTAGAACGCCATCTGTTAGAAATAATGTATATTAGGTATAATTAATATTTAAGGATAGCCAGATGTAACATTTTTATAGTAGTTTTCGATATAGAATTGTGGTAGAGAAGAGAAAAAAGAAAACAAATGTGGGATAAGCGAGATTTGGAAAAATAAATTGTGTTTTTAGTGAGTTTTGAGTTTGGAAAATTAGGAAATAAATTAATACATCAATAGTTTCATTAACAACTTATATTGTAATATTTGTGACATGTTTCAACCATAAATGCTCATTCTTAAACATTTGAACTACAGATGTCTCTCACATTATGCAGTAATTTGTGACCCTCAAAACAACGCACAATTCAATTTCCCATAATTCGAGAGTTGAAACTAAGAGTTTATAAAAATTGTGGGTTCAGTACCGCTGAAAAATATTTATGATCATAAAAAGCTATTTACTTCGGTCTGAAAGACCGTCCTGGCGTCCTCGCCATATCTAATTAACTTCAAAATAATATCTAGTTTCTCTGTAGTTTACTAAATTTAATTACATTTTTTCGTTATAAAATTATGTGGCATCTGTTTTCTTTTCTTTTTAAATTTTCAAGTTAATTTCTTATAATTATATATAATTTTTTTTCTTTTTACTTCACCACAATTTTAAATTGTGTGAAGTAATGCAATCTATCGTGAAAAATAAAATCTTACATACCCCAAATTTTATTTTTTCTTTTGTTTTGGACCATCCTCTATCTAAATAGCCAAAAAAAATTTTGGTGTACGTCCGTGTGTGCGTGGGTGGGTGTATGGGTGAGTGAGTTTTCTGCATAGGCCATAGGCGAAGCGTCTTTGGAAGCTAGGGAAGCACTGCTTCCCTTTGAAACAGGTCGTCCTTTTTCAAATTAATTATTGGTTTTTAATAAAGATATTGTCAAACAACATTCAGTAAACTTTACTAGAATTTCAATACTTTAGTAGTCATTTAAAATATTTCATATTTTCTGTTAAATTATATACAGATATATCCATATAAATGTATGCTTTTATTATTATTTAATTATATTAATGCGTTATATTCATAAAAAAAACATCAACGCATTCAAAATATTTATTTTCATCCAAATAATCCACGAAAAAGCTGTTCAACTTGCAGCGTACTAAAATATATAATTTGTACGTAAACAACAACAACAAAATCGAAAAGGAAAATGAAAAAAAACAAAAAGTATCAACTAGAAATAAGCTATGTTGCATTAAGCATCTACTACTCATAGTAGTAGTGCTATGGTAAATTATCATAGTAGTGCTATGGTAAATTTATTTTGTTTTAGCTTATATGTACTGACTTAATTGTTTTAGCTAAGTTTTATTACTTTACATCAAAGTATTGATTTTTAATAACAGTTTCGATGTTTTGTTTGATTTATAAATATTACAATAAGTAATTTATTTATTAATTATTATTGCAGGGCAGTTTCCAAAAATGTTTTGCTTTAAAATATAAAAATATTTTCTAATAAGCAAATAGACGACCTTGATCAATGATTTCTAAATTACGAAGGTATATTTGTCTCTTGGGATTCGTTGGTTCTATTTCTCGATTGTTTGTAAGGATAGGACTAATCAACAAATATAATTATTTTTACTGATGATGAATTTTATTTATATAAAACCCTTTCAATTATATACTTTGATAAATTAAGCAAGCCAATTTGTTCATGTACCTGATGAGTTGAACTGCTGTTATATATCCATATTTAGTATGATTCATCATTAGTATATTAAATACAATTTTAAACATAAATTGGTTTTTGTGTTTCAAGCCAGAGGATCAAGTTTTACCGGAAAATTTAGTAACTGTGCTTCTCGTATTGTGCATTGACAATTTTCTTGCAAACTATATTGGGGTATTGCTAACAGTGTTGAATTCAACCCAAGTAAAACTCAAGTTTGCTATTTTTCTAGGTTATTTTCATTAAAGTTTGATTTAAATGATCTTGAAGAGAAAGAATCTGTTAGGTTTCTAGAAGTTGAGATTGAAAATAATATGAAATGGAATTCTCATATTTTTAGCCTAGCTAAGAACGCTGTTCAAAAATTAGGATTTTTGGGTCAGTGTCGTTAGGTGTTTAATAGCGAGCAGCTGCTCTGATAATTTTAATCCTCAAAACTTTAAGTTAATTACGTTACTTTACGTTAATAATTTCCTTAAAGCAAATTGATTAATACTCACAAACCCTAGTTCCCTGGTTAGCATGGTATCTTCGGATATCAAAGACGTTAATTTATAATGGTTAACACTAAACATGCCCAAAATTGAATTAAAAAAAAACGATTACTTCAGATATTAAATAACATGCGTTCCTTTTAAATTAATAAATTAAATAACATGTGCTCAAAAGCAGCTTTTGAGGAGATCACCAATGGAAAGCCAAAAATTTGAAAATATTTCAAATAAAACCACACAATTTTATTATTATTAAAATAATTATTTTGGGCTTACATTAAGATCCGACTGGTATTTTATTATTTTTAATAACCAAAACATGGTTATGACCGATCTAAATAAAATCGAAAAATAAAATGCTTTTCAACTACACAACTTGTTCGAATAGAGTAGACTAATGCAAATTAGAGCAACTTTGAGCTACAATGGAACACGCCCATAGTAAAAGTTATAGAAAAATATACAAAAAATATATTTTTGCTTCAAATAGGCTATTTTTCAGTTTTAATTGTAGTCATTTTTATCATTGATGAATATTATAAAGAACGCAGCATCCCATTCTTAAAACCTCAGACTTCGCCTATGGCATAGGCTCTAGATGAAAGTTTGGCAAATGATACAGGTTCACTTGCAAATGAAAGATCTGGATTCATTTCAAATATGGACAATATGGCGGGATGGGGGGGGGGGGGTCTCTCAAACACCTCTAAGTTTAAATCTTGAATAACTTCTGATCCCGGACTATGATCTTATCGAAACATAGTATATAAGGTTTTAGTACAGTTTCCAATATTTCTGCATACCAGCTTCCGTTTTGTCTCTTCCGGTTAAAAAGTTTTTTTTCAGGTTTTATCCCTACTGTAGCCTACAATTACCGATCGATTTTAATGAAACGTTGATAAAAGCTTTCAAATAACATGAGAAAAATTTAATCAGCTTTTGGAGTACATTAGATGTATGTGGTGAACCCCCAAACCCTTTATCCAATATATGGGTTTGGGGGCCACCACACAACAGGTGGTTTTTTTCACAATGTTTTTATGTTTGTTGGGAGAATAAAACATTCATTCGTGAATGAATTTTGATGACACTTTGGAAAAAGATGCAAACATGTATGACAAGTACTGATTAGTTTTTGAGCGATAGTGAACAAAATGGTGTGGGGTCCCTGAAGCACCTGTTTTTTTTTAAAGCTCTAAACATCTGTACCTGATAATTGAATTGGATGAAACTGGGTACATGAGTATTTAGTACGGTTCAAAATAGTTCTGCATCCCAACTTCCGGCAAAAACATTTTTTGTACTTTTTTAAAGTTTTTTCAGTGTGTTTATGCACACTACAGCCTACAATAATGAAGTGATTGATGATGATGAAACTTATGAAAAGGGTTCCAATTAGTGTAAGAAGATAATTTTCATCTTTTGGGACTCATTGATCAAAGTGGCGGGGGTCTACCATACAAATGCTGACTTTTCACACTTTGTGTTTTAAGTTTGTTGGGAGCATACATACTTCATTCATTAATTTATTTTAATGACACTTTGAAAAAAGATGGAAACTTTAATTACAAAGAACTGATTAGTTTTTGGATAATACTGGAATAAGTGGTGGGGGTCCTCCCGAACACCTGTTTAATGTGTCACTTTTCCAATGTTTGTTGGGAGCACACAGCCTTCGTTCGTGAACGAATTTTGATGACACTTTAGAAAAAAATGCAAACATGTATGGCAAGATTAGTTTTTGAGCGATAGTGAACAAAGTGGTGGGGGTTGTCCCATACACCTGTTTTTTCAAAGCTCAATAACATCTGTACCTGATAATCGAATTGGATAAAACTTTGAACATTAGCATTTTGTACGGTACACTTCCGGTAAACATTTTTTTTTGTAAATTTTCAATTTTTTTCAGTGTGTTTATGCACACTACAGCCTACAATAATGAAGTGCTTATGATGAAACTTATGAAAAAGGTTCTAATTAGTGTATGAAGATAATTTTCATCTTTTGGGATACATTGATCAAAGTGGCGGGGGGTCCATACAACTGCTGACTTTTCACACTTTGTTTTTAAAGTTTTTTTGGGAACATACACACTTCATTCATTAATCAATTCTAATGCACTTTGGAAAAATATGGAGGCTTAAATTACAAAGAACTGATTAGTTTTTGGACAATTTTGGGATAACTGGTAAAGGACCTCCCGAACACCTGTTTACTGTGTCATCATTTTTTCAACGTAGGGGGAAGTGGGGATGGTTTAAACAGTTTGTACTTAAAGCTCAATAACTTTAAAACCATAAAACATTTTTACTTAAAAACTGTTTCATTGTAAAATTTCATATCTTTACAACATAAAACTGTTTTTTTTAATTACGTAACTAAACATTAAGTATAAAATTTTGAATTTCAAAAATTTATGTTCCTCGTTTAAAGTATCCCCACTGGGCACTTATAAGCAATGAGCATTGTGGTAACCAACCCACCATTTCATGTTACTTAATTTAACACCTTATGTATCCAGTGTACATTCTACCATACATTGTATTGTTACCCAATATCATATTCTAATTATTATGTTAGAATAAACAAAATTTTATCGAATGATTTCTTAATTTGTTTAAAAGAAAACAAAAGTTTTATTTTACATCGTATGATGGATTTAAGTTTCACCAAGAATGCAAGACAGCGTTTTTGGTCACGTAGTTCTTGGTTTGAACAAACATCGTTCAACGAAAAGAAAAATTGAAAAATCAGTTGTTGTGTGGTAGCCTAAACGAGCTGTAAGCTCCTAAGAAAAAATTGTGTTTGAAAAATTTTTAAAGTTAAAGAGTTATATTTTTTCTAATATTGTTGGTGATAAATAAATAGAAATTTTGGAAAATATAATTACCAGTTCCTGTCTAATAAAATTGTGTTTTAATAAATGTTTGAAAGGAATAAATATAGTTTGGTGACTTTGATTGAAGTTGGTGATAAATAGTTGTAACAAAATAAATTATTGTTGGTAATAGTTAATAAAAGTTATCAACTTATTGTTGGCCGCATACCGGGGCACAACATATTTTGGCGACCTTGCCAGGAGCGGAACCAGCCACAAGCCATTACAAAGGTACCACACAACAATTCAAATTTTGGCAGAATTAAAATATTTCAACAACCCTAAATCTCATAGCCGCTAGAGATTTAATTTGGCAGAATTACATCGTTACACATAACTCACAGCTGCGAAGCCGTCGGATAGAGAGAAAACTTATTAATTTGGTGGAAAGTAACACACAACAATTCAACTTTTGGCAGAATTAAAATATTTCAACAACCCTAAATCTCATAGCCGCTAGAGATTTAATTTGGCAGAATTACATCGTTACACATAACTCACAGCTGCGAAGCCGTCGGATAGAGAGAAAACTTATTAATTTGGTGGAAAGTAACACACAACAATTCAACTTTTGTCAGAATTAAAATATTTCAACAACCCTAAATCTCATAGCCGCTAGAGATTTAATTTGGCAGAATTACATCGTTACACATAACTCACAGCTGCGAAGCCGTCGGATAGAGAGAAAACTTATTAATTTGGTGGAAAGTAACACACAACAATTCAACTTTTGGCAGAATTAAATATTTCAACAGCCTTCAATCTGGAAGTCGCTGGATATCTTAAATTGGTAGTAATACATCTTCACAATAACTCGTTGCTGGGAAGCCGCTGGATAGAGTGGGTGAGTCATTTGAAAATATTTACACCTTTGAATAAATAGAATTTCCTTTTTTTAATTTCTGCTATTAACTTTGGGATAATAATAAAATTTTTATTCTTATGAAATAATTCTTGTTAACATTTGAGAAAATTTAAAGGAAAATTTTTAATCTTGTGGAAATCGATGAAATTGATTTTGAATTTAAATAGAAAATAATTCTGAGTGAATTTTTTTAGAAATTTAAATAAAATTTTTTTATTCTTGTGAAATAATTCTTCTTAAACTTTGAGAGAATTTAAAGGAAAATTTTTAGTCTTGTGGAAATAGAAAATAATTCTGAGTGAATTTTTAGAAATTTAAATAAAATTTTTATTCTTATGAAATAATTCTTGTTAACATTTGAGAAAATTTAAAGGAAAATTTTTAATCTTGTGGAAATCGATGAAATTGATTTTGAATTTAAATAGAAAATAATTCTGAGTGAATTTTTTTTAGAAATTTAAATAAAATTTTTATTCTTATGAAATAATTCTTGTTAAAATTTGAGAAAATTTAAAGGAAAATTTTTAATCTTGTGGAAATAGAAAATAATTCTGAGTGAATTTTTAGAAATTTAAATAAAATTTTTATTCTTGCGAAATAATTCTTGTTAAAATTTGAGAAAATTTAAAGGAAAATTTTAATCTTGTGGAAATCGATGAAATTGATTTTGAATTTAAATAGAAAATAATTCTGAGTGAATTTTTAGAAATTTAAATAAAATTTTTTTATTCTTGTGAAATAATTCTTCTTAAACTTTGAGAGAATTTAAAGGAAAATTTTTAGTCTTGTGGAAATAGAAAATAATTCTGAGTGATTTTTTTTAGAAATTTATATAAAAGTTTTATTCTTGTGAAATAATTCTTGTTAAAATTTGAGAAAATTTAAAGGAAACTTTTTAATCTTGTGGAAATCGATGAAATTGATTTTGAATTTAAATAGAAAATAATTCTGAGTGAGTTTTTAGAATGAAATAATTCTTGTTAAAATTTGAGAGAATTTAAAGGAAAATTTTTAGTCTTGTGGAAATAGAAAATAATTCTGAGTGAATTTTTAGAAATTTAAATAAAATTTTTATTCTTATAAAATAATTCTTGTTAACATTTGAGAAAATTTAAAGGAAAATTTTTAATCTTGTGGAAATCGATGAAATTGATTTTGAATTTAAATAGAAAATAATTCTGAGTGAATTCTTTTTAGAAATTTAAATAAAATTTTTATTCTTATGAAATAATTCTTGTTAAAATTTGAGAAAATTTAAAGGAAAATTTTTAATCTTGTGGAAATAGAAAATAATTCTGAGTGAATTTTTAGAAATTTAAATAAAATTTTTATTCTTGCGAAATAATTCTTGTTAAAATTTGATAAAATTTAAAGGAAAATTTTAATCTTGTGGAAATCGATGAAATTGATTTTGAATTTAAATAGAAAATAATTCTGAGTGAATTTTTAGAAATTTAAATAAAATTTTTTTATTCTTGTGAAATAATTCTTCTTAAACTTTGAGAGAATTTAAAGGAAAATTTTTAGTCTTGTGGAAATAGAAAATAATTCTGAGTGATTTTTTGTTAGAAATTTTAATAAAAGTTTTATTCTTGTGAAATAATTCTTGTTAAAATTTGAGAAAATTTAAAGGAAACTTTTTAATCTTGTGGAAATCGATGAAATTGATTTTGAATTTAAATAGAAAATAATTCTGAGTGAGTTTTTAGAATGAAATAATTCTTGTTAAAATTTGAGAGAATTTAAGGAAAATTTTTAGTCTTGTGGAAATAGAAAATAATTCTGAGTGAATTTTTAGAAATTTAAATAAAATTTTTATTCTTATGAAATAATTCTTGTTTACATTTGAGAAAATTTAAAGGAAAATTTTTAATCTTGTGGAAATCGATGAAATTGATTTTGAATTTAAATAGAAAATAATTCTGAGTGAATTTTTTTTAGAAATTTAAATAAAATTTTTATTCTTATGAAATAATTCTTGTTAAAACTTGAGAAAATTTAAAGGAAAATTTTTAATCTTGTGGAAATAGAAAATAATTCTGAGTGAATTTTTAGAAATTTAAATAAAATTTTTATTCTTGCGAAATAATTCTTGTTAAAATTTGAGAAAATTTAAAGGAAAATTTTAATCTTGTGGAAATCGATGAAATTGATTTTGAATTTAAATAGAAAATAATTCTGAGTGAATTTTTAGAAATTTAAATAAAATTTTTTTATTCTTGTGAAATAATTCTTCTTAAACTTTGAGAGAATTTAAAGGAAAATTTTTAATCTTGTGGAAATAGAAAATAATTCTGAGTGATTTTTTTTTAGAAATTTAAATAAAAGTTTTATTCTTGTGAAATAATTCTTGTTAAAATTTGAGAAAATTTAAAGGAAACTTTTTAATCTTGTGGAAATCGATGAAATTGATTTTGAATTTAAATAGAAAATAATTCTGAGTGAGTTTTTAGAATGAAATAATTCTTGTTAAAATTTGAGAGAATTTAAAGGAAAATTTTTAGTCTTGTGGAAATAGAAAATAATTCTGAGTGAATTTTTAGAAATTTAAATAAAATTTTTATTCTTGTGAAATAGTTATTGTTAACTTTGAGGAATTTAAGGAAAAATTTTAATCTTGTGGAAATCGATGAAATTGTTTAGAATTTTGATGAAATAATTCTGAGTGAATTTTTGAAATATAAATGAAATTTTGATTCTTGTGAAATAATTCTTGCTAAACTTCTAGAAAATTCTTGTGGAATTCGTTGAAATTGGTTAGAATTTAATAGATAATAATTCTGGTTGGACTTGTAGAAATTTAAATGGAATTTCGATTCTTGTGAAATAATTCTCGTTAAACTTTTAAAAAAAAAAAAATTTTTAAAGGAAAATTTTTAATCTTGTGGAATTCGTTGAAATTGATTAGAATTTTAACAGATAATAATTCTGGTTGGACTTGTAGAAATTTAAATGGAATTTCGATTCTTGTGAAATAATTCTTGTTAAACTTTTAGAAAATCTAAAGGAAAATTTTTAATCTTGTGGAATTCGTTGAAATTGATTAGAATTTTGATAGATTTCTGTGAAATAACTTTGTTGGAACCTTAGAAGATTTAAAAAAAAAAAAAAAAGAAAACCTTTGACTACTTTTGCGAAAATCAAGCTTGTTGATTGAAACAGTTAGGTTTTGTTTACACTTCTCAGACAATTTAATGGAAAATTGGTGACCTTATGGAAATCCACTAAATAGAATAAAACAATTGTTATAAATAAACTTCTATCAATTAGTTTTGTTTCAGAACCTTTAAAAGATTTCTTTTATAGATAACTTTCTAGGAATTAATCTCTGATTGGTCCTTTTGGACAATTAATGGAAAACTGTTGACCTTTATGGAGGTCAACTAAATGAATTCTTTTTCTTGTTCTATTTTCCCCAGTTCTAAGTAAGAATACTGTATTACGGTAAAACAACCGTACAGGTTGTATTTGGTAACTCAAGCTTTTTATCTCTTAATTTTCCTATAAGAATGCTGCGCTACTGTAGTTAATAATCGTATAAGTTGTCTTTTGTGACTTTAGAATCCAAGTGGATTCATTTCTTAATAACCTTAGCTGAAGGATTTAATTAGCCTCAATTGAATTTGGCTCACTTTTAAAATACTCTTTTCATCGGAAAGGCCATATTGTGGGTTTGAACCGGTTTAACCTTCAAATTCGTTCTTCATTTAATTTATATACAACGATTTCCATGTGGGTTTCAAACGTTTATTACAATCCAATTATAACGGGATAAAATCTGGGACGGAGCAAAATTTAAAATCAATTGGGAAACTCTTAATTCAAACTACTGCTAGTCAGCTGTACAGATTGGGCTTGGGAATTGCATAAATCTTTAATTAAATTCATCTCTGTTTTAGATTTAATAAATTCATTCTCTTTTATAAAATCGTTGACCAATAGTTTAACAGCCAACGGGGCTACTCGCACGAGCGACACTAATATTGTTCTAAGAGGCTTATAACGTATAGCTTCTTCCATATTGTTCTAAGTGGCTTGTAACGTTTCACTACTGCAAACACTCAAGGAGCTGTTAGGTACCATCTCCACTGTAATAGTTAGATTTATATGTCAAGTGATAAGCCCACAACATTGAACACAGATTGGGACGCAAATCAATTTAACGAAACTACCCTCTCGGAAGATTTTATTTCACCTACTTCTCCACCCTTTTTAGGTTTCGAGGACAGCTTCAACATGGTTTTTGACGTAAAGTTGGCCTCTTCGGTAATCCCAATGTTCACCGGAAATCCAAAAGATCTAGAACATTTCTTGGGGTGTGCTAAATATCTCTATGACATGACGCCAGCGCCTCAACGAACAGATTGCCTAAACTTTGTTAAGGTAATTAAAATAACTGGTTCGGTGGCAGAACAGATCAGGAACAAAACTTTTGCTGACATAGGAGCCTTAGGCCTAGAGTTGAGAAAAATTTGTAAACCAACTCGTCCAGCGGAGCACATCCAAATGGAGCTGTTCCGACTTAAACAAAATAATCGTTCAATAAAAGAGTTCTCGGAAACGGTTCAATACTTAGTGGCGGAACTGAATACCACAATGACCTCAATTCAGGGGGAGGAATTTAAAGCAGTCATTGAATCCATAAATGAAAAAACTGCATTAAAAGTTTTTACGGAGGGACTAAAAGAACCTCTTCGTCTGTACATTAAAACCGGAAGATTTAAAACGCTGAAGGAAGCAATCGCGGCCGCAGTAGACGAGGAACAACAGTCCTTATCCTTACAATCGGGAGTATTCGTAAAGAAAGAAATTGGTCTTCTTAATAGCGAAAGCGCATCTAGGTTTGAAAGATTTTGCTCAGCTTGTGGAAGGAAGGGACATCAACTGCAAAACTGTTTTCAACTTCAAAATGGGAACCTAATGAACAACGCTGGTCGACAAGGTAATCATAACGGTCAACAGGATCGATCTCAACGAAGCGCGGTCCCAATTCTCCTGGTCGAATTAATAACAATTTTTCAAATAACCGGCGATTTACAGATTACAATAGGCAACAATCTGGGTACGCAAATCCTAATAGAACTTTTTTCCCATGGTAATCGTAATCGTTTTTCTCACTCGAAACCTACCGGAATTGTTAATTGTTTCACGTGTGGTCAGGATGGACACATCAGTAAGAATTGTGGTAAAAGGGTTTATCCGATTAAAACTACTGCTACTAGCCCTCCATTTACAGGGAATACACAAAATTTTAGACGCGAGGAACGTAATAGTGGCAATAATAACTCGTTACCAAATTCTAATAGAAAAACGGTTAATGTACTAGAGGAACAGGGAAACGAATGCGGGGCCCCCGAACAAGTGGTGGCGGAGGGTCTATAAGTATGTTTAATCCACCTCTTAATATTGTTAAAAAACTAAATATAGCGAAAGCTACAAACGTGGCAACACTCCATTTAAACGTTTCCCATAGACCATTAGTTTTATTAGTAGACACTGGTGCAGAAATTAGTGTTCTTAAGGAAGAGGTCCTCGTAAGAGAAACCGCTATATTTAAAGGAAATATTTGCTCTGTGTCCGGAGTGACCAGTGGCATAACCAAAACATTGGGTACGGTTAAACCCTATATAAATGAATTAGGAGTACATTTTGAGTTTCACATAATGAATAATTTATGTATCTGCGCCGACGGTATTTTAGGCCAGAATTTTTTGTTGGATTTCGGAGCTGAAATCAATTTTAATGATAACAGTTTGTATTTAAGAAAAATTGACAAGGGTGTCAAAATGAATACGGAGGTAGATAATGAGGTGTCTATCCCAGGTAGAAGCTGTATTAATGCTTATTTGAATTGCCACGAAACTGGAAGTTTTTTGGTGCACTCAGGGGAAGTGCAA
Organism: Diogma glabrata; assembly: GCA_963693315.1. Taxonomy (NCBI): domain Eukaryota; kingdom Metazoa; phylum Arthropoda; class Insecta; order Diptera; family Cylindrotomidae; genus Diogma; species Diogma glabrata. The sequence goes on from CAVNZG010000690.1 coordinate 210,631, forward strand.
CCGGGTATATTTTTAGCTAACTCTTTGGTAGAAGTTAGGGATCGGAGGATCGTGGTAAACTTAATGAACATTAATGAACACAATGTCAATATAAAGGGTTTTAAGCCTAAGCTTGAACCATTTGAAAACTTTACGATTATTAACGACAGTGGCCCTGATTCCGATGCGGTAGTTGATACGGTGCCGAGTGCAATCAACGAAGCATCAGAAAACAGAGATACTAGTGGTTCGTTAATCACAATAGGTGTTATGGAAACACCAAATCAAAAAAATAAGCTGAGCTATGATAGCAGTAAGGAAAATATAGAATTTATAAATAAACGTATTTCTCATGTATTGGGGGAATTGAATGTGAACATTTTGAATTCCGAAGAAAGAACACAAGTTACGGAACTGTGTACCGATTATATAGATTTATTTTACTGTCCAGGTGACAAACTGACAAGTACGGACATTTACAAACATGAAATTCAATTAAATTCGGGTACGACACCCATCCATGTTAAAAACTATCGCTTACCTTATTCCCAGCGAACGGAAATTAATAAACAGGTTATTGCAATTGGACCTTTGTTAGCTATAAAAAAAATATATATCCGGGATGCAATTTGCCCCACTACGAATTTGATATTAGGAATCTCTAATTACTTACTTTAATTGGTCATCTAAAATTCTAATCACAAATATAATTATATACAAAAGAAACAACAAAAAATAGTACTACTTATCTTAGTAATTCTTGTTGATTGTAGATCCTCATTCCAGCGCACATTCCATTAATAATTCAATATCCGTCAAATCCTCATGTATGAAAAAGGTTATCTACTCCAAAATTATAACACCCCCCGATTGTATCTTAGGCTTTTTCCTTTTTTATTATTTGATGGCTCCTTTTCTTTCACAAATAGTATTTTTCATGGATATAACATTCTCCACATTTATATATCTCAGCCTCGTTCATATTAATATACATTTTGAAGTAGAACATTGGTAGTACGAAAATTTCTTCTACAATAATCAAAATAAATCAAATAGCCATATACCTGATCGTAATTTGGTCATTTATTATTTATACACTGAATTTATTCAAGCAAATTAATTTTTCTTTTAATATTTAATTGATTGAGACATTTACTGGTATTCCAATCATAAAACCTCACATCACATTATCATTACAAAAAATTTTTCCCTGTTCTTTAATTCTAATTTTTTTATTTGCTATCGCTTTTGTAAAACTTTACTTTCTAGATCGTTTTTTTTTTGTTTTAAAAAAAACCAAACTTGGAATTAAATAATTAAAACCTTATTTGTTTAACAATTAAAAACGGAATGACTATTTTTTTATATCCAATTTTAAACATCCCAAAAATTAAAAGAAATAACAAAAAAATGTGTTTTTTCTTTTTGACATCTTCTAATCAATCCGGAAAACGAAGATTGAGCAAAACTGAGTAATAAATCTCTGTTCGTTAAAATTGAAAATAAAATTGGTGCGTTCGTTTATTTTTATAATTGTAATTCGAAATTGAACTGACCGTTGGAAAATTTGAAATTATTATTAATGTAAAAATGAACTGGAATTATGGAAATAAATTTTTATTGAATTAGAAAAAGAAGATGAATTGGTTTTATTATTGTTTAGGCGAATATCACGGACGTTACAAGGTAGAAAAGTAGGTAGAACCAATCTATTTTTTTATCAGGATCGAGGCTTCACCTCACACAACTTCAAAATTTTTTCCACTTTTACATTTAGCTTGCAATAGACAATTTTCATGGAGTTTGGGATTTGAAGTCTGGTGTTCGGGAGCGTTCTTCGACTTTGGCATTAGTTTAATGATAATTTATTTTTAGGTAGAACAACCGCAGCTGGGTCAGTAGAAATGGGCCTAGGGTCTAATCGTGACAGTTGCGATTGTTTTTGTTAGGTTGGGGAGATACTGTTCTGTAGAATCTGGTCGTTAGGGGCTTTTCTAGTCGGTTCTCACATGCATTGTTGGAGTGGGCTCGCGAACGCGATAATTCAAATACTAAATAAAATGGATATTGTAACCATACTTACTTTTATATTGTCTCCAGACGGATCTGAATTTGGGAATCTCTTATCTTATATTAAATTAAAAAAATAAATTAAATCAAAACAATAAATTTTTGAGAATAAATAAAAATTTTTATTAAATAAATTAAATTTTTAGGAATAAATAATTTTAAGTAAATACAAATTTTTCGTAAATAAGCAAATACATCCAGATTTAAATAAATATTTTTTATTTTTTAAAAAAATAAATAAATATTTTGAAGGTAAGACGGTGCATCCAATAAATAAGCATTTTCTTTTCAAATATTTTTATTTTTAAATTTAAATAAATAAATATTTTCCCCTAGGGGTGCTATCGTCAATAAATAATTTTAGGTACTTATCATTCTGAATTTCAGCATATCTGAAATTTAATAAATAAATTATATTTTACATATACAATATTTTGGAAATTTTTGTGAAAGGTGAAGTAACATTGAGTGCAACCATAAGTTCGTTCGTTCTTTTAGTAAATTTGGTTTTTACAATATTTTTTGTGGTTTTTTTTTGAATTGGGCGTTCGTTGTTTTTTTCCGTTTCTGCGTTTTTCATTTTCATTTTCCATCGTACTAACTACATTTTTTTTGGGGGAATTGGTTTTTACATTGTTATCGTTTGCGAGTAAATAATTTTTCGGGTTTTACCATCAAAATGTCAAACCAAATAGACGTTGACCATCCGTTCTATGGTCTGGAACCCAGCGAACTGCTGGTCGAATGTTTGGTTCGGGGTGTGAATTTCGGGGGGGCCGATTGGGCAGAGGAACTGCGAAACCATGCAGATCATGGGTCAGTTCCAATAACAGTGTCTCATGCGAGAGATTTGATAGAGGAATCTCAAATGGTGGTGCAGGCAGCACAACTTATTTTAAATCAAGTACGACGACTTCAGTCACCGATTGATCAGACCCTCTTGGATGGTTTGGCGAATCGAGTGTTACATTATACGGGTAGGATGAATAGGTTGGGTCCTCGCAATGACTTGCAAGAAGCCCGCACCTACGCTATCTCACAATTGTCACGCGCTTGGAGTATAATAGGATCATTATCAACACATCCAATTATGCAGAGTAAACCAGGAGTGTCATCTGCTCCTTCTGCTTCACCTGCCTTTCAACCAGATGAGAGATCCACACCGATCCCAGTACGGCCAATATCGGAAACAATACATAGTCTGAATCGTCCAAACCAGCAACAACAGAGACGGTCAGATCAAGCACCACCAGCTTATTTCCAGCAATCGGGTTTGAGAGCCGAGGACTTTGCAATACCACAATTGGGTCCATCACTCCCATCTGAACATACACATAACAATCCAGCACAGGTACAACCACTACCAATATATCCACCAGCTCCACTAACAGCACCACCACCATACAACCAACCTCCTCAGGTATGGCGTGACGCGGCTCCAGCGTTAGCACCAGTGGAGTACCGAGGGGTTCGTGGGAACAATTTGAGTCGGTATGACTCAAATTGGGTTCCAACCTTCACAGGGGATGGTCACTCTCCTGATGTTCATGAGTTTATTCATAGAGTAGAGGCGGCTGCCAGAAGAGACCGTGTGTCATGGGACGACCTTAGGTCTATCATACCACGGTATCTGAAAGCAGCGGCCGACAGATACTATTTGAATTTAACTCATGAATATGAGGTGGTGACTTACCCAGTGCTAAGGGAGGGACTCCTACAAACCTTCGGTACGCTTACTGATGATAAGGCGATCTTGCGAGTTCTTCTGAACCGTAAACAAAAGTCAAAGGAGAGCGTGTATGAGTACCTAGTGGAGATTGGTTCGTTGAACCGTCGCTTAGCACGTCCATTTGCTGATCGTGAAATGCTAGAGATTGCTCGGGAGGGACTGAGTGTGGAGCTTAAGAATGCTACACTAGCAGCAACAATACATTCTATTGATGAACTTCGGACTTTATGTCAGAAGTTTGAACGTTTGAGGTCCACACCAGTTCCGACCAGAACATCAAACTTAAGAATTAGCGAGCTACAGCAAGTGGATGATTATGAGGTGGATGCTGAACCAGAACAACATGGATATATTGAAGCGATGGAGTCAGCACCGAGACGGATATTGCAGCGACCTGGCATAACATCGGATAACATTCAACCTGGTCCATCAATATCCAGACAACCAATAGTATGTTTTAGATGTGGAGTAAATGGTCATCGAGCTCCTGAGTGCTCTAAGAATCGGATAAAATTATATTGCTGGAAATGAAGATGAAGATTTAATAGAACATTCTCGAAGTTCATGGAACTCAGCGTTGTTGGTCGTGCCAAAGAAGAGCACTAATGAAGAAAAAAAAATGGCGGTTGGTCATAGATTATCGGAAGCTAAATGACGTAATAGTCGGAGAAATTTATCCCTTGACTAATATCACCGAAATATTAGATCAGTTGGGAAATTCACAATACTTCACCACGTTGGATTTAGCGTCTGGGTTCCACCAAATTGAATTAGAGGAAAAAAGTAGGGAATACACAGCGTTTAGTACTTCAGACGCCCACTTTCACTTTAAAAGATTGCCATTCGGTTTAAAAACTTCCCCTACAGCCTTTCAGAGGATGATGAATATAGCACTTACTGGCCTAAATGGTCACTCTTGCCTGATTTACATGGATGATATATGTGTATATGCTAAAAATCTACAGGAGCATAATTTAAAAATTCGAAAAATCTTCGAGCGTCTGAGACGCCACAATTTAAAACTACAATCTAATAAATGCGTATTTCTAAGGAAAGAGGTAAATTACCTAGGTCATCTTATCACGGCGGGTGGCATCCTTCCGGATCCGGCTAAAATCGAAGTTGTTAAGAACTACCCTGTGTGCAGGAACGCGGACGAAGTAAGAAGGTTCATAGCTTTCGCTAACTATTACCGTAGGTTTATAAAGGATTTCGGGCTAATCACTAAGCCTCTTAATGCGCTGTTAAAGAAAAACGTTGCATTTAATTGGTCCATAGAGTGTCAAGAAGCTTTCGAACAGCTCAAAAACGCACTTTGTAGTTCTGAGGTATTAGCATACCCTGATTTTGAAAAAGGTTTTATATTGACTACAGATGGCTCAGGTTTAGCTATAGGTGGTGTTTTGAGTCAAGGAATAATAGGTTCGGATAGACCTAAAGCTTATGCCAGTCGCGCCCTAAATAAAGCTGAACTAAATTACAGCACAATTGAAAAGGAACTACGCGCAATTGAGTGGTGTATACAGCATTTTCGACCTTATTTGTACGGTCACAAATTTATAATAGTTACGGATCATAGGCCGTTAGTTTACTTGTTTGGTATGACCAACCCTTCCTCTAGACTCACTAGAATGAGAATAAAGTTAGCAGAATATGACTTCACAGTAATACATAAGGCAGGGAAGCTAAATACTAACGCTGACGCCCTCAGTCGTATAATAATACCGGAAATCACTTTATTACAGTTCGAAGACCTGAAAACTTTAAGCGCATTATCAAAGTTCGAGGAACCTGAAACTCTATTCAATACGATTGCGGTAATCACCCGCAATAGAGCTAAAGACTTTGCACCTAAACCTTGTTCTTCGGTTGGCCAACCCGGCTCAGGCCGCAGCCAACCTAATCATTATCAAAAACTAACTCCATTTAGAGAATCGAGAACCATACCAAAGGAAGGTATTAAATTAATCTTTAAACAGAATTTAGAAAACATTCAGGACGCTAAGTTCATATCTAATCGGGATAAATCATTACTTTTTGACAAGAAATCAAATGTATTATGGGTCCAAATATCAAAACACCGGTTAACCTCTAAGGAGGTATCGCTCTATTTCCAAAACATTGCGCAGTTCGCGGAAACGCAAGGATTTTGTACTCTAGTAGTAAACAAGAAGGACGTCACGAACATACTGTCATTAGACATAGCAGAATTTAAGGGTATAATTGCTCACACTTTTAATAATTTAAATAAGGAAATAATATTGGTAGATTGGGTTGAGAATATTACTAATCCTGTAGAAAGAGACAAAATTCTGGTAGACTATCACAATTCTCCAATCGGTGGTCACGTTGGTGTCAAAAAAATGTACAAAAAGATTAAACTGAGGTACAACTGGCATAACCTTCGTGAGGACATAAGTAATTTCATAAAGAAATGCGACAAGTGTCAATATAACAAAAGTTCTAAACATACCCGTTGTCCAATGAAAATCACCACAACCTCTAAACAGGCTTGGGAGATGGTTGCGTTGGATATAGTAGGTCCTTTGATAGCATCAGAGACAGGAAACAAATTTATTCTCACTTGTCAGGACGATTTGACCAAATTTGTAATAGCAGTCCCAATTCCGAATCACGAAGCAACAACTACAGCCAAAGCTTGGGTAGAGAATATAATACTGGTACACGGTATCCCATTAAAATTAAAAACGGATCAAGGAACGGAGTTCCTAAGTAACTTATTTAAAGAGGTGTGTAAATTATTAGGTACAAAGAAAATAATGTGTTCTGCTTACCACCCACAATCTAACGGTGGTCTGGAAAGAAGCCATAGAGTGATGGCAGAATATTTGAGAATGTACGTCGAGCGTCACAAGGAGGACTGGGATACGTGGTTAAAATACTATACCTTCAGTTATAACTCTACGCCGCATACATCAACTAATTTTTCTCCATATTATCTCATGTATGGTAGGGAACCTGAACTACCATCGTCTTTAAATAGACCCCGGGAACTGGTTTACAATTATGATAATTATGCCGTAGAAATTAAAAACAAACTACAGGAAGCTCAACAAGCTGCAAGGGATACACTGATTTCAAACAAGGTAATTTCTAAAAGTTATTTTGATCAATACATCAACCAAAAAACTTACTCCGTTGGAGACAAGGTACTTCTTTTAAAACCAGAGAAATCTAAATTAGATTCACTCTATTCTGGCCCTTTTGAAATTGTCGATGTTTCTACAAATGAGAATAGCACTTTCTTGATTAATGGGAAAAGGAAAATAGTCCACAATAATAGATTGAAACCGTTCTTCTCTTAACACAACCAAATGAATTGTTAGGTAGACCGTTTAGTTGTTAGGTTTTACAAATGCGTTCTACAAACGCATGTTTTAGGAAATTTCTTTTTACAACTCTTGGAATAATCATCCTTAAATACATATAGGACTACTTATCGTGAATATTTAATTGTTTTGCCGTATATTGGGATAATGGCGTTGAAATTTTTTTTTAAATTTTTATTATTTGGAATTTAATCGCACTTACTTTACTTACACCTAATACAAACAACAAACTTCTTGGGTTATGGGGTCTTGACAATTAGAAAATTCATAACGCAGTTTAACAATAACCTTTTAATTTCTTTATCCGGAATAGGTACAACAAATCTCGTAGTAAAAGTATTGTTTAAATTTTGGATTGTTCTCCATTGAGAATGGGAAATCAAAGTACAAAGGATAAAGAGGTAATAATCGCACCTCAAGCAGTACAGAGTACACCACTACATCCTACTCCGACAAACGAGAATATTATTGCATACACCCATATAGGAATATTCGTATGCTTGATCTTCCTCGGTTTACTTTATTTTGCCGTTAAATATTGGAAGCAAAAATTTATCGGTGCCTCAATTGCGCAAATAAGAGCCCAGGGGTCTAGAGACAGTTGAATTTACAATTACCGTAAGGTATTGTTTTGTTGTTCTACCTTCTTTGGTTCAACAGATGGCAAATATTTCAAAAAAAAATTTTTTTTCTCATTTTTTAAGTTTAAGTTGATATGAAATTTTGGTATGAAGAGTTAAGAAATAAATGTTTTTTCTCTAATTTTGTAAGGGTAAATTTATAAGAGATTTATATGAAGAAAAAAATTTTTTTTTTTCATTTTGTAAGGGTAAATTTATAAGAGATTTATATAAAGAATTAAGAAAAAAAAAAAAAACAAAAAATTTTTTTTTATTTTGTAAGGGTAAATTTATAAGAGATTTATATAAAGAATTAAGAAAAAAAAAAAAACAAAAAATTTTTTTATTTTGTAAGGGTAAATTTATAAGAGATTTATATAAAGAATTAGAAAAAAAAAATTTTTCTCATTTTGTAAGGTTAAGCCTACATAAAATATAAAGAATTGAGAAAGTAGAGAAAAACAAAATTTCTCTTATTATGTAAGGTTTAAATTTTATTTTGTAAACCTACAACAACTGATTTTTTTGGCTCTGGGAACTAAAGAGATATTTCTTAGCAATATGTAAGAAATATCTTTCACTAGCGGGGGGGTAATGTGGTAACCAACCCACCATTTCATTTTACTTAATTTAACACCTTATGTATCCAGTGTACATTCTACCATACATTGTATTGTTACCCAATATCATATTCTAATTATTATGTTAGAATAAACAAAATTTAATCGAACGATTTCTTAATTTGTTTAAAAGAAAACAAAAGTTTTATTTTACATCGTATGATGGATTTAAGTTTCACCAAGAATGCAAGACAGCGTTTTTGGTCACGTAGTTCTTGGTTTGAAGAAACATCGTTCAACGAAAAGAAAAATTGAAAAATCAGTTGTTGTGTGGTAGCCTAAACGAGCTGTAAGCTCCTAAGAAAAAATTGTGTTTGAAAAATTTTTAAAGTTAAAGAGTTATATTTTTTCTAATATTGTTGGTGATAAATAAATAGAAATTTTGGAAAATATAATTACCAGTTCCTGTCTAATAAAATTGTGTTTTAATAAATGTTTGAAAGGAATAAATATAGTTTGGTGACTTTGATTGAAGTTGGTGATAAATAATTGTAACAAAATAAATTATTGTTGGTAATAGTTAATAAAAGTTATCAACTTATTGTTGGCCGCATACCGGGGCACAACAGCATTTTTGTATGGGGCACATATAAACACCCAAAAAACCACAATAAAATTCATAAAGTACTTTTTTTTAAAAATTTTATTATTTATTGTGCTTCAAACAATATATATAAGCATATAACATATATGTATCTCTAAAAAAAACAATATTTTTCGATTGTTGTAAAACCTCAATAAATTCAGGTAGAAAATTATAAAGAAAAAAGCAAAAATTCAATCTCATCGTATGTTTAGGGTTTGCAAATCAATATCAAAAGTGAAACGGGAAACCACACGTATACCATATAACCATACCACACGGCACATATAAACGCGTTTATACTATCCTAATTTTTTTTGTTTATATGTGCCCCACGTGGTGATTGTAGGGTTATGTTTTGAAAAAATATTCCAAGATCTAAAATTTGGCTAAAACAAAGAAATATTATGTTTCTTGAATATTTCAGCTATCAAAACATGTTGGAATATTTTTAAACATATGATGGTAAAAAAAGTTATTCGAGTTTTACAAAAAAAAAAATATTTTCTTTTGGGTTGCCAAAACATCTATTCACCAATAACTTTTGAACAAGACTGACTTCAGCTGTCAAATTCTCCTGGTATGTGTAGTCGACCGAAGCGACATCTGTGATATTTTTGTCGAATTTTTTGATTGATGTTTTGTGAGGGAAATTTAAACTGTTTACTGTGGCCCCATGTTTATACTATCCCCACTTCCCCTACAACAGAATTTATGTTTGTTGGGATACTACTGCTTGCTTTAATATTTTTATTAATAGAACTACGAAGTCTATAATATTGGTTAGCTTTTAATTAATGTATTTGATGGATATTAGCTCATTATATATCCAGAACACTATGTTTCCAGAACTGTGGTGAAGTCAGCTTATGCATCAGCGTCGCAATATTTTTTTTCGATAATATTCAAACTTAAATCTATAACGAATGAGTTCATACTAAGTTCTAGTATTACTGTAAAATTTTCTTTAAAATAAAATTCATAATTATTTAACAACCGTTATCGTGTTAATCATCATTATTTCTCATTAGGTAAGGGAAATTTTCTTTAGTCTATCGACCGCATAACATCCTTCAAATTTCCTGCTTGATTGCATTTCCCCTTCTATGTCTTTCACTATATATCGGTCATTATCTAATACTTCATGGATAGTATATGGACCGATGAAAGACGGATCTAACTTTAGATTTGCTCCAGTTGACACTGGGTCCCTCCTAATCATAACCAGGTCTCCTTTTCTGAAATCTATTCCCATCCGTCTTTTTTTATTATAGTAACTCGCCTGTTTTATTTGATCCTTAACAATACGTTCGGATATTTCATGGAAGTCTACTTTGTTCTCGTTCCCTACTTCTCATTTTATATCTACAATTTGTTCTGTAAGCCGGTTATCATTAGGATCTTGAGGCGTAAACCGATAGATTATACTCGCGGGTGTTTGTTTTGTCACGCGATGCACGGAGTTATTAGGTGACAACTGCACGTCTAATAATTTTTTACCCCAATCATCACACGATATTCCAGTTGACAGTGTTTTTAATCCTAACAAAATCTGATTATTAATTGTTTCTATCTGTTCAGTAGCTCTCGGTGTATGAGAAGCTACCGTGCTTAATGTGATACGTTTCACAAACATTCTCAAAAGATTTTGCAGTAAAAGCAGTCCCTCTATCTGTTATGATTCTTTTTGACCTACCGTAACAATACATAGATTCTATGAACGCATTTGCAGTTTCTTTCGTATTAACACTCTCAACGGCTTTCAGCCAAACATATTTTGAAAAACCATCTATAATGGCTAAAACATATCTCCTATTTTGTTTTGTCAAATTAAATGGACCTACATGATCTGCATGAATTTTACTAAACGGAATGGAATGCAAATAACCTGGTTGTGATCCGACCGGTACCTTATAAAATAGACAACTTAGACAACGCTTTACATATTTTGAAACTTCTTCTCGTAATTTAGGAAAATAATAGTTTTCTTTTAATTTTTCCACCGTTTTATCAACTCCCATATGTGAGACTAATTTATGAGCGTCTATGATTAATTCAAGTCGCCAGTTCTGGTGGTACATATAGTCGCCACTTTTTCTTCGTAACCTTATAAATTCTAGATTTATAAGTTAAAAACTTATGTTTCACACCCTCATCATTACGTTCCATCTTTCCTCTAACCTCCTCTATTTCTGGACAACATCTTTGCAAACATGCAATCCAATCTGTGTTTATATTTATACTCATTTTTTTTTTTTAATAAAATGTGTTTTGTAATAGGGTTTAGAATATGTGTCACAACAACACATAAATACCTTTTAAGACCTAGGTCTAGACTTGGGTCCCACAACAACTGGCGTTCTAAGGAGTAGATTAACGCTTTTTTTAAACATCTGTGGGTTGAAGCCACCTGAGACTAAGTGTTCCGGCAAACTATTCCATTTGTACGCAGTTCGGACAAAGAAGTCTCTCTGCGATCTGCCAGTATGACAGCGCGGGATCTTTACCGTTCCACTCGGCAATCGGCTGCCGCAACCAGTTGTCTAAATTGTCTATTTTATAAGGTACCGGTCGGATCACAACCAGGTTATTTGCATTCCATCGATAAAGGATCTGTTCCGTTTAGTAAAATTCATGCAGATCATGTAGGTCCATTTAATTTGACAAAACAAAATAGGAGATATGTTTTAGCCATTATAGATGGTTTTTCAAAATATGTTAGCCGTTGAGAGTGTTAATACGAAAGAAACTGCAAATGCGTTCATAGAATCTATGTATTGTTACGGTAGGTCAAAAAGAATCATAACAGATAGAGGGACTGCTTTTACTGCAAAATCTTTTGAGAATGTTTGTGAAACGTTTCACATTAAGCACGGTAGCTTCTCATACACCGAGAGCTACTGAACAGATAGAAACAATTAATAATCAGATTTTGTTAGGATTAAAAACACTGTCAACTGGAATATCGTGTGATGATTGGGGTAAAAAATTATTAGACGTGCAGTTGTCACCTAATAACTCCGTGCATCGCGTGACAAAACAAACACCCGCGAGTATAATCTATCGGTTTACGCCTCAAGATCCTAATGATAACCGGCTTACAGAACAAATTGTAGATATAAAATGAGAAGTAGGGAACGAGAACAAAGTAGACTTCCATGAAATATCCGAACGTATTGTTAAGGATCAAATAAAACAGGCGAGTTACTATAATAAAAAAAGACGGATGGGAATAGATTTCAGAAAAGGAGACCTGGTTATGATTAGGAGGGACCCAGTGTCAACTGGAGCAAATCTAAAGTTAGATCCGTCTTTCATCGGTCCATATACTATCCATGAAGTATTAGATAATGACCGATATATAGTGAAAGACATAGAAGGGGAAATGCAATCAAGCAGGAAATTTGAAGGATGTTATGCGGTCGATAGACTAAAGAAAATTTCCCTTACCTAATGAGAAATAATGATGATTAACACGATAACGGTTGTTAAATAATTATGAATTTTATTTTAAAGAAAATTTTACAGTAATACTAGAACTTAGTATGAACTCATTCGTTATAGATTTAAGTTTGAATATTATCGAAAAAAAATATTGCGACGCTGATGCATAAGCTGACTTCACCACAGTTCTGGAAACATAGTGTTCTGGATATATAATGAGCTAATATCCATCAAATACATTAATTAAAAGCTAACCAATATTATAGACTTCGTAGTTCTATTAATAAAAATATTAAAGCAAGCAGTAGTATCCCAACAAACATAAATTCTGTTGTAGGGGAAGTGGGGATAGTATAAACATGGGGCCACAGTAAACAGTTTAAATTTCCCTCACAAAACATCAATCAAAAAATTCGACAAAAATATCACAGATGTCGCTTCGGTCGACTACACATACCAGGAGAATTTGACAGCTGAAGTCAGTCTTGTTCAAAAGTTATTGGTGAATAGATGTTTTGGCAACCCAAAAGAAAATATTTTTTTTTTTGTAAAACTCGAATAACTTTTTTTACCATCATATGTTTAAAAATATTCCAACATGTTTTGATAGCTGAAATATTCAAGAAACATAATATTTCTTTGTTTTAGCCAAATTTTAGATTTGGCTATAACAAAGAAATATTATTAAACGTTTCACTGGTTGCGGCAGCCGATTGCCGAGTGGAACGGGGGTAAGAATAAGTTTGAGACATGATGCCGCTAATTTCATCTGAGCACTACTGATGACGATATTTGTAAAAAACAACGAGGTCAGCAACAGTGCGACGATGTTGTAGGGAATCAAGTTTTGATGTCAAAGTTCGATCACCTACAATTCGTATAGCTCGCTTTTGAACAGAGTCCAAGAGGGCCAAGATGGAAACAGAGGCAGCACCCCAAACTTGACAGCAGTACTCCATACAGGGATGAATATAGGACTTATAAACATGGAGCAATTGGTATGGAGTGAAAAATTTTTTGCATCTATTTAGGAGGCCGAGTTTTTTAGACGCGCTTTTTGCCATCGCTATTACATGATCGTTCCAGAGTAGGTCATTTGAAACTGTGACACCCAATAAACGAATGTTTTTACATTCACCTATTGGTTCATCACACATACTAAATAAAATATCTTTGGGGAACTCGGTCTTTAATCTGGAAACAATCAACAGCTGTGTTTTAGTGGAGTTGAAATTGACAAGGTTTTGGTCACCCCAGTCGGCGACTTTGTTCAGGTCTTTATTCACGTTTATGGCAGCGTCTCTCCAGGCAGGATTAATTCGTTCGTGCATTTTACCTTTTGAAGGAAGGGGCTCGAACGACTTGTGCAGAGTACTATCATCTGCAAAACTATTTATTGGGTTGCTGGTGATTTTCAACATACCCATAACCACATTTGCCCCTCCTTCAATTGGGTTTCTAGATAACGGGTCTGTAACTCTATTAATGATTTGATACTTTACTTTTATATTTGATACTTTTTGAAACTCTAGTTTATAATCAAACTTGGCAAGTCTTATAAACCAACTTGCCATTCGTGGTTTCATATCTCTTTTTGCCTCGATTAACTTAAGGCTATTACAGTCTGTTCGGATGGTAAATCGAACACCTAATAAATATACTCTAAACCTCTCTAATGAACTCACTATAGCGAGTGCCTCTAACTCGATGCTGTGGTATTTTGACTGCCCAGGAGTAGTTTTCGGCTATAGTGAGCAATCGGGTGTAATTGTCCGTCTGATTGTAATTGATATAATGCCGAGCCACTGCCAATCGAAGAAGCGTCAGTATGAAGTTCAGTAACTGACTCAGGGTCAAAAACCTTTAAAACTGGTGAAAATATTAGTCTTTGCTTTAGTTCATTAAATGTTTGCTGTTGAGTTTCTTTCCATTCAAATTCTTTATTTTTTTAAAGTAAATCCGTTATTGGCCTAGCTATTAACGCAAAGTTTCGCACGAATCGTGTAAAATAACTTGCCAGTCACATAAAACTTCTTACTGCTTTCTGGTCACATAGAACCGGAAATTTATCCAAACTTTTAATTTTACCGCTTTCTGGCTCATTGCCGTTTTCGCCAATCTCAAATCCCAGATAGCTGATATTTCTCATCACAAAACGACACTTTTTCAAATTTATTGTTAACCCACTTTCGCGAATTAGGTCCAAAATTATTTTAAGTTTCGTAACGCCTCTTCTTTAGTTTCTGTTGGTCAACAGGTCGTCGAAATATGCCAGCGCGACAGAAAAACGTAAGCTACTTAAAATTTTATTAATTAATTTTTGAAATAAAGATGGCGCGTTGCATAGACCGAACGGAAGATGTTTAAATTGAAAGCGTCCGTCAGGGGTTATGAATGCGGTTTAATCTTTACTATCTTTTGTCATAGGAACCTGATAGTATCCCGAAAAAAGGTCTTAGTTCGTAAAATATTTTTTTTCCTAATCGATCTAACTGATCGTTGATTCCCAGAATGGGGTAATGATCTTAAACCGTATTTTTATTTAGTTCTCTGTAATCAGTACAAAGTCTGAACTTACCCGTTTTTTTCTTGACAAGTATAACAGGACTTGCAAATGCTGATGAGCTGTCTTCTATGATATCAGATTTCTTCAGTTCTTCGACCATTTTAGATAATTTGCCTCTTTCGTGATAACTCATTCGGTATGGTCTATAGTATAGCGCTTTATCTGGTGACTTCAACTTGATATCGATTTCGATCTTATTAGTTAACCCACTCTCTTTCATGCTTGTTGCGACAATATTCTTATAATCTTTAATCAATTCAAAAATTCAATTTTGTCTTCTTCGTCTGAGATTATCTCATCAACTGTTATCTGCCACGTATTTCTACTGCAATTCAAAGAAACATTATTTATATTTTCATTTGGTTTACAAACTTCTCTTCTTGTCAAAATAGATCCTTCCTCAAAGAATACATCACGATCCGTAAAATTTGCCACTTCTTAAATTGCAACCTTTTCGTCATTCGTTTCGATAATGCAATTCGGTTTAGTTGGTCCCTCTGGTAATATTCTTCAATCAACATTAATAACTTCTTCTTTAACGTTCTACATAACTGGAATACGGTCCATGTACCAACTTGGGACCACTTTTGAGTTTTTAACCATTAACGATGTTCGTTGATTTGCTTCAGTCTCAATTTGACTTAACATACTATCGCCTATATCTTCGATAATTAATTTGGAGCCTATTTTATAATATTTCACATGAGGTTGTTCAGAATACATATGACCAACAATTAATGAAACTTCTTGACCATCTGGTTCAACTATATATACTTTGGTAAAAGCAATAACTCCTTCAATTTTAATTTCGATCAGGAATTAAATTTATTTGCAGTATTAAATGGACGAGAACGATAGTACGATGACTGTGGTTGTTGGCTGTTGTATGGTTTTGATTGAACATCTTTAATATATTCACTCGCTTCTATTAAGCTTAATAATAATGCACATGGAGTTTAAAATTTCACAACGGCCCTAAAAATCTCGATATCTTTTATTGCCCAAGCCTTCAACAATTCTTTCGATCGCTTCTTCTTCGCTAATTTTTGCTTTATTACAAAGCGCTAGTTTGGTATAATAGTATATTAAAGGTCCTCACCTGATTTTCTTTTGTAATGTTTGGCAGCTTTTTTTTTCCAAACAACTTCCACCACTTTTTTCTGAAAATTTTTCCTTAATAACGTTTTCTATTCTTTACAATCATATTTGATCTTTCCTAAGCTATCCAGCCATTTTTTGCCAAACCTTCCAGCTTCATCATCGCGAAATGTTTTGTAGCTAGTTCGTTAAAATTATATTATATATATATATATATATATATATATATATATATATATATATATATATATATATATATATATATATATATATATATATATATATATATATATATATATATATATATATATATATATATATATATATATATAAATATATATATATATATATATATATATATATATATATATATATATATATATATATATATATATATATATACAGGGTGAGTTTTTTAAAAAATGCCAGGCTTTTATCTCGAGAACCATGCTAGATGGGACAAAATAACCCCAGGTAATATTTAATAAGCGTCGAGGGGGACGTCCAATGGTAATATTGAATGACCTTGAGACTCATAAGTATTGGAGATATATGCCAAAATAGGTTTTTTTTAAATTAGAACCTATACATTTAATGTTTTTTTTTAATTAAATAAATCAAACTACACACTTTTTGCTTACAAATTTTTTTTCTAAAGTGTACGATTTTGTAGATATGATGAAAATTGATTTGCACTAAAGCAAAAGTGACTTCGCTAAGTTCTTCAGTAAAAAAATAAAATTTCAATAAATCAAAAAAAAAAACGAAAATTAATTTCACGAAGTAGACCACGATACAATAATATTTAAATTAATGAATGATTTTCATTGTTTTTTTTTTAATTTATCGAAATTTTATTTTTTTTTCTGAAGAACTTAGCGAAGACACGTTTGCTTTAGTGAAAATCAATTTTCATCATATCTACAAAATCGTACACTTTACAAAAAAAAATTGTAAGCAAAAAGGGTGTAGTTTGATTTATTTAATTAAAAAAAAACATTAAATGTATAGGTTCTAATTTAAAAAAAACCTATTTTGGCATATATCTCCAATACTTATGAGTTTCAAGGTCATTCAATATTACCATTGGACGTCCCCCTCGACGCTTATTAAATATTACCTGGGGTTATTTTGTCCCATCTAGCATGGTTCTCGAGATAAAAGCCTGGCATTTTTTAAAAAACTCACCCTGTATATATAATATATATATATATATATATATATATACTAGCGGGACCCGGCGTGCTTTGCTACGCGTATAAATAAAGTTTGTGTGTATACATTTTGTTGACGTAACAATAATTTCAAAGAGTAGTAATGAGAAATGGTTTTCTATTTTTTTTTTTAATATGAATGTAAAAGGAAGGATCAGCACTCTAGTTGATCAGTAAAATATAAAAAAATAGTATTATATATAAAACAAAGGATATATAAAAAATACGCGATCAAATAAGTTTTTAGGTGTGTAATCTATTTAGAACATTATACGGAACAAAAATCGATTCACAAATTTTCACGGTGCTCATGCGGTTTAGTATACGCTTTCTTTACCGGTAGGTTACTAAAAACGTTGCAAAAAATTTTGATCGGTATATAATTTTATGGTCAGCAAGGGCAGTAAGAATAGCGACAATACATTTGATGAAGGTATAGAAGAAGTGATGCAAAAAAGGAATAAAAGAAGTGATGCAAAAAAAATCGAAATTATTTGGAAGTTTTTGTGTATGAATTTATAGGATTTGAATTCATAGGATGAGAAATATTTCTATTTAGTCAACATTTTAAGTCATTTTAAAGTCATTATTATTGAATGTTGCAAATCAATGCGAAACTAATATCTTACACACGGTCAATATATTGGCATATATGTTCCATATATAGACAACATTAATGGAATATTAATTTTTAAGCGATTTTGTGAGTAATTATTGCTCAAAGTAATTATTAAAAGTATTATTCCCGATAATAAGTAATTATTGTCGGGATTGAACTCACACTCATCAGAGACATCATAGTTCAAAGCCATCTTACAGACTCAGCCACAGTGGATGAAACAACAACGAAACATATTTCAATTTTCATGTTCAGATAATTTCTAAATTGAAACTTCATTATCAGTAGGTAAGCTATGCGGGTTCCAGCGCAAAATCGTGTGTTATTTCTTATGAAGGTCTCAAATTGTCAATTTTGATCCAAGGTCAGATCTCAGCCCAAAATCGTGTGTTATTTCTTGTATGAAGATCTCAAAATGTAAATTTTGGTTCAAGGTCAGATCTTAGCACAAAATCGTGTGTTATTTCTTATATGAAGATCTCAAAATGTAAATTTTGATTCAAGGTCAGATCTTAGCACAAAATCGCGTGTTATTTCTTATATGAAGATCTCAAATTGTAAATTTTGATCCAAGGTCAAGCGTGAGATTATAAGAAAATGAAAACAAAAAAGAGGAATCGAGGTATTAGGAATTTGTTTTTACACTATATTTTTTCCTTTTTATTTAAGTAAGAATTTAAGATGTCATCGATTTGTTTTTTAATTATTAAAATAAATAAAAAACAGAAAACGCACATATTTTTTTATTTTTGTTTTGTTTTGATTATAACAGTCTTCACGTAAAAATGTGGTGTTGATTAGTTTTAACTGATTAAAAAACATGATGAAACAGGTTGAGGTGTGAAATGTATGACATCTTATAAAAGTAATTGATCTATTTCATTAAGACGTTAAGCAATTAAAAAAAATTATGCATAAGACAAGAAAATATCTGTGGCTTAAAAATTTTTTAACTGTGTGAATTATAAATTATGCGAATGTGGATTTTATTTGTTGGTTGTGTGTATGTATTTCTGCGTAAATAATAGATTGGAAATATTGTTTTGTTTTCAAGTTTAAGATTTCAGAGATTTCGGAATGTAAAGTTGTTAGTTTTTAACTGGTTGATAATACTTAAAAAAAAAATATGAGGTAAGAATTTAAGATGTCATCGATTTGTTTTTAATTATTTAAATAAATAAAAAACAGAAAACGCACATAATTTTTTTATTTTTTGTTTTGTTTTGATTATAACAGTCTTCACGTAAAAATGTGGTGTTGATTAGTTTTAACTGATTAAAAAAACATGATGAAACAGGTTGAGGGATGAAATGTATGACGTCTTTATAAAAGTAATTGATCTATTTCACTAAGACTAATTTTCAAGCGTGAGATTGTAAAAAAATGTCAAAATAAAAATCATCGAACTCAGAAATCTGATTACATACTTCAAACGACTCAAACGTGTATGATCATATTTCACCCCCGTTTCTGTATAATCACTAAGGCAATCTGTTATGAGATTGAGCGTAAACTATTATCAAATGTGAAATTACATAAAATAATTAAGACTGATAAGAAAAACTATTTGAAACAAAGAATTTTTCTTCTTTTGAAATTTTATTGAATATTATTGAATATTATCAAATTGCAATTATGTATTAAAATGAAAAATGACAAGAAATAAATTTGTAGAATAGGAAAAACTATTCAAAACAAAGAATTTTACAACTTTTTGTTTTGAATTGCAATTTTGCGTAAAACTTTGAGATTTAATGAATATTATCAAATTGCAATTATGTGTTAAAATGAAATAAATGATAAGAAATAAATTTGCAGAATAGGAAAAACTATTCAAAACAAAGAATTTTACAACTTTTTGTTTTGAATTGCAATTTTGTGTATTAAATTATTATTTTGCTATTTAATTGATTCTCTCAGCAAAAAATTCTAATATAAATGTGTAAATTTCGATTTGAATTAGCATTGTTAAGGAGAAACCAAAGTAAAAAGATGCAAGTCAAAGCAAGTTTATTGGTAAGTGTAAATATAGAATATCAAAGTATATATTTCGAATTTTTGTTATAAATTTTGTAATTTTTGAATTTATTTAATTTTAAACTTTAGATTCTCGGGGTGATTTTGGGGGCGATTTCCAGTAAACCAGTGGGCAGGAGAGAAACTCAAATAATGGATGAGCATTTTTTAGTAAGATTTTAGAAAATTTTCGAAATAAATTAAAATTAACGGTTTCAAACTATCTCTAGGTTATTGTGGAAGCGCACCGTCAGGTGAAACGGGGTGCGGATCAATACGAGGGCTCAGGGTCTAAAGGTGATTGGACTCCCCCACTGCCCCCCCTTTGGGATTTAACAACAACATCAACAACAGAGAAAGCCCCCAACCATCTGACTTTCTCTAACAACAGTTTCAATTTCAGCGGTGGATCTCCATCGCTAAAAATTGGAAACGTTATTTGGGTTTAATTTCAAAATAAAACAATTGTCTTTTATTTTTTATTTATTATATAAAATAAAATTAAAATAAAAAAATAAAAATTATATAAAATAAAATAACAAATTTTATTAATTTCGCATCTTCTATTTGTTTTTTTCTAATCCTTAAATAAGTATTCGATTTTATTTGATTCAGGTACGGGCACTCTATACCCCATACAATATTGTTGAAGTTGAACATGTTTGCGTTTGACTTCAGCAGTCTCGTTTGAACGTTCCTTTGGTGTTGTTGCAGAATTTTTCGATCAAGTTGTTGAACTTGCTTTGTAGCTAGTGATGCCTTGCAAGATGTTGCTGGTACCAATTATATTTAATTTTACTCAAATTTCATGTTATATGGAAAATATAAAAGAAAATGCATCCAGTTTTTTGTTTTTATGATTTTTAAAATAAATTTTCTAATTTTATACTTTTTTATTTTGACTTGAAATCTAAAAAAATTATTTCGTCTAACTGTCTGAAATGAAATAGTATATTTTCCTACAAGAAATTAAAACGTTATTTTGAGGATAAAAATGTGTTCACAAGACGCTCCTACCCCGAGTGAAGCGAGCTTACGAACGAAAACGTTTTTATCCTGTGTAGAAAATACAATTTTTCTATGCTAGTAATACATATTTAATATTTACTACAAATTATAAACGGAATAAAGCGTGATGAAAAAAAGACTTTCAATATGCTATTGTTGAAAATGTGTTTGCTACGGATACAGCTTTTAAAGTTTTGAACAACACCATCTAGTAAACTTGTTTTATAAAATATTTTTGTGTTTAAGAAAGAAAATAAAATTTGATTTATTTAACTTATTTTGACGGAACTACAAGTTTATAGTTTGTCTAGTGTTTACTAGAAGGCTCTAGAACTTTAAAAGATTCAAGTCCTGGATAGAGGTTTTAAAATTTCTAAAAAAATACCATCTAGTAAACGTCTAACAAAACAGAGGAAGCTCATTTTCTACAATAGCATATTGAAAGTCTCTTGATATGGAATTCGACCTCGAAAAAATTTGTATT
>CAVNZG010000691.1:0-152985 GCA_963693315.1 Diogma glabrata
GAGAACTATACGTTTTCGGGAAAAAATGACTTGGAACTTTTTTGTAGAAAATTAAATTTCCTACAAAAATGGTTATGTGATTTTTTTTGACATCTGCATATTTTATGAGATATTTGAAAAAATCTACGAATTTTTCAAAAAATCAACTTCAACGATTTTGCGGCACGTGTTCGTTTGATTTAAAAAAAAAAATAATGCCGTTGTGGTTTTTTGACCCCAAAGAATTTTTCTAGGGGGCGTCTTGGAAAATTTAGTTTTTAACGACCAGTCTAATATATATATATATATATATATATATATATATATATATATATATATATATATATATATATATATATATATATATATATATATATATATATATATATATATATATATATATATATATATATATATATATGTATATATATATATATTTATATATATATATATATATATATATATATATATATATATATATATATATATATATATATATATATATATATATATATATATATATATATATATATAAATATATATATATATATATATATATATATATATATATATATATATATATATATATATATATATATATATATATATATATATATATATATATATATATATATATATATATATATATATATATATATATATATATATATATATATATATATATATATATATATATATATATATATATATATATATATATATATATATATATATATATATATATATATATATATATATATTAGGGTGTCCCAGAAAATTTAAAATTGTTTTTTTTTAACGCATACCCTTTAATTTTTATCCTTTTATGTCAAAACAACTGTAAATAAAATTTCATGCAATTTACAGTACCTGATCATTGAATTGTACTCACGATAAAATTTTTAAGCAAATGTAAATTACATACCCGTTTAAACAATTTTGATACCAAATGTTAGTTTATCCTAAAATTGATTATGATATTTGTGAATATCTTGTTAGCTGTCAAAACTTATGCAGTTTAGATGATAGTAAAAAGGTAAATTAAAAAAAGATTGAAAAATACGGAGTGAATGATTTTAATATTTTATGCAATTTTGTCTATAAATTAGTGAAAATATTGACGTATATTTAAGTTTTATAATTTTTTGGTAAGTCTATAATCTTTTACAATACATATATGACAAATAATAAGAATTAATTAGGGCGCCAATTTCAAGCAATTAGCGGAAAATTTAAACGCTGTTATGGGTACCGGAAAAACAATTTCCGTGGCAGTCAAACTGCAAATTAAAGTGTTACTAGAAGAAAGTAATATGAGCCAACGCGAAATTGCAAAAAAATTCAATGTCTCTCAATCATTAGTAAAAAATATTAGTAAAAAAGTAAAAAACGGCGAAAGTTTGGAGCCACAGTATAAGGGATCACAAAGGAAAACCACCTCCAGGGAGGATAGAAAAATAGTACACTGTGCTGAAAATCTTCGACGAAAACCTCTTCGAGATATTCATCAACATATTTTAACTGCCGGAGTTCAGGTTTCAGAAATGACTGTCAGAAGACGGCTGAAAGAAGCAAACCTTATAGGTCGTCGTCCAGCAAAAAACAAAAACTGACTCCGAGTATGATTAAGAAGCGTCTGATGTGGGCAAAGAGATATAGACATTATACTGAGTCAGCTTGGATGAAAGTAAGTTCAAAAAGATATTAAACTGTAGTTGTAAGTTGATAAATTTTAAATTCTTTTAATATAATTAATGTCCATAGGTTTGCTTCTCTGATGAATCTATGATACAGATCACAGATGAGCGAAATATTTTTGTACGTCGCCGTCCAAATGAAAAGTTTTTGCCCCAGTCTATTAAACATCCAACACAAGTCATGATTTGGAGTATGATTTCTGCCAAAGGGGTTGGAGAAATCCATTTTGTTGATGGTAATATGAATACTCAACAGTACTTAACTGTAATGCAAACAAGTTTACGACCCCAGCTTCGATCTTGGTTTCGTCGAACGGAGTATTTTGAGTTTATGCAAGATGGAGCACCCTGTCATCGCTCAAAAACAATCTCTGATTATTTAAAATCAGAAAAAATCAAGGTTCTCGAGTGGCTAGGCAACTCTCCCGACATGAACCCTATTGAAAATGTCTGGGCAGTTCTAAAAAAAAAATTGAGTGAAGAACAATTGACGAATAAGTCTGATTTAATTGAAAAAATAAAATATATTTGGAAAAATGACGGTGACATTAAGAAAACAGCAATCAATGGCACTAAAAGTATGCCAAAAAGAATAAAGCAATTGTTAAAAAATAAGGGCAAGTGGACAAAATATTAATTTTTTTAACAAACATTAATTATTCTTGATTTGTTTTTATGTAAGTGGATGTTCTAATAATTAATAAATTGAATTATACCATATTATGGTTCTATAAAAACTAAAATCTTTGTTTTTTATATAATATTGTTAAAAATTTGAGTGAGTACAATTCATTGATCAGGTACTGTAAATAACAGTAACCCGTGCCGACTTGGACCTAAACATCTCAATACTTGATTGTGTGCTTTAGCGCGCATACCTGTTGTGATGTGCTTATAATTTCTAAATGTCTTGTCGGTTATACGAATTTTTCTTGAAAAATAAATATGCCCGTCGAACTAGGTAGTTCTAAACAAAAAACATACATAAAAGGTAACCCAAAACTTCCTTCAAATGGACAAGCTCTCGTATAGTATTGTTGTATAATATATTGTTTTTTAATATAATACATTTCATACGAAAACAAAGAACAATTGTTGTGCCAAAACTGAATAATTCTGTAGACACGTTTGGAATGTTATTTTAGATTGAAAACTCAAGACAAAGTGCAAATTCTCTGCTGTGATACTATAACTGCTTCGCATACACATCGTATGTGTGCGCGTTGAAAAAAATCAATATAGAAAAACTTGTTTTCGCTTGCAACCATCGCATGTACGAGCTGGTGTAAAAAAGTATTTTTGAAGTGAAAATAAAACAAGTGCCTATAATAAGCCCGGACATTCCACTTTTTCAAAAAATTAGAGATCATTGGCAAAAAGTTGATCTCCATAAAATAGAATGCTATAGAGAAAGGGTAGAATGGTGCCTGTTTCCAAAATTGATAAATTGAAAGTAGATTAAATAATAATAGAAATAATAATTAAAAAGGAGATATCAATGCTTAAAGCATTTCAGCTGTATCGTTCAGATACAGCTGAAAGAGTGGTCTAATTAATGCAGGACTTTCATTGTTTAATTACAATGGCAATATTTGTTATGTTGCGTACAAAAGCACAAGATGTTATATCCGGACTGTAAACAGCAAACATTGACAAAAAAATATACTTAGTAATAGTTGTTGTAATGAAAAATAAAATTAAAATATGGAGGGACTGAAATCTCAAGCACTAAGATATCAAGACTTCGGTCTGGATTAAGGATTTTGATATAGGTTTCGGCAAAAAACTTTTATGAGGACATTGCTTTTAGTTTTGGGCAGCGATGTATATCAAACATAAAACTCTTTGTTAAAGTATATATATTTTTTTATTTCTGTTTAAAAATTTATTACAAAACTAACACGAAATATTAATAAGTGCCGGAAAATTATAACAGATCATAAATTAATATAACTTAAATTATTATAACTTAGTAACACCCAGCAAACTACTCAAAAACCTCTCCATTTAGCGTTTCAAGAAAATATTACATAACCAAATATTCATGGTTCTTTCAAAATTCAAAAAATATTCTAAAAATTAAAATAAAATAAAAAATTTAATCTTTTTTTTAAAGTTCTAAAAACATTCCAAAAATTATTACAAAATCAAAAATTTCCATGTCCAATTTCATGTTCGATAACATTTCATGTCAAACAAATAATTAATTTCATATTGTTCCAAAAAATTAAGTAAAATGAAAATCATTCTTTTGACACACTTGACAACATTTTTTTGACAAACTTATAATGCCATAATCTAGATTTTGGTTTCACATACCAATACCGACCATCAAAATTTCTCCAAATTCAATGTTCCTATTCGCAATCACTTAAATTGAACGTTTTTAAGCAAAAAATAGGCATATTTCCTTGTTTTGACATACTTGACGATTTTTTTTGACACACTTCCCGTACAGTTATCGAACACATCGTCATTTTGGCTGTTACAATTGAGTAATCCTATTTTTAGAAACAAAATTTTTTGAGATCCCTTTCAGCGGTTTTCTAGATTTCGTCAGTTGTGACGGCAGACAGACATACAGTTTTTTTTAGAATCAGTAAGTCCTAAAACGTCGATAAATGGGGTAAGAATTTCATTTTTGGCTCGAGAATGTAATACTTAGGACTTTCAGACCGAAGTATTATCTTTTTCTAATTCATTGGCGTTTTATTTAATGAGAGTAAAATAATTTCTCAAATAATTGCACAGTAATCGCAGTAAAAGCTCGTATGTTAAAGTTCAACTTCAAGTCGGCACGGGTTATCGTCATCCAATCGCAGTAAAACTTTTAATTTAAGTTTTTAAGGTTAATTGGAAAAAATTTAGCGGGTATGCGTATAAAATTTTGCAAAAAAATTTTTTTGCTTTATGTCTTGGGACACCCTAATATATATATATATATATATATATATAATATATATATATATATATATATATATATATATATATATATATATATATATATATATATATATATATATATATATATATATATATATATGTATATATATATATATATATATATATATCTATATATATATATATATATATATATATATATATATATATATATATATATATATATATATATATATATATTATTCAATTTTTTTATATATATATATATATATATATATATTTTTTTTTTTTCTTATATTTCTTTTAGTTACATAGGGTTTTGTATAAACCTATCTAATATGTGTCTTATACAAGTAAAATATAATAATGGTGTGTTCGTAACGGTCGCGGTTTCTTTAGTCAGAGTCTACTCTTTTATCACTCTTGTTCCCTTCCTGATCCGTTTTATTTAAGTTGTACACGCACACCTCTTATTTGTGCTGGGGTGGCAAGTTCTCTTGGTTGTATTTATGATTACACATTAAATCATCCCTGAAAGAATGTCAGTTACTAATTAGATTTCGGTGTTGTTCACTATGAGATTTGGTTGTCAAAGATTTTGTTGTCGATGGCAGTGAGATCTAAATTTGAGATCACTGTTCTTGAAAATGCTTTAAGTATTCAGAAATTTCTAATTGTGATGAGCTTTGGTATCGCAGGCTTTTAGATTATTATTGCAATAATAAATGGCTTTGATTACTATTTCTGATGGTATTTGGATCTTACCCAAGTAACATTTTGTATATAATATAGTCACAAACTATTGTTGTTTTATTTACGGAACACATACTGTTCTCAAAATAGGTTGCGGTATTTATACTTCTTTAAAATATTGTTTCTTATTGTACACAGTAAAGCTACAGTGTAGTAGTAAACTTATAGCTTCGAATGTAACGTTTCTGATTATGTACTATGTAACTGTATTATTACTTCTACAAAATGACTACATTGTGTAAAGTCTACGAGACCTTATAGCTACATTGTAAATATACTAAACGTTGGCCTTGTAAATGTATTTTTACATTTACAGATTAATTACAAAACTTTATTTTATTGAGAACTTATAGCCTTACCGTATATTTACGGGACATTTACATTAGGAATGTATTTATACTGTCACATAATTTATACAGTTTTCTTAAGTCAAAATTTTTTGTGTAATAAAAGATGTCTGTTTCCATCGTGCGATGATAAAGAAATTTATAGCCAGCTTTCAGTGATAGACGACTCAATATATTGGGCATTAGTTAATCGAATCTGAAGTCTTAATTAATTTAAGAGTTACTTGTGATTTTAAAGTTTCGTGGATTTAATTTCTAACCAAAGGATCCCCGAAAATTATTGCAAACACTTCAAAATATAAATATTATTTTGACGGGTAGTGGAAAGCTTTGGTATTATGAGCTAATACGTTGGTTGAAGTTTTCGAATTTGGATCACTTAATTAATATTTCAGTTACCTTTAACATTGACGGCCTTCCCATTTTTAATAGCAAAAAGAATTTTGGTCGATTTTATGTATACCCGATCATTCGGAATTCGGAGACCATTTGCATTTTATTGTGGTCCAACAATGCCAAGCTTAGAACACTATGAGGCAAAATTTCGTAAGATAATTACAAGATACATTTAAACTTATTATATTTAGATCTGGCCGAATCGCAATGCCAGGATTACATTAACTAATTTATTGACATATGTAAATGTAAATAATTGTGTAGGTTCAAATGTACATAGTCTCCCACCCCCCGTTTATATAAAAAAAAATTTGGACATATACCAAAGTTAAGTGCATGAGGATAGCATGTACCAAATAAAAAATAAATGTCACTTTTGTTTATTTCACAAATGTCAAAAGTTGTAAAAGGATTTATACAAAGCTTTTACAAAACATATACAAGTAAATATTTGTAAAAGGAAGGTGTAAATGTAAATGCACAACAACGAGGCTAATACTAAACGTTTACATAATTTATACATGTAAACTCTTTGAGTTGGAAGTTGTAATTGTATGACTATGTTTACAGATCAAACACATAGCGTTTACATTACGTTAACATGCTAACATTTTAAATATGGAAGTGTAAATGTAAATAAAATGTAAATGTATATATTCTGTGCACTCTCTGTATATCTACATAGGGCTAACTTGTATTTAAAAGCTTACAATTGAAAACTCAGCCATTTTTATGCAAAATTAATATTTGACTGTATTTAAAAAAAATAACAAAATACATGTAATGAAACTTTATAACAGCTTATGTTATAAGTATTTTAGAAAAACTTAAATTTATGAAAATAATAAAACAAATTTTATATAATTTTATCTCTCTAAAATAAATTGACATATAAAATTTTTTTTAAAATCATGTACTGTCTAGTATTGTTTTTATTTTGCTTACCGTCGTAAGTTAAATAAAAACAATTATAAGTCTTAGATCAAATTGATCAAATTGATCTAAGGCTTATAATTGTTTTCATTTAACTTACGACGGTAAGCAAAATAAAAACAATAATAGACAGTACATGCTATTAAACTAGATCAGTTTTATGATATTTATAAATATCATAAACGCCCATCATTAATATTTTTTTAAAATTATATTTAATAATTTATTATTTTTATGGCGCACTATTAATTTCAAAGTATTTCCAAAATTTAATCGAAGTTTTATTATTCGTTTGTAAATTTTGACATCCAACTATACAAAATTAGTTATGCCAAAATATAAAATTTGCATAACATCAAATATATTATTGTATTTGTATATTTATTTATATTTTTTGTTTACAAAAAATCATCTAAAACTTCGTATTAAAGTATGAGATTGTAACTTTTTTGTAAGTGATCCATAGTGATAAAAATCGCATACATTTTGCTTTCTGTAACACTACGTACGTGTTTGTAACCATACACAATTCTTACGCAAATTGATATCCGTAAACGTTCAGTAAAAGCCAAAATTATTCCCCAAAATGTATACGAAACACCTACTGAACGTTTACGGTACAGTTACAACTGTAACTATACGATTACAGAGTAAATGTACTGTAATATATTTGTAAACAAAATTTGTTACTTGGGGCATAAACATTTGATATTAATTTGCACAGCATTTAAATTTTTGCAAATAAATTTTGTTAGTTTAAATACTTTCAGTTGATACTCCTATATTGGGTCAACGTTGACTATTTTACTTTTATGCTTTGAACTTTTTTGTTTTGTTTTTTTTTTTTTTTTAATAAAATGTGATGTGTAGTAGGCATTACAATATGTGTCACACATAACAACACATAAAAACCTTTTAAGACCAAGGTCCCACAACAACATGCGTTCTAAGGATGTTAATGGACGCAAATCTGTTTTTTTTTGTTTTTTTAATATTTTTTGTTAAATAATGGACAACTAAACTATAAATCCTATCACATATAAAATATGACATAGGCCAATATTTCGTGATAGGATAGGGAAAATAAAAATAAAATAAGAGATAAAAAGCAAATTTGTTTTAAAAATTTGCAGGAACAAAACTAAAATCGGTTTGCCAATAGTCCAGCTAATGGCATAATCCTTGATTATGGGACGCAGTATATTTTTCAATGATTAAAGCTCAGATATATAGTTATATGAAAGCTCGTTTCTTCGAGCAAGCTACAGCGTTCCAGCATCAAGGAATATTCATTAGCTAAGATTGAGAGTGCTACCGTTGACTGAATACAGTTCATCCGCCAGCACCCCTAAGATATCACCTTGGCTAGTGATATCTCACTGCTATTGCCAGTGGTATGTGATATCTCACGTTAACTCATGTGCCAATAACAGGGACTGGAGTGCGCGGGGTTGTCACACCCGTGGATAAAAAAATAGAAAAAAATTAACAAATTAATAAAAACTGATCCCTCCATGCGTATGCATTGTGCCTAAGTTTTGCCTTCTTTGTACGCTCCTTTGTAGTGGCAGATTTTTAGTTTTCTATAAAAATACTACGAGTTCAAGTATGATTTAGTGTATTGACCGGATAGCAGAATTTCAAGCCACAAGAAAATCTTTTCGCGGTTTTAGCTTATTATTGACCTAAGATGGTAGTCCTTAGCTAAACATGGGTTGCAAATTGCACTGATGTTTTCAGTGCAGTGAAAACTCAACTTCCTAATATCTTGATTATAGCAATCTAATAAAAAAAAATTGTGCTATCGACGGTTTTAATGATAGCAACTAGCTGATATGTTGACGAGATTTAAATCAAAGAGTAATTACCTACCATCATTAATGAACCGAAAACTCCCGAACTGATAGAGAGATTTGAATTCATTTCTAATGATCTTGGCTTAATTATCATTTAATATTTATACGGGTTTATCATAGACCTTGAATCAAGACTAATTATGTTAAATAATCTCGGAAAAAAATTAATTAAATTTTGTTCGAATTTTGTTTAATAGTTTTTATTAATTTTCTTTTCAATTTCCTTAATTCAATTTACATAATTCTCGTTCTTGTTGCTATATTACTGGTGAATATTCTTTCGATGTTTTCCATTTACCATGTTGATAAAGTTTCTACCCATTCTTTTGGAATGTGAAGGCCCTGTTTGATAAGAAATTTTAAAATTTAAAATAAAATAATATGAAAATATTTACTATTTCATTTTACGAAATTCTACTTACAACAGGTTGGAAACCATTTTCATCGGCAAGATAGTCTATACGATAGAGAACACCATCATCACCAAGATATTCATAGAATCCATTCGTTCTTAAGAAACCATTTTCTGCTGTCATTGCTGCAACTTCTTGTGCTTTAATTTGATTTTCTGTTTCGTATGCGTAGTTGTAACCTTCACTATTTGAAACTTTGTCGTTACGTAATACTTTCCATCCTCCTTGTTCTCCTTCATAATTGTATTTACGTTCATATGGATACCATTTGCTTCCAGAATATTGTGTAGTTGGACTTGCTTGGCTGTTGTTATAAAATAAAAATGTTGTAATATAAATGAAAAAAGAAGATTGTTTCTTTTCAACTTACGAAAGAGTTGGTTTATGTACATAAACATGTTGTGCTGATTTAGTTGGTTCTGGAGCTAGAGTTGGTTTTTGTACGTAAACAAGTTGTGTTGGTTTGAGTGGCTCTGGAACTGGAGTTGGTTTTTGTTCGTAAATAACTTGAACTGGTCGCACTGGCTCTGGAGCTTCAGTTGGTCTTTGTTGGTAGACAACATTAATAGGTCTGCTTTGTTCTGGAACTGGTTTTGATTGTTGTTCGTAAATAACTTGAACTGGTCGCACTGGCTCTGGAGCTTCAGTTGGTCTTTGTTGATAGACAAGATTATTTGGTCTACTTGGTTCTGGAGCTGCAGTGGGTTTTTGTTCGTAAATAACTTGAACTGGTCTGACTGATTCTGGAGCTTCAGTTGGTCTTTGTTGGTAGACAAGATTAATTGGTCTGCTTGGTTCTGGAGCAAAAGTTGGTTTTTGCTCGTAAACTCCTTGAACGGGTCTGATGGGCTCTGCAGCTTGAGTTGGCCTTTGTTGATAGATCACATTAACTGGTTTGCTTGGTTCTGGAGCTACAGTTGGTTTTTGCTCATAAGCTCCTTGAACTGGTCTGACTGGTTCTGCAGCTGGAGTTGGTTTTTGTTCGTAAATAACTTGAACTGGTCTGACTTGTTCTGCAACTTGAGTTGGTCTTTGTTGATAGACAAGATTAACTGGTTTGCTTGGTTCTGGAGCAAAAGTTGGTCTTTGCTCGTAAACAACTTGAACTGGTCTGATGGGCTCTACAGCTTGAGTTGGTCTTTGTTGATAGACAACATTAACTGGTCTTATTGGTTGTGGAGCAGGAGTTGGTTTTTGTTCGTAAATAACTTGAACTGGTCTGATTGGTTCTGGAACTTGAGATTGTTTTTGTTCGTAAACAAGTTGAACTGGTCTGCTAGGTTCTGCTGCTTGAGTTGGTCTTTGTTGGTAGACAACATTAATTGGTCTGCTTTGTTCTGGACCTTGTGTAACTGGTCTGTATGTTTCTGGAGCAGCAGTAGGTGGGGATATTGTTGTTGGTTCAAAAGGTGATTGAGTTGATGGTGCATATGTTGATGGTGCATATGTTGATGGTGAATATGTTACTGGTGCACTTGTTGTTGGTGCCCAAGTTGACGGCGCATATGTTGGTTTATATGTTTGGACATAAGGTGTTGATGGCGATGGACTGGATTTAACATACACCACTTGTGGTTTTGGCTTCTCAACATACAATGGTTGTTGTTGAATATAGTTGAGAAGAACTGGAGCAGCTGTTTTTGGTGCCACGGTTGAAGGAGCTAAAGTTGATGGTGCATATGTTGATGGTACATATGTTGATGGAGCATATGTTGATTTGTATGATTGCACATAAGGTGTAGGTGGTGCTGGAGTGGCCTTTACATACACAACTTGTGGTTTTGGATTTGAAACATATCGTCCACTATTCCCGGTGTATCTGCCAAGGTTACTGGAAACATAACTTCCATCATTGTATCGATTGTTGCTTACAACAATTTGACGTCCAGGTAAAACTGTTGTTTGCGCAGCAACAAACCCAATAAGTGCGAGCAAGAATAACTAAAATAAAAGTAAAAATTAATAGACAAAATTAAAAACTTCTAATTAATTCCAACTTACAAATTTCATGATTATAGATTATGCACTGTTTAATATCAAACTGAAACTTTGATCTGTGTTCTAATCACATTTTGTATTTAGTTTTTATAGAAAATTATTGTTTACAGGTTTTTTGGTGAAAAGACATAAAAAACTCACTTTCTAAAAAGAGCAAAAAATAAATAAGAACAAACATGTTGCTAAGAAGTTGTTCTTTCTTATAATCGGAGTAGAAGTGGAAGATTGAAATAAAAAACAGGATAAAATTGTATAATAAATAAGCTTTACATAGGTTAACCAGCGTTGAAATTTTAAAGTGATATCGTTGTAGGCAGAAGTAGTTGCCATTACTTTTCAATGTACAGTTTTGGTTTTAAAACAAAAAATGTTGAGGTCTGTAGTTGTGTTTTATTGCAACTACAGTCATTCACTTCTTTAGTATCAGAACCTGTCTTATTTTATATCTTTAATAGTTTTAACAAACCATCATCAGTTGGTACAATTAACTAAATATAGAAGTTAATGTCAAATAGCAATTTCTTAGCAATCTTCTAATTTTATTATCGACTAATGAAACAAGTTTCAATACTCAATGTAGTTTTAAAGTATTTTAAATTGTTAGATATCAGCGTTCATCGGATGACCTTTTTTCCCGAAAAAAAGAAATAATTCTAGTTTTTCAGTTACGAAATTTATGGAACCTAGGAGACAAAAAGTTAGAACTGGTTTAATTTTGATTTATTTTAGATGCAAGCAAAATAAGGTATCACTGAATCCAGTTTGCCATTTAGTAAGATATTTCAGTGACACTAGTATTAATTACCAGTGATAATCATTGAGAAGAAGTCGTAGGTTCTTTTAAACACTTAACATTTGTGTTTTAGTATCTTAATGGATAATTTATTACCGATCAACAGTGAACGATAACATGATAACATTTATATAGCAGTGATCTACATTATGAAATTGTCAATTGAGGTTGTTGCTGTGCAAGAAATTTTTTTTAACCATTGGCGCTTGTGAACAGATAAAGCGTGTCGTGTTTCAATTTAAAATATAAATTAAAAAAACCTAATTAAAAAATAAAGTTTGTTTAACTTTTATCTAAATGTTAATTGTAAAAATTCATGCTGTAAGCTGTCTTGAGGAATTCTTTTTAAGCTTTGTAGTAGCAGTCTGACGAAGACTAAAACAGTAAACCGACAAATTGTTGCAGATATTTGAAAATAACAAAGCTAACAAGGACAAGCATGACAATTAGGTAGAATGTTACTCGTAGAATTGAAGGATATGTGACAGTGTGATATTAGTGCATAATAGCCGG
Organism: Diogma glabrata; assembly: GCA_963693315.1. Lineage (NCBI taxonomy): Eukaryota > Metazoa > Arthropoda > Insecta > Diptera > Cylindrotomidae > Diogma > Diogma glabrata. The sequence continues at coordinate 12,580 of CAVNZG010000691.1, forward strand.
TAATTCATTTTTTAAGTTTTTGAGAAATTTATTAAAGTGACAAACACTACTGTAGTTTATTTATTCATATGTTACTGTATGTATTTTTTATTCAAGTTTTGATATTTTTAATTTTAATCAGCGTTGTGTCGCAACCAATAGAAATTATACTTTACATGTAAGATTTCGTTGAAACTTTGGCAACCTATTAAATAAACTAATTGAATTAAACCTTGAGAAATAAGTAAAGCCTCAGTAAAGCAATCTAGCTAGAATATCAAGAAAATCATTGATCATGTCTTTTGCGATAATATTTTCAGTGTGGCTGCTAATAGCTGTGCCATATTTACAAATATGTACTCATTTCTAGTATAAAGAATGCGTTATCTCATAACTCGATATTTCGGTATATTTGGTATATTTGTATTCTCGGTATATTTGTGTGCTTTGTTGATATTTGCTTACTTTTCCAGCAATAAATTGAACTAAATTATGCTGTCACAAGACAAAATAAAATAACGTTAAAATTTGGTTTCATAAGCAGTTGCAGAGAGAGCCGTACATAATAAGGGAATTCTGTCAATTTAAGTACATATATAAGCCGGTTGTAGAAGTTTTTAAAAAATTTTAAATGATCTGACTCAACAACTATGCAAAACTTAAGTTGATGTTGACATAGTTGATATATATATATCGATATATCGATAAATACCGATATCTCAACAAATAACGATATATCGATACATTGGTGGTAAATGTCGATATATTGATACTTGCCTGTATATTTTGATACATATCAACATTCGATACAATATCAATACATCGATATAGCGATATTTTTTTTTTTTTTTTGTTAAGGCGTTCATGCTCCAGGAGCGTTGCCAGGCTAATCAGCTTTGAATATTCACCACGGTCATTCGCAACAGCGACCTACCTACCATGCCAGCCGATTTTTTAAGGTTGTTTATTACGTCAGTCTCCCATTGTAGTCGTGATCTACCTCGCGGTCGCCTACTCCCTGGGGTACTAACGTACATTTTTCTAATCATTCCAGACTGTCAATCGGCTTGTAGAACATGCCCAAACCAAGCGTGATGTATGACAACCGGTCTAATCTGCAATGTCTTGTATAACTTGAGCTTGGTGTTAGTTAATACATACGGCGATCCAAGGAGAGGTTTTTTTTATAAGGCGTTCATGCTCCATGTAGGAGCGTTACCAGGCTAATCAGCTTTGAATATTCACCACGGTCGTTTGCAACAGCGACATAATTACCATGGCAGCCGATTTTTTTTAAGGTCGTTTATTACGTTAGTCTCCCATTGTAATCGTGGTCTTCCTCGCGGTCTACCACTCCCTGGGGTACTAACGTACATTTTTTTAATCATTCCAGACTGTGAATCGGCTCGTAGAACATGCCCAAACCAAGCAATCCTATTAGAACGGATACAACCTATTATATCAGGACCCTCAAGAAGATCTCTGATCTCAAAGTTATACCGGGTTCTATACTCTCCATCGTCTGTCTTAAGTGGACCAAAAATGTAGCGTAGGATCTTACGCTCAAATACAGATAAATGCGATTCGTCATTTTGTGTATGGGTCCACGTTTGTGACCCATACATCACAACCGGTCTAATCAATGTCTTGTATAACTTGAGCTTGGTGTTAGTTGATACATACGGTGATCCAAGGATAGGTTTAATTGAGTAGAAAGTTCAATTACCTGCAGCGATTCGAGCTTTAATATCTGTAAGTATGCTGTTGTTTGAGTCAAGCATTGATCCCAAATATTTAAAAGATTCATTTCCCTCAATTTGTTCATCGCCGCACATCAAATCTTTCTTCTCAGCCTCTCTTGAAACATTCATATGTTTGGTTTTATTGTAGTTAATTTGCAGACCAATTTTCCTAGCACCACTCTCAAGCGACTTGAAAGTCTCACTCATAACAGCTTCACTTCGGCCGAGGATGACAACATCATCAGTGTAGGCAATCATCTGTACTGAGTTTATTTACAAGATATTGTTATTAGTCGGTAGTATCTTTTGACGGCACACATATTCCAAGGCGAGATTAAAAAGCATAAGAGAGATAGCATCACCTTGTCTTAATCCGGAGTCGACTTTAAAAAACTTTGATATTTCGTTCTCTACTCGCACACAGCATTAAGAGTTCTGTACTGTCTTTTGCATAATGATACCAGTTTACCAGGAATTCCCATTGGCACCAGAGCAGACCATAGAGTCTCTCGTTCGAGAGAGTCGTAGGCCTGCCTGAAATCAATGAAAAGTTGGTACACAGGTATGTTGAATTCTCGACACTTTTCCAAAATCATCCTTATCGAGAAAAGTGCATCGGTGGTACCTCGGCCCCACCGAAAACCACACTGATATTCTCCATAAACTTGTTCAGCAAAAGGATTGATTTTGGATAGCAAAATGTAGGAAAAGATCTTATATGCTGTGCAGAGGAGAGCGATTCCTCTGTAGTTTGCACATTGTAGGCGATTACCTTTTTTATGGATTGGTATCAGCATAACTATGTTCCAGTCCTGTGGCATGGTTTGAGCCCTCCAGATCTTTTGAACAAGTTCAAACAACCTTAAGGATAGAGTTTCGCCACCATGTACAATAATTTCGGATGTTATATCGTCGATACCAGGTGCTTTATTGCATTTTAATTTTGACAGCGCTGCATCGAATTCCTCTTTGGTGGGTTCGTCTATATGTACCTTTGACGCACGAATAAGCTTTGCTCGTCGCCCGACTTGTTGCTGATCACTTAAGTTAAAAAGATTCTCAAAATAAGCGACCCAAGTATCTAAAATATTTTTAAGGTCTACTTGTAGCTCCCCATCTTCGATTTGAATAGCAGTCAATCTAGTTTGAGGGCCCTTCTTTAAGGTTTTAACCTGTTGAAAGAGGTTACGCGATTGATGTTCCTTATTGAAGCTTTATATCTCCTCACACTGTCTCTTCCACCATTCTCTCTTCGTTCGTCTACATAGCTTTGTAACGGCTTGTCTTGCCAGTTTATAGTTCTCCTTCGTGGACCTGGTGTTGCGTCTTTGTAGACACTTCAGATAGCAATCTCTTTTGTATTGAATAGCATCAAGGCATGCTTGATCCATCCATGGCTTCTGGGAGTGGTTCTGTGGTCGTCCAAGTATTCCCTTAGCAGCGCTTAAAACAGCATATTTGAGGAAATACCATGACTTATCGACGTCTCCATTAATGGTTTCTGATTTATCCAATGTTTCGGCAATATGGATTTGATATCTCTATTCTCTTTCAGCATTCTTTAATGAAGAGATGTTGAAATGTTTCCGTTGATTGAATTTTGGAATGCATGGATTTGGGAAGTGGAACCTTATCGTTGCACATACAAGTAAGTGATCACTTTCAAAGTATGCACCTCTAAAGGATCGCACATCCCGAACGCTCGAAAAGAAACGTGCTGTTACTAGAACGTGGTCAATTTGATTTCGAGTGTTTCCATTCGGTGAGACCCAAATCTGTTTATGAATCGATCGATGCGGAAAGAACGTACTAGCAATTCTCAAATTATTTGATAATGCAAACTCAGTCATTCTCTCACCATTATCATTCGAATTCAAATGCAGGCTGTTGGGATCCACCACATTTCCATAAGAGATATCTCTTCCAACCTGTCCATTAAAGTCACCAAGAACCATAATGAAGTCGCGTGTGGGTGTTTGTTTCATAACCTCTTCCAGTCCTATGTAGAAATTATCCTTCTCGTCGACGGTCTTAGCTTCAGTAGGTGCATGCACGGCAATAAGAGAAATATTGTTATATGTACCACGTACACGTAGGTAGCAGATCCTCTCACTGACCGGGATGAATTTCATCACGGCTTCTTGTATGCATGCACCAACAAGAAAGCCAGTACCAAATTCTCTTCGAGAAGGATGACCACTACAGTATGGAGAGTGACTATCCAAATCTTGTTTTCCGATTATTGGCTGTCTAATTTCTTGTAGAGACAATAATATCCATCCTATACCACTCAGCCTCTGTTCCTAAACTTATAAGAGCATCAGGAGCGCTCAGGCTGCGTACGTTTTACGTTCCGATTCGGTAGTCTGGTCCTTTTTCACGTACAGGTAAAGTTCTGTTTTTGTCCGGGTTTGTTTTTCTTTTTCTGATAACCAAATTTAACATATTAGTTTTTTTCGGGGTTAGGGTGTTAACCTTAAGCCCAACCCAAATTGTCGTGAATGGGTCCGTTCTGCATATTAAGGTCACCAGAAACAACCCTTTTACACGTTTATATAGCGAGCCGCTTGATTCAAGACAGACGCCCGCTCCAAGCCGCCACTGACATGGAGAACAGACGCTTGAGTCGCATTGGTTGTAAGGCGCCAATTCGCCGTGATGTAGCGTCATTGACTAAGCAGTTTTTACTCTGCTTGTCTCCAATACACCAACCTTATTCTGTCAGCATTATCCAGGCAGCACGGCGTGGACGTCGAATTTCGGATTTCGCTACCCGCTCAAATCTTTCTTCTCAGCCTCTCTTGAAACATTCATATAATTGGTTTTATTGTAAGTCAATTTGCAGACCAATTTTCCTAGCACCACTCTCAAGCGACTTGAAAGTCTCACTCATAACAGCTTCACTTCGGCCGAGGATGACAACATCATCAGCGTAAGCGATCATCTGTACTGAGTTTATTGACAAGATATTGTTATTAGTCGGTAGTTTCTTTTGACGACACACATATTCCAAGGCTAGATTAAAAAGTATAAGAGAGATAGCATCACCTTAAACCGGAGTCAACTTTAAAAAACTGTGATATTTCGTTCTCTAGTCGTACACAGCATTGAGAGTTCTGTACTGTCATTTTGCATAGTGATACCAGTTTACCAGGAAGTCCCATAGACACCAGAGCAGGCCATGGAGTCTCTCGTTCGAGAGAGTTGTAGGCCTGCCTGAAATCAATGAAAAGTTGGTGCACAGGTATCTTGAACTCTTGACACTTTTCCAAAATCATCCTTATCGAGAAAAGTTCATCGGTGGTACCTCAGCCCCGCCGGAAGCCACACTGATATTCTCCAAAAAGTTGTTCAGCAAAAGGATTGATTTTGGATAGCAAAATGTAGGAAAAGATCTTATATGCTGTGCAGAAGAGAGCGATTCCTTTGTAGTTTGCACATTGTAGGCGATTACCTTTTTTATGGATTGGTATCAGCATAGCTGTGTTCCAGTCCTGTGGCATGGTTTCAGCCTCCAGATCATTTGAACAAGTTCAAACAACCTTAAGGATAGAGTTTCGCCACCATGTACAATAATTTCGGATGTTATATCGTCGATACCAGGTGCTTTATTGCATTTTAATTTTGACAGCGCCGCATCAAATTCCTCTTTGGTGGGTTCGTCTACATGTACCTTTGACGCACGAATAAGCTTTGCTCGTCGCCCGACTTGTTGCTGGTCACTTAAGTTAAAAAGATTCTCAAAATAAGCGACCCAAGTATCTAAAATATTTTTAAGGTCTACTTGTAGCTCCCCATCTTCGTTTTGAATAGCGGTCAATCTAGTTTGAGGGCCTTTCTTTAAGGTTTTAACCTGTTGAAAGAAGTTACGCGATTGATGTTCCTTATTGAAGCTTTCAATCTCCTCACACTGTCTCTTCCACCATTCTCTCTTCGTTCGTCTACATAGCTTTGTAACGGCTTGTCTTGCCAGTTTATAGTTCTCCTTCGTGGACCTGGTGTTGCGTCCTTGTAGACACTTCAGATAGCAATCTCTTTTGTATTGAATAGTGTCAAGGCATGCTTGATCCATCCATGGCTTCTGGGAGTGGTTCTGTGGTCGTCCAAGTATTCCCTCAGCAGCGCTTAAAACAGCATCTTTGAGGAAATACCATGACTTATCGACGTCTCCATCAATGGTTTCTGATTTATCCAATGTTTCGGCAATATGGATTTGATATCTCTCTTCTGTTTCAGCATTCTTTAATGAGGAGATGTTAAAACGTTTCCGTTGATTGAATTTTGGAATGCATTAGAGTCACCAAGAACCATAATGAAGTCGCGTGTTGGTGTTTGTTTCATAACTTCTTCCAGTACTATGTAGAAATTATCCTTCTCGTCGACGGTCTTAGCTTCAGTAGGTGCATGCACGGCAATAAGAGAAATATTGTTATAAGTACCACGTACACGTAGGTAGCAGATCCTCTCACTGACCGGCATGAACTTCATCACGGCCTCCTGTATGCGTCCGCCAACAAGAAAACTAGTACCAAATTCTTTTCAAGATAGATGACCACTACAGTATAGAGAGTGACTATCCAAATCTTGTTTTCCGATTATCGGCTGTCTAACTTCTTGTAGAGCCATAATATCCATCCCATACCTCTCAGCTAAGTTTCCGCTAAGCTGCGCGCGTACATCTTATTACATAAGCGCGCAGAGAAAAAAATTATGCGCGTAGGAAAAAAAATTTGCAAATAATTTTAACCATACATAAAAAAAACAAAAAAAAAAAAAAATTAACATGATAACATAATTTTCAACATAATGTTAAAATTAAAAATATTTTGAAAACATGACATGAAAACCTAAAATATAATAACGTTGTTTTTGTTTATGATATAAAATTATATCATAAATCTGATCTAAAAGTAATATCTGTACTGTCTTCAAGTAGTTTTTAATAACATAATATATATGTAGATGTGATAGTAAGAAATTATATGTAAATCAACTGTGCTGTTAATTAGATGTTATGTTTTGATACTAGAACCAATAGCGACAATACTTTCTTATTACAAGGTAAATTAATTTTATTTTATTTTATTTTGTGTTAATGATAGAATAAGAAACTATATATATTGTTCTAATTTGTAGATCACTGAGGATGAGGACAAACAATCCTCGAAATATTTGGAAAATTAAATAAATTGAGCAAAACTCAAAAGATCTAATGCTTATAGGTGTTTTCATTTAAATTAAATAAAAACTACCAGAAGACAGTATAGCTAAAATATAATATTTGTTTCAGGCAAACTTGGAGCCTAAAGAATAACGTTATTTATTTAAAAATTCTAGTACATAAAGTATTTACTAGAATTAGCTGTCGATATATAATTTTATACATACTTTTTTAACGGAAACTAAATGATACGATATTACTTATGCTAATTCAATGCAAACTCTATTTTCCTTTATTAACCCGTTTCGGACTAACGTTACGTACACGCAACACTACAATAAATATTCGTAATTTTTACAAACTGCTATGAAATAATTTGAAAATATGGTTATTTCCTTTAGAAATTAATTTCTTATTAGAAAAACTGCTAAAATATTTAGAAAAATTACTAATACAAGTACAGGTGAATATTTGTTGATGACATAAAAAAATGATGAGGTAATTTTTTAATTTTAAGTGATAAAACGATCTGAAAAATGTGAATTTTTTTTATAAAACTAATTAAAAAGCATAAAATTTTAATTTTGTGAACTTAAAATAAGTCATCAGTGCTAAATAATTAAAAAAAACATGATTTAAGTTTGCGTTGCGTCAAAGCAACGTTCGGTCAATTGTGTGTTTTTTGATTTTTTGGCAATTGCATAAATGCAACGTTCGGCCTATTTGACAAATTTATAATATATATTCTTTCTGGACTATTTTTTCAGCAATTTTATATCAATTGAAGATTTAAAACAAATTAAGTTTAGCGGAAACCTCACACTTGAAGAAGTTATTGCTTTTTTGGAGGAAGAAAATATAGGAAATGTAAGCGAAATTATAATTCAGCCGCCAGGTGTAAATAATTTATCAGATGAAGATTCGGGAGAAGAAGATGGTCCAGGAAAAATTGACAACCTCTCAAAAAATCAGCTTCTTGGTAATGCTGAAGTTCGATTTAGTGATTACTCGGGTATTCAATTTGAAGATAATGAATTTCTTAGCGAACCTGTGGAAACCGAGGTAATTGATAACGGTCCATCCCTAGAACTTGTATCAATTGGAAATTTTGAGAAACCATTTCATAGTAATATAAATAGAATATGGGAAGATGGAACCATAATTAATGTGCAAAATGATTTTCCACAACCAAATTTTGAAAAGTTTAGGAATATGCAACCCTATCAAATGTTTGAAATTTTTATGACAAATGACATATTTGAAGAATTCGTAGATCAAACAAATCGCTATGCATTATACAAATACAATGAGCAGTTGAACTTGTCAATCAATGAATTAAAATGCGCAATTGGAATTTTGTTTTTAACAGGCTATAACATTTTACCATCTCGAAAATTACATTGGAGCTCTGAAATGGATTTACAGAACTTGTTAGTTGTAAACTCAATGCGTCGAGACCGTTTTCTCTCAATCATTAGAAGTATACATTGCTGTGATGTAAGTTGTCCTGATTCAACCGACAAATTATGGAAATTACGTCCGCTTATTAAAAAACTTCAAAGAAATTCGAAGAAATTTTCTCTTTTTATTCCTCAAGAAAATTTATCATATGACGAATCCATGATTAAATATTTTGGACGACATAGTTGTAAACAAGTTATTAAAGGAAAACCTATTCGTTTTGGTTATAAAGCGTGGTGTCTAAATGAATCCTCAGGATACTTAGTAAACTTTGAAATCTACACCGGCAAATCTAACGAAACATACACAATTTATGAGAAAACTTTCGGGAAACCAGCTGCAGTTTTTGTGAAAATGGTTGATCAAATTAAAAATCCTGAATTGAATTACTCATTTTTTTTTTGACAATTTATTTTCAAGCGTGAACCTTGTGTCACATTTGACTAACAAAGGATATCGTGGGACTGGGACCATGAGAAAAAATCGAATCCCAAAAAATTGCAATGTTTTCAACAAATCGGAATATAATAAGTTGGAGCGCGGAAAATATTTAACAAGAAAAAGTTCAGAAGACTCAATAAACATTATGCAGTGGAAGGATAGTTCTTTAGTAACAATTATTTCAAATGCATACGGATATGAACCTGCAATATACGTCAAGCATTATAGTTCATCTGAAAAGAAAATATTGAATGTCATATGCACAAATGCTATTGTTCAATACAATAAAAACATGGGTGGAACCGATCGAATGGATGAAGATGTAACTCATTACCGGATTGGAATTCGAAGCAAAAAATGGCATTGGCCACTTTTGACTTGGATGTTTGACGTAGCAATGATTAACGTCTGGATTCAATTCAAAAATTCTGGTAATTCTATTTCAAATCTTAAGTTTAGAAGATCTGTTGTTGGCGAGTATTTGACAACTTATGAAACGCAAAGAAAAATTTAGGTCGTGTATCAAAGGAATTTGATTACCGTTTTGATGGTGGGAAATACTTGATCCAAACCATAGCTAATAAAAAGAGAAGATGTGCCGGCAGTCAATGCAAATCAATTGTCTCAACATTTTGTCCAAAATGTGATGTAGGTCTTTGTGTTAAATGTTTTTCATCTTATCATACCAAAAAATGAAAGTGAGAAAAAAAAAAATAATTGTAGGCCGAACGTTGCTTAAAAGCAACACAGTTTTCCGAAGTTTTCATTATGAATTTTCCAAAAAAAAATGTTTTCATTATATTTTTCTTGTTTTATATATGAAATGTTAATAAATAAATAAAGTTTTATTCAAAAATAAAATGTCGTCCTTAACGGGTTAACATTTATAATGAGATTTAGTAGTTGTAAGATTAAGTGAATCTATTGTTTTTTCTACGATAGCATATAAAAAGTCTATTTTCATGCAGGTTTAATCACATATAAAAATGGTTTTTTCCACCAATGTAAAATCACTTTCGCTTAGTAAAAAATTGTAGTTGTTTAAAACGTCGTAAAACATGTAATTTTACAATGTTTTTAAGCAAAGGCATGACAAAATAGAATGTGAATTTTAAATATTGTGTTGTCGTTTTCTAAATGAAGTATGATGGCTATCTCGACAGCTTGCTATAGCTATTGTAAGAAATTGGTTATGTGGTTCTGATTCAATTTTTTGAAGACGAAGTAAAGTAAGACCAAGAACATAATAATCCAGTCTCAAAATATTGTTTAAGTGCTTTGAAAAACAAAATCAATCATTTTGCATTAATAGTTTTGAATGATGTTTTGAACGTACTAGGGCAGCTCTTCAAGTTTCTACAAAAAAGTGAACTATTGCCCATGGAGTCAATGAAGAAGTTAAGTCCACAAGTCCATTCTGGAGTCGAGAATCAGAAAATGTTTTACCAAATCATTAGAAAAAAAACAAAGCGTTAACACTTTTTATGTTATTAAATTAATTAACGAACTATGTGATCATCTAACAAAGCGATTTTCATCAGAAGAGATGAAAGATTGGTATACCTTTGATTACAATGCAACCGCAACCAACGTAACAGATTTTAGTTTTGGACAAAAATATTCTGACATTTATCCCCTGAATGATGAAGTAAGGGAAGAAGTGTAAAAAAGAATACAGCATGTTTAACTATATGTGTTATTATGGTTATCCATATTATTCACTGTTCGTGTGCTTTTGTCACTTTTGAATTAAAATGCAATATTTAAAAATATACTTTTTACTGTTTATTTTTAATTTTATTTTATTAATAATAATATACTTCCTTATAGTAACAATTTAATTTTATTTTTAATTTACAGAATATCGATTTCGACTTACGTCATCCTCAGTTCTTAAATTATTATTACAATTTTTGCTTAAACTATTACTTATATACTATTTCAACTGCTGTTTTTTATTATTATGTCATGATAATGTCATATTATGACATAATAATAAAAAACAGCAGTTGAAATAGTATATAAGTAATAGTTTAAGCAAAAATTGTAATAATAATTTAAGAACTGAGGATGACGTAAGTCGAAATCGATATTCTGTAAATTAAAAATAAAATTAAATTGTTACTATAAGGAAGTATATTATTATTAATAAAATAAAATTAAAAATGAACAGTAAAAAGTATATTTTTAAATATTGCATTTTAAAGCATGTTTAAGTTTTTAATTGCCGAAAAACTACAAGAAACAAGAACTACAACTACAAGAAAAAACTGCTAAAAATTTCAGTACTATACTATCCGTCGGGCTTAATGGTGATGAGTTTAGTAAAATTAGGTTTCTTGTGAAAATATGTGGAACTTTTCAAGCTAACAGTGCTGATTGTGAAAGAGACTGTTTAATGAGGATTAAAATACAACTTAGTGCCGAAATCGAAATTGATTTAGATGTCGTTTATGAATTATGGAAAAACAATAAAGGTCGGCGGGAAGAAGATTAAATTTTGTATAATTATTTGAATAATAAATTTTTTGAATTATTTTGCTTTTATTCATAAATGCCTTTAATTTTTTGCTGTCTTAGAATCGTTATGACCACGTTATGAAACGTCGAGAAATGTCAAAAAGTGGGCAAGTTTCACATTTGGCTCGAGATTGTAATACTTAGGGCTTTAATACCGTTGAGTAATATATATATTAATTGTGAAAAATATTCCTCATTTATAAATATGTTGTAGTTAGAAGTATTTATAAATTTTATTAACACATACCAAAAAAAATCAAATTGATAAAAAACAACAAAACATTTATATAAATTGAATTTATATATGTTTGAATTATCCGCGCATTTATTTATTTTTGAGAAAAAAGTAGCGCACCAATTTGTTTTTGCGCGCATCGGAAAAATTCCTTAGAGGGAACATTGCCTCTCAGCCTCTGTTTCCAGACTTATAAGAGCATCAGGAGTGCTCAGGCTGCGCACGTTTCACGTTCCGATTCGGTAGTCTGGTCCTTTTTCACGTCCATGTAAAATTCTGTTGTTTTGTCCGGGTCTGTTATTCTCTTTCTGATAACCAAATTTAACAAATTAGTTTTTTTTCCGGGGTTAGGGTGTTAACCTTAGGCCCAACCCAAATTGTAATGAATGGGTCCGTTCTGCATATTAAGGTCACCAGAAACAACTTTTTTACACGTTTATATAGCGAGCCGCTTGATTCAAGAGGGACGCCCGCTCCAAGCCGCCCCTGACATGGAGAACAAACGCTTGAGTCGCATTGGTTGTAAGGCGCCAATTCACCGTGATGTAGCGTCATTGACTAAGCAGTTTGTACTCTGCTTGTCTCCAATACACTAACCTTATAAAATAAATACAATTGTTAAAAATGATATACTTATTTTACAAACAGAAGTTTTTTTTGAATAGGAAAACACTTCTGCAATTATTTTCTTTGTTTGTCTTCTAGATTAAATTTCAAATATCTCAAGTTGTATACAATTTAGAGAGCTATTAGATCCCTTATTTTGAAGAGAATTGTACAAGGTTTAATTTGATATGCTATTTGCCTATGTTGGTTCAAAACCGTTTTTTTTAAAAAACTTTAAAAACTTTTTTTGAAAAAAAATCAAAGACAGTGTTTTTTTTAAATTTTGAAAAAATCACATATTTTTTGATATACTATAATAAAGAAATCTTGAAATTTTCAGAGTGGAACCAATACGGGATCAGAAGTTATAGTAAAATATAAGAAGTTATGTTCAACTAAAACTGGAACATTACTCTCGATTCAATATTTTTACATGTAAATAACAATAGGTTCAAATTTAAAAAGGTTTGTAAATTAGAAAGCTCCTTTAGTAAGGAGTTTAAAAATATTTATTTTAAAATGAAACTCATGTAATTTTTAATATAAGATATAAGATATGGTTAAACAAAATAATATAAGATATGGTTAAACAAAAGAAGAAAGGTAAGGTTGCAGCCTTCAAAGATTTTATTACAATGCGCACTTACGCGAAACACAAAGAGAGTCTGTAATAAATTAACTTGGTTTCGCCAAGTGACAGTATATTCCAAAATACCTAAATATTAAGTTTGCCTAGCAGCAATTTGTAAACTCGATCAATGTAATCGATCCATTACTCAAAACTTACACAAAATTTCGAATCATACACCATCAGTTTCGTTTCTTGGAAGTGAAAAAAGGAAATCGATTGATTATCATATTTTGAATTTTGTTTTGAATATGAACTCTTTAAATTCAGTCCATAAGAATCAAGTTTAAAAATAGTTTCATCTGAGGATACTGGTGAAACTTTGGACATTAATGAGATTGTTGGTTTTGTTACATGCCAATATTCAGATAAGTGATGGTTAGGTTGTGTACCAGAAAAACAGAACAGAAGAAACAGAAGAAAATTTTGAACGAATAAGCCTCTTGACACCACATGGATCTTCTTCATATTTCAAACACCCTTTGTTGCCAGATATATTAACTATTCATAAAAAAGAAGTGTTGACTAAAGTTGATCCTATAACAACTACAGGCGAAATGTATCGATTAAGACGTATTGAATCTAACAAGGCAAATAAGAAATTATCTGTTAAATTAAAAAAATTACATGAGTTTCATTTCAAAATAAATATTTTTAAACTTCTTACTAAAGTAGATTTACTCATGAGTATTAAGTTCAAAAGAGTGTTCAGAAAATTTCAGGATTTTTTTTTTATAGTGTATCAAAAAATATGGGATTTTTTCAAAATTTTAAAAAAACACTGTCTTTGATTTTTTTTCAAAAAAAGGTTTTAGAGATTTTTAAAAAAACCGGTTTTGAGCCAACATAGGCAAATAGCATATCAAATTAAACCTTGTACAATTTTCTTCAAAATGAGGGATCTAATAGCTCTCTAGTTTGTATACAACTTGAGATATTTGAAATTTAATCTATACAGGTAAGCCCAAAAATGACGATAATCCAAAACTTTGAAAATTAATAACACTAAAACGAAAAGAGATAAAAAATTTTGGAAAACCGATTTTTACTTGTATATTCATGACAAATGATTTCTGTAAGTTTCATGAAAATCTAAAATAGTTAGGTTGAAAATTAAAGTTTTTTGGTTGGTTTCAAATGGAATGCCCCTTAAAGAAAATAAATATAGTTATTAAAAATTATTTACTTATTTTACATTCAAAAGATTCTTTTGAGTTGGAAAACATTTTTGCAATTATTGTCTTAGTATTTAATGGTACAAAAGAATGAAATTTTTGAGTTCCACTTATAGTAATCGCATTTTTATATCGATTTTGTAATTTTTCTTTTGTTAATTGATATTCATTTTTATCGGCGTATCGAAAGTTCATGGTAAAACAAAAAAGATTTAAAACCTTGTTGCGTCAAAACTTTGGTCCAAGGAAGGGTTTTAGTATAGTTATTCCACTTAATAAAACAAAAAATCTGCAAAAAGTTGTGGAACCGATTCTAAAAATTCTTTTTTCCTGGATTTCTGAAACCTTCGGGAACGTTCGAAAAATTAGAAAACTCGAGTAGTTTCCCCATGTCAAAGCACCTCAAATAGCAACAGTGATAAACTATTTAAAAATTTAAAATTTTACCTCGAAAATCTTCTCTCGGGTGCTTTCGGGATCGCTGACTACGTATCTGAGGTCCAACCCTCAAAACCACCCCAAGATATGGCAATTAAATTAATTTTTCAGTCAAAAAATTAATATTTCACATTGAAAATCGGCTCTCGGAGGTTTTCAGGATCGCTGATCATATCGCCAACATGAGGTAATTAAAGAAATTCAATCGCCCAATGATGTGAGCTTATAATTTATAAATATAATTGACATCAATCGTAATCAGAGTCATATTCGAGAATTGCTAATGGAGGATTGGTGAGCCCTCCTTTATAGTAACCTTCAACTTGTTCAATTGTCATTTCATCCATGTTCAACCGCCGTAATTTTTAGAACTAGAATTGTAAAAAAACTTAAGTTAAGTTTCAATAGAATTTTGAAAAAAGCTTCAATCTTTGATTTTGTAAGAATTTTGGGAATATTTTTAGAATTTTAAATTAATTTTTGTTTATATTTTATATTTTAAATTTAAAATTTTTGATTTTATTGTAATTTTTAGAATATTTTTTGTATTTGAATAAGGTTTGTATTTTTGATTTTGTTATAACTTTTGCAATATTTTTAGAATTTTGGAAAGGGTTTCAAAATTTGAATTAGTAAATTTTATGCTTTTGAAAAACTTTTAGAATTTTGAAAAAAGTTTCAATTTTGTAAGAAATTTTGGAATTTTATTTACGTAGACTTTTCTTGTAAACTAGTGTAATATAATAACTTTGATTTGAATATTTTTTTATTCACCTAATTTATATTACCATATTTTAAAAAACATTACATATCTATTTTTCTTTCCTTTCTATTTCAAACAAAATCAATTCACAGCAGACGTTTTCATAATACATATGTATATATGGACTATTATTTTGAAAACGTACATTTTTTTGTTGTTTTTAAATTTTTGATTTTTAAAAAATCTGAAATTTTGATTTATTGTTGGTATTGACGAAAGGAAAAAAGTAGTTTCTGCTTTTATTTTTTGAGTACTCTGAATCGGAGTTATGCGCGGTTGAATTTTGAGGCTTTTTCACGTAGTTTTTGGTAATGGTGGCAATGTTTTGTGAATAGGTGCCACAAATTTCATCCGACTTACGTATATTTTTGCAAGTAAAAAGGAAAATAATTGAATAATTGAAATAAGTAAGTTTAAAATTAATAACTTTTCTCTTTTCCGCTAGGCGGCGCGTAAAACCTTGGTTTACTTCAAAGCTCATATCTCAAAAAGTCCCTTTTTTTTATTTTTCACAAATTTTAAAGTAAACATATGCAGCTATGAAATTGAGAAATAAAAAGTCAGCAATTCAATATGGATTTTTTCTTACGATTTTTTAAAGTTTGGTATATGAAAAATTCACATGTGTTTTTTTATTAAGTTAATAATCCTGTACTAAATGTGGATCTAATAAATAAAACATTTCATATTTTAACACCTGCAATAAATTTGAACCATTTTCTGTGTATTTCTGATTGAGAAACAGGTTTTTCTTCAGAATAAGAATAGGAGATCCCAATGATCGAAGATTGTGTTATAATTTCAACATCACCAACACTAACATTAGAAAAAAACATTAAACAAATATTTTTCTATAAACATTATAATTTAATCAATATTATATAAATTAATACATTAAAAAATAATTTATATAATTCTTTTTGCCTTCTTTTTGCCTTTTGCCTTTCGCCGAAGGAGGGATCGATTTTGATCGATTATGATCAATGTTGATCTACGGGTCTGACTACCCTGCGTACTCCAGTCCTTGCCATTAACATATGAGTTAGCGTGAGATATCACATACCACTGGCAATGGCAGGAGATGTCATTAGCCAAGATGATATCTTAGGGTGCTGGCGAACGAACTTTAATTAGTCAACGGCAGCACTTCCAGTCTTAGCTGGGCAGCGTTCCGTAGCGGTACCGCTCATTAGCTCTTCCGAGGAATCGCACCAACACGTAGTTATGTGTGGGCTTTGTGCCTCGATTAAGGTGGTGGGCGGTGCGTCTGGGGTGCGCTGCATCAGCTGGATTATTGGCATTTAGTTTTGTTTTGTTTTCTGCAAATTTCTCACAATTTGTTTTTCACTTATTATTTTGTTATTATTTCTTCATCTTATCATGAAATATTGGCATATGTCATATTTTGTAGTATGATAGGATTTTTTACTTAGTTATGCATTTTAAAATAAAACACAAAAAAATAAAATAAACATTTTGATATATATATGGCAGTACAACCGAAAAAAAATAAGTCTGCAAGTGGTAAAGCAAATTTGCGCAATCCACCCGCCCATAAAGCGGCATGTCCACGGAATTTGCAGGGACAAAACATATATGAATCAATAAAAAATTTTAAAATACATGTTCAAAACATCTGCGAATTGAACGCTAACCATGACCACGTGCAACATCATCTTGAGCACGACAAACCGAGCATTCTATTCCTTACAGAAACACAAGTTTCTGAAAATTTTCTCTTTATAGAATCGCTTAATTCCAAATATAGGCTCGAATAAGCTTTCAAACTCCATCAGGGCGTATGCGCATTCATTCATGAGAGTGTTGCGTACACGCGCTTTCCAAATTTTGAACTACACGGTGACGGCTTCAATACAATGGTTTTAAAGATTTGTCTTCCAGAAATGACTTTTTTTACAATAGCTTTATACCGGTCCCCCAACAAACGTAACCCAAACTTTTTTAATATACTGACAAAAATTATGGACGAGATTAGAGCAAAGTCCCCTAATTGTGAAGTTATCGTTACCGGTGACTTCAACGTCCACAACAAATCATGGTTGGAATTCTCCAAATCGACCGACGATGTTGACAATAGTGGAAAACTGGCAGAAATTTTTGCCGCGTCTCAGGGCCTATTCCAAATTGTTAAAAGCCCGACTTTCACTCCCCGTAATGGCGGTGATAATAGTTTTCTACTAGATCTCTATCTTACCACAATGCCAGATATTACGAGTGTCGATGTTGCGAAAGGTAGTATTGGAAATTCTGATCATTATTTAATCTCATCAGTTATCAAAACTGATTTACTTAAAACTACAGCTCCCAAACCCCGTAAAATATTTCACTACTCAAAAATGGAAAAGAGTGGTCTTCAAAATTTTTTCCATGGTTTCCCTTTCGACCGTCATTGTTTTTACACTGACAATGTAAATGTTTCTGCTCAAAACTTTACAGAAACCATCCAATTTGCTATCAATAAATTTGTCCCTTTCTCCATAGTAAAACCCAAACAAAAATACTTGTATTCGAAAGCTGCCAAAACGGCACTTAGAAACAAACGTAGATCATTTAATATTTGGATTCATAACAAAACTCCCACTAATCGATCCCAATATCTAAAGGCCAACAAAATATCTAATCAGATTATCTCAAACGAAAAGTCCGAAATTGACAGAGCGAAAGCCTCAAAACTTACGTCTATGTCTGTTTCTGACAAGAGTTTCTACAGTGCCATTAATTCTTTAAATTCTGGTACAAAATTTTCTATTCCCCCTATTATTGATGGTGATTTAATCGTCAATGATCCCGCAAGAAAAGCTAACTTGTTCGCTGAACGCTTTGCTCTGAACTCCACTGTTTTGGAAACTCCTAAAGAAATACCCCAAATCCAGTCTTCAGGAGTTAATATGAATGAACTTCACTTCAAACCCAAAATAGTCGCTAAACTTTTAAAGGGGTTAAACATCAACAAAGCATCAGGAATGGACAATATTCCACCCATTATTTTAAAAACCTTTTCCAAAGAACTTGCACCAACTTTAACTAAAATATTCTACCAATCCTACAAATCTGGTATATTTCCCTCGTGCTGGAAGTTGGCAAATGTCCAGCCCGTCCCCAAAAAGGGACCAAAATCCGATATCTCAAATTATAGGCCAATAGCTTTACTATCGGTCCTATCCAAAGTCTATGAGCATTATATTAATACACATATTTCAAAATTTCTGGAAGGAAATCATTTAATATCCGACAGCCAATACGGTTTTCGAAACAAAAGATCAACTACCGATCTATTAAACTATGTAGCGCATTGTTGGAACAGCATACTTGATAAATGTGGTGAAACATACGTTATCGCTTTAGACATCTCCAAGGCATTCGATCGAGTCTGGCATGCCAACTTAATCAACAAGCTCGTTGCGTACGGTTTTCATCCCAATGTTGTGAAGCTGATTCAAAATTTTCTATCCGACCGATACATTTCGGTAACCTTAGACGGATATTCTTCTGAGTCTAAACTAATTAACGCTGGTGTACCCCAAGGCTCAGTATTGTCCCCAACCCTATTTTTGATTTATATCAACGAATTGTTGAAAATCACCAGCAACCCAATAAATAGTTTTGCAGATGATAGTACTCTGCACAAGTCGTTCGAGCCCCTTCCTTCAAAAGGTAAAATGCACGAACGAATTAATCCTGCCCGGAGAGACGCTGCCATAAACGTGAACAAAGACCTGAATAAAGTCGCCGACTGGGGTGACCAAAACCTTGTCAATTTCAACTCCACCAAAACACAGCTGTTGATTGTTTCCAGATTAAAGACCGAGTTCCCCAAAGATATTTTATTTAGTATGTGTGATGAACCAATAGGTGAATGTAAAAACATTCGTTTATTGGGTGTCACAGTTTCAAATGACCTACTCTGGAACGATCATGTAATGGCGATGGCAAAAAGCGCGTCTAAAAAACTCGGCCTCCTAAATAGATGCAAAAAATTTTTCACTCCATACCAATTGCTCCATGTTTATAAGTCCTATATTCGTCCCTGTATGGAGTACTGCTGTCAAGTTTGGGGTGCTGCCTCTGTTTCCATCTTGGCCCTCTTGGACTCTGTTCAAAAGCGAGCTATACGAATTGTAGGTGATCGAATTTTGACATCAAAACTTGATTCCCTACAACATCGTCGCACTGTTGCTGACCTCGTTGTTTTTTACAAATATCGTCATCAGCAGTGCTCAGATGAAATCAGCGGCATCATGCCTCAAACTTATTCTTACCCCCGTTCCACTCGGCAATCGGCTGCCGCAACCAGTGAAACGGTAAAGATCCCGCGCTGTCATACTGGCAGATCGCAGAGAGACTTCTTTGTCCGAACTGCGTACAAATGGAATAGTTTGCCGGAACACTTAGTCTCAGGTGGCTTCAACCCACAGATGTTTAAAAAAAGCGTTAATCTACACCTCAGAACGCCAGTTGTTGTGGGGCCCAGGTCTAGACCTAGGTCTTAAAAGGTATTTATGTGTTGTTGTGACACATATTCTAAACGTTCCTCCAATCTCATCGGATGGACCCTTTCCGTGGGCAGTTGCAAACAAATGCCATTCTGCACTTATTTTAAAATCATCAATATGTTTGCAGAGATTTATGAAATTCTTCTTATTTTTATATTGAGCTGCTGAACCATCAGTAAAATATAAATTTTTTTGATACTTGGATATATTTCTTGCTGTTTTTCAATAAATTCAATACACCTTTCCTGGTATTTATGAACTGCAACTGTGTTATGCATTAAATGATCAGATATAATGACAAAAGATAAGACCTCTAGTTTATCATTACATGATTTGTAGTAAATTACGATTGGGTGGATTGGAGCTTCTATCTCATTCTGCGTTATCATTGAGTATCCTGGATACGTTGATTTGACCAAAATTTGGTAGAATTGTCAACAAAAACACTTGTTTTGATTTAGAGCTGGCCTATTTAAACTCCTTTTTAAGGTTCATAAGCCATGATGTATATTCACATTCCTCGTTTGGTGATAACACTTTAACTGAATCTACTTGAAATATTCTTTGACTTATTGCCGATGTGACACTTGCAATTTTTTTATAACTTCCTGTTGTAATACGTTTTTGTTTGATAGGAGATTCGGCTAACCTTCCAAGAACATTATTAATATATTCTAAAGTGTCATTAAGTAGTTCAAGAACTGGTGGAGATATAGTATCAACCGAAACTGGTGATGAATCTAAAGATGCTGGAGGTATTTGAATATTTTCGTTCGTTGGAACATTTTCAACATCCTGATTTATAGAGATAACTTCACTATCGATAGCTTCCGAACATGAAAGCTGCTGTAGAAAATATTAGTTGCATATGAATTTTTATTCATTTAATAAAAAAATTAAATTTACCTTATTTTTATAGATATAAGTGCCACATGTTTCACATAGAAACTGGTCATCACGCAAAGTGAAATTTAGGGTCGCAGCTTTTTGAATAACAGCTGGTGTGACCAGTTTCACATTTTTTGATGTCCGCTTATGATTTTAGAGACCGTACAAGTTACAACACAATTTGAAAGGCATTTCTATTATGTATTATCTTTTCTAAACGTTATGTCTTCTAAATATTTTTGGATATACTTGCTATAAGGCAATCACATCAATATATATACCTTTTAAATAGTTTTGACATAGGTAGAATCAGGTAAAACTAGGTAGGTACAATTTAATATATTTTGATTGGATGCAAGCATAATTTGTTCCAAAAACCGTTTGTGGGCGTCATTAGAAATTTTAAATGTTAAAGTTATGAGTCTCTAATGAGATTTTAATTAGTAAAAAGGGGCTGAAGAGACATTTTTTAAAATGAATAAACATTTTACAGACCCTTTTAATAATTTAAATTCCTTTATTTTACCACTTAACTTAAATTAATTTTAAATAAGTTTTTAACCATTTAACCGCACAGAAAATGGTTCAAATTTATTGCAGGTGTTAAAATATGAAATGTTTTATTTATTAGATCCACATTTAGTACAGGATTATTAACTTAATAAAAAAACACATGTGAATTTTTCATATACCAAACTTTAAAAAATCGTAAGAAAAAATCCATATTGAATGACTATTTATAATATATATTTAATATTGCTGACTTTTTATTTCTCAATTTCATAGCTGCATATGTTTACTTTAAAATTTGTGAGAAATAAAAAAAAAGGGACTTTTTGAGATATGAGCTTTGAAGTAAACTAAGGTTTTACGCGCCGCCTAGCGGAAAAGAGAAAAGTTATTAATTTTAAACTTACTTATTTCAATTATTCAATTATTTTCCTTTTTACTTGCAAAAATATACGTAAGTCGGATGAAATTTGTGGCACCTATTCACAAAACATTGTCACCATTACCAAAACTACGTGAAAATGCCTCAAAATTCAACCGCGCATAACTCCGATTCAGATTACTCAAAAAATAAAAGCAGAAACTACTTTTTTCCTTTTGTCAATGCCAACAATATATCAAAATTTCAGATTTTTAAAAAATAGTTGTTTTTTTTCGATTTACGTTTTCAAAATAACAGCCCATAATTCATTTTATATATAAAATGAATTATATCTAAATGAATCTCATACAAGCGTTAAAAAAAGTTAAATATTGTTAAAAAGTAAAATATTTTAACTAGTATTTCTAATAAATTAAAGAAAAACTATGAGCCCTCCTAAAATATGAACCCTCAAAATTAATGTTTAGCACTCGGCCTCGGCGTTTGAATATTTTCCATACGAAATACATGTAGACTTTAGTGTTTAAGAAAAAAAAAATTACAGCTCAGCGGCATTTTATACTATTTCAAAATGGAAAAAAGCAACTAACTCAAGAATAAATTATCTACAAAAGTGCCTATTGAGATGTAACTGTAACTTACACAGATGACACAGTATAGATCACTAAGGTCAGTTTTATATGAATTTCTTGTTCTTTTGTTTTTATTTCATTAATGGCTAAAGCTACAGGAAAAATGTCAATAACAAAGATGTAGTTAATTAAGTTTCCTACAAAAAACTCAATTGAACCGAATCTCTATGATTGATATTTCTCAATTAAAGTTTTGATTACACCTATCCCCCGTTTTACACGGTAGATACGTTCCTGATAAAAACGTGTTAATCGAAAATATAAATTTTGTATGGAAAACCGTGTTAAACGAAAAACGTGGGTTTTTGGTCATTTCTTGGGCGACAAACAGATTCAGTAAAACATAAAAGTACCAGTTTAATCACATAAGATATCGACATAACAGTTAAATTGATTTTCAAAAAGAAACATGCAACATAACCAATAAGAAATTCACAGAAAAATAAAAAGTTATTATACATGCACATACTAGCGTGTGGACCTAAATCAAACCTAACTTAACTTGATTCAGTTCGGTGCGACTTGGAAGTTAAATCTGTAATTAATAACTGTGCTTTCTTTTTAGCTAAATCTTGCAAACATCTTCATATTGACTTAAAAATTCGTTGAGAGTTCGCAGAAATCGGAGAGCTAGTTCAATATTCGGATCATGTTGTTGAAAGTAGTTGAATTATTTATTATCTTCTGGTATAATGGTTGCAATAAAGAAGTTTTAATTTTGGGTAGAAATACAATTTTTCCATTTGTAAGCTGCAAATCTTGAGGATGACATGGAGCATTGTCCAGTAAAAGAAGAACCTTAAATATTATTTTGATTAAATACTATTTTACTTCTGGTACGTAAGAGTTATGAGACATATCAATGAATAATGTGGCTTTAATCCAAGCTTTTGTATTGGCATTCCAATAAATGGAAAGATTTGTTTATTCCTTTTTACCTGAACGTTTTGCCACCTAAGCTTTATCACTCTTTAGTATTGAAAACCTGATCAGCAGCCAAATTCTGTAATTGTGAAGCGGTGAAGTAATAAGTTTTTGAATGAACAGAAACGATGGAATTTTTAACGCTTCACCGCTTCACAGTTACAGAATTCAGCTGCAGGACAGTAAGATGTACCGGAATTAATTTCACTCAATTTTAGTGGGTACATACTGTTGTGCTGTATCTAAATCAGTAGATGCGCTTTTAATTTTAAATTTTTGCAAAAAATGCCCGTGTTTAAATATTTCGAACCAACCATGACTTACAATAAAACTTAAAAGGCATTTTATTTGAGTAGATGGAACGTAGAGCAGATGGACTGTTTCACATTCCAAAAATTTTAAATTCTTACTAGTTATGATATTGGTACCAATTGGAATATGTCTTTGATATTGGTCTTCAAGCCATATCATTAACTTATTTTCCATTGTTTTTATTTTTTTTAAATAAAATGTGTTGTGTAGTAGGAATTACAATATGTATCAAAACAACAAATAAAGACTTTTAACATCACGGTCACCGCAACAACATGCGTTCAACGATGTTGATGGACGCTAATTTTAATTGTTTGTGTTCTTTAAATTTTTTTGAATTGATAACTAAACAATAAATCCAATCATTTAATAAAATATGACAGACCCCAATGTTTCATTATAGGATAGAATAAGATCTCACTGCTATTGCCAGTGTTGTATAATATCTCATGTTAACTCGTATGTCAACAGATATAATTATTTACTTACAAATTAACTATGACCATTGATACACACGCATTTTGTATCTAGCTAATAACGGAATATTGCTTAAAATCAACTGATTTACATAGAGAATCTCTTACATACCTTTGCTGATTTACATCACCATGTATTTTCAAAATTTTGCTTTAAACACTCAAATGAGTTTTTTGTTACAAGTTTCTTGTTTTCTTGTTTTAACCATGTATGTATGCATGTCAACCTGTATGTATATGGTATACCAGAAGGTTTAATTAAAATAAAGTAGATATAAGTGCGTGTAATACCAAAATTGGTCTTTGTTTTGAACTTTTTTTTTTTGGAAATTGTGATTTCAAAAACAGTGTAAAGTCGAAAACTTGTTAAATGAGTGCCGTGTAAAGCGGGGGATACGTGTATTTAAATTTTGAAAAGATAACTAGATGAAAACATATTTTAATGAAAACTAGATTTAAAAACGTACTTAAAATTTTATTAATTTATTGCTAAAAGTTTGAAACGGCTTTAAAAAAGATTTTCAAATAAAGCAAACGATTAAATAAAATAATGTCACCACATGTCTATGGTCTGGCAATATAAAGGTCTGCACAACAAAACGTTAAGTTAATTATTTTTGATATTATGTTCTTTTACATTCACGGAAACTTTAGCGAGCGGCTAGCGAATTTTATTCGCACTTGTGCAACTTTTTTTATTTTTATTTCCTCCTTCTTATCTTAATGGTCTAGGTCATATCTTCTTATCTTCTTATATATATATAAAAATCACGTGTCACGATGTTTGTCCGCGATAAACTCCGCAACAACGTAACCAATCTTAATGAAATTTTGTACAATGTGTGTATGATAGTCCAGCTTGAGAGATAGGATAGTTATTATCTTGATTAAATGTCTGAATATTTTTTAATTACGAATTAAATGTTAAATATGGATGGTTCATATGCCAACTTTCAGATGGCAGAGTAAATTAATTTATTCAATTGATAGTAAACTTCAACTTATTATTAGACTATCAAATATGTTTTAGTAAAGAAAGTTTTGTTTTATTTGATAGAAGTGTTAGAAAGTATCAAAACCTGCAAAAAATTATTGTATTGGTATATTAATTTACAAAAATCAATATCAAATTGAAAAATACTCTTATTTGTATTGCTAATTAAAATATAACGATTAGAGGTAAACAAATTGTTATCAAAACAGGATGAAAAACTCCAGTCTTACCGCGAACATAAGAACCGGTTCTTATATTCGATTTTGGAAATAAAATTCCTTTTTGAAAGCTCTATTGCTTTTTCGAATAAAAGATCTTGCAAATAGAAGGATCAGTCCTTAAATTTGTAACGTTCGCTATTTTTATCGGCATATTTTCAAATGCTTACACTGGTTTTAAAAAAAAAAAAGGAATGAGAGTCGAATTAATCTCTTTACTGTTCATTTAAGAAAATCAATGCCGTTGATTTTAATTTTAATCGAGCTACCCGTTTGTTGCCGTTGCACCGGTTCTGTCGATTGCACTCCTCCGTCTGGCAGTGGATAGGTAAAGCTAACCGTAAATTAAAGGTATTATTTTCCATAAGAATATTAAAGATTTTGTACTGTTGTTGGTACACGGTCACCTTGCTCAATGTTGGTTGGACCGCTTAGACTAATGTAATTGTCTAATCATGCTCGCTGTATCGTGTTTGTTTGCTTTCTCAATTCCCCAAATCTAAAAGGTGCCTATTTTGTAACAGCCTGGATAATGGACCAACTTCAATTTATTAACGAATAATAACTTTTATTGAATTTAATTGGAAAATGCATTGAGGTTATTATGTGTTTTCAGACAGTCTAATTTGGTTATCAATTAAATGTATGGTAGGATTTTTTTTTTTCCTTTAATGTACCCCTGCTTATTTTGTAGTATGGAACACAACTTTGTATCTGTCAGAAAACGAATTGGTCCTGGACGCGAACCTATGGGGAATATAAATTGTACTAAATGTTACGCTTAACTAACAAAAGAGGCAGTATAGTTTTATGTGTGGGGGAATTGAAAAATTTAAAGTGTGGTGTTAAAATTTTCTAGAAGGCACGCTCTCTTACATTTTGGACCACCGTCGCGAACAGTCACTATTTAATTTGTTGTTCTTTTGTTCTTTGTATTTTTTTTTATTTTTATAATTTCTTTTTTTTGTATTAACTTATATTAATTTGTTAGTATTAAATCTTTATTGTGTGATTAATTTATTCTCTCTTACTTTTTACCGTCGCGTCGTGGCGGATAGACGTCTTTTCGTTTTTAATTTTTTTTTTGTTTGTATTAAATTATATTAATTCATTTTTGTTAAAAATTTTTTTTTTGTAGTAACTTATTTTGATTTGGTTGTGTTAATTTATTATTTTCGTAATTAATTTTATACGGTTGCACTGCCAAATTATGTTGTAAACACGCTCTCTTACTTTTGGATCGTGATCGCGATTGTATTTTTGTTCTTTTGTCTGAGAGAGCACCTAGCACCCAGCATGATAAGGCAAACAGCGGTATTTAAATTGTAAGTAAGTCCTAGAATGAACGCGTGTATCGTTTACTGCACTCGGATAGTTATTTCCATCATTGAAAATACATCAGTAGACGCTGTAAATGTCAACAGATTACCTCATTACAAGTTTTATTATCATTGAAAACACATCAGTCGACGCTGTAAATGTCAACAGATCTCAACATTAAAAGTTTTATTATTTTACAATTCAATTCCGGTGCTATACCTATGCACCCGGATTGTTACTTTCATCATTAAATCAACATCAGTAGACGCTGTAATTGTCAATAAATTTCAACCTTAAAAGTTTTAATATTGTATAAATCAATTCCGGTGCCATACCAATGCGCCTGGATTGTTATTTCCACCATTGAATATACATCAGTAGACGCTGTAAATGTCAACAGATTACCTCATTAAAAGTTTTAAATATTGTACAATTCAATTCTGGTGACATACCAATGCATATGGATTGTTATTTTCATCATTAAATATATATCAGTCGACGCTGTAAATATCAACAGATTACAACATTAAAAGTTTTATTATTGTATAATTCAATTCCAGTGCCATACCAATTTACCTGGATTGTTATTTTCATCATAGAATACACATCAGTCGACGCTGTAATTGTCAACAGTTCTCAACATTAAAAGTTTTATAAGAACTGAATCTAAAAAATTATGGTGCAAATTATGAAACTTTTTGCAATCCATACAATTTTAGAGCGATCTAGTTTCGAACCAATGAGAAAATTTTAAACTTTAAAAAAGTTTATCATTCTCATCAGGGCTAGCCGACTAGATAAACTCTACCAAAAAATGTCAACGCTAATGTATATAAACCAAAAATTAGGTTACAACTCTAGCGAAGTGTAAAAACAAAAAATTTACATAAACATACATTTAATAAATTCAGGTTTAGTCAATTAATTTCTCTGGTGATCACTGTTTTGTTATACTCTAGACATTCTAGTATTGAATAACAAACTTGTATCGGTGAGAGGAAGATGACTAGTCTTCACTTGTGTCTATTGACACATGATCAACACTTAATTCAGTAAATTATTTGTGATATAACATCACCCCGATGGAAAATCTCCCATCAAGAATAATATAAGAACTGAATCTAAAAAATTATGGTGCAAATTATGAAACTTTTTGCAATCAATACAATTTTAGAGCGATCTAGTTTCGAACCAATGAGAAAATTTTAAACTTTAAAAAAGTTTATCATTCTCATCAGGGCTAGCCGACTAG
The DNA here is from genome assembly GCA_963693315.1 of Diogma glabrata. NCBI lineage: Eukaryota > Metazoa > Arthropoda > Insecta > Diptera > Cylindrotomidae > Diogma > Diogma glabrata. The sequence goes on from CAVNZG010000691.1 coordinate 40,151, forward strand.
ATAAACTCTACCAAAAAATGTCAACGCTAATGTATATAAACCAAAAATTAGGTTACAACTCTAGCGAAGTGTAAAAACAAAAAATTTACATAAACATACATTTAATAAATTCAGGTTTAGTCAATTAATTTCTCTGGTGATCACTGTTTTGTTATACTCTAGACATTCTAGTATTGAATAACAAACTTGTATCGGTGACAGGAAGATGACTAGTCTTCACTTGTGTCTATTGACACATGATCAACACTTAATTCAGTAAATTATTTGTGATATAACATCACCCCGATGGAAAATCTCCCATCAAGAATAATATAAGAACTGAATCTAAAAAATTATGGTGCAAATTATGAAACTTTTTGCAATCCATACAATTTTAGAGCGATCTAGTTTCGAACCAATGAGAAAATTTTAAACTTTAAAAAAGTTTATCATTCTCATCAGGGCTAGCCGACTAGATAAACTCTACCAAAAAATGTCAACGCTAATGTATATAAACCAAAAATTAGGTTACAACTCTAGCGAAGTGTAAAAACAAAAAATTTACATAAACATACATTTAATAAATTCAGGTTTAGTCAATTAATTTCTCTGGTGATCACTGTTTTGTTATACTCTAGACATTCTAGTATTGAATAACAAACTTGTATCGGTGAGAGGAAGATGACTAGTCTTCACTTGTGTCTATTGACACATGATCAACACTTAATTCAGTAAATTATTTGTGATATAACATCACCCCGATGGAAAATCTCCCATCAAGAATAATATAAGAACTGAATCTAAAAAATTATGGTGCAAATTATGAAACTTTTTGCAATCCATACAATTTTAGAGCGATCTAGTTTCGAACCAATGAGAAAATTTTAAACTTCAAAAAAGTTTATCATTCTCATCAGGGCTAGCCGACTAGATAAACTCTACCAAAAAATGTCAACGCTAATGTATATAAACCAAAAATTAGGTTACAACTCTAGCGAAGTGTAAAAACAAAAAATTTACATAAACATACATTTAATAAATTCAGGTTTAGTCAATTAATTTCTCTGGTGATCACTGTTTTGTTATACTCTAGACATTCTAGTATTGAATAACAAACTTGTATCGGTGAGAGGAAGATGACTAGTCTTCACTTGTGTCTATTGACACATGATCAACACTTAATTCAGTAAATTATTTGTGATATAACATCACCCCGATGGAAAATCTCCCATCAAGAATAATATAAGAACTGAATCTAAAAAATTATGGTGCAAATTATGAAACTTTTTGCAATCCATACAATTTTAGAGCGATCTAGTTTCGAACCAATGAGAAAATTTTAAACTTTAAAAAAGTTTATCATTCTCATCAGGGCTAGCCGACTAGATAAACTCTACCAAAAAATGTCAACGCTAATGTATATAAACCAAAAATTAGGTTACAACTCTAGCGAAGTGTAAAAACAAAAAATTTACATAAACATACATTTAATAAATTCAGGTTTAGTCAATTAATTTCTCTGGTGATCACTGTTTTGTTATACTCTAGACATTCTAGTATTGAATAACAAACTTGTATCGGTGAGAGGAAGATGACTAGTCTTCACTTGTGTCTATTGACACATGATCAACACTTAATTCAGTAAATTATTTGTGATATAACATCACCCCGATGGAAAATCTCCCATCAGGAATAATATAAGAACTGAATCTAAAAAATTATGGTGCAAATTATGAAACTTTTTGCAATCCATACAATTTTAGAGCGATCTAGTTTCGAACCAATGAGAAAATTTTAAACTTTAAAAAAGTTTATCATTCTCATCAGGGCTAGCCGACTAGATAAACTCTACCAAAAAATGTCAACGCTAATGTATATAAACCAAAAATTAGGTTACAACTCTAGCGAAGTGTAAAAACAAAAAATTTACATAAACATACATTTAATAAATTCAGGTTTAGTCAATTAATTTCTCTGGTGATCACTGTTTTGTTATACTCTAGACATTCTAGTATTGAATAACAAACTTGTATCGGTGAGAGGAAGATGACTAGTCTTCACTTGTGTCTATTGACACATGATCAACATTTAATTCAGTAAATTATTTGTGATATAACATCACCCCGATGGAAAATCTCCCATCAAGAATAATATAAGAACTGAATCTAAAAAATTATGGTGCAAATTATGAAACTTTTTGCAATCCATACAATTTTAGAGCGATCTAGTTTCGAACCAATGAGAAAATTTTAAACTTTAAAAAAGTTTATCATTCTCATCAGGGCTAGCCGACTAGATAAACTCTACCAAAAAATGTCAACGCTAATGTATATAAACCAAAAATTAGGTTACAACTCTAGCGAAGTGTAAAAACAAAAAATTTACATAAACATACATTTAATAAATTCAGGTTTAGTCAATTAATTTCTCTGGTGATCACTGTTTTGTTATACTCTAGACATTCTAGTATTGAATAACAAACTTGTATCGGTGAGAGGAAGATGACTAGTCTTCACTTGTGTCTATTGACACATGATCAACACTTAATTCAGTAAATTATTTGTGATATAACATCACCCCGATGGAAAATCTCCCATCAAGAATAATATAAGAACTGAATCTAAAAAATTATGGTGCAAATTATGAAACTTTTTGCAATCCATACAATTTTAGAGCGATCTAGTTTCGAACCAATGAGAAAATTTTAAACTTTAAAAAAGTTTATCATTCTCATCAGGGCTAGCCGACTAGATAAACTCTACCAAAAAATGTCAACGCTAATGTATATAAACCAAAAATTAGGTTACAACTCTAGCGAAGTGTAAAAACAAAAAATTTACATAAACATACATTTAATAAATTCAGGTTTAGTCAATTAATTTCTCTGGTGATCACTGTTTTGTTATACTCTAGACATTCTAGTATTGAATAACAAACTTGTATCGGTGAGAGGAAGATGACTAGTCTTCACTTGTGTCTATTGACACATGATCAACACTTAATTCAGTAAATTATTTGTGATATAACATCACCCCGATGGAAAATCTCCCATCAAGAATAATATATGAACTGAATCTAAAAAATTATGGTGCAAATTATGAAACTTTTTGCAATCCATACAATTTTAGAGCGATCTAGTTTCGAACCAATGAGAAAATTTTAAACTTTAAAAAAGTTTATCATTCTCATCAGGGCTAGCCGACTAGATAAACTCTACCAAAAAATGTCAACGCTAATGTATATAAACCAAAAATTAGGTTACAACTCTAGCGAAGTGTAAAAACAAAAAATTTACATAAACATACATTTAATAAATTCAGGTTTAGTCAATTAATTTCTCTGGTGATCACTGTTTTGTTATACTCTAGACATTCTAGTATTGAATAACAAACTTGTATCGGTGAGAGGAAGATGACTAGTCTTCACTTGTGTCTATTGACACATGATCAACACTTAATTCAGTAAATTATTTGTGATATAACATCACCCCGATGGAAAATCTCCCATCAAGAATAATATAAGAACTGAATCTAAAAAATTATGGTGCAAATTATGAAACTTTTTGCAATCAATACAATTTTAGAGCGATCTAGTTTCGAACCAATGAGAAAATTTTAAACTTTAAAAAAGTTTATCATTCTCATCAGGGCTAGCCGACTAGATAAACTCTACCAAAAAATGTCAACGCTAATGTATATAAACCAAAAATTAGGTTACAACTCTAGCGAAGTGTAAAAACAAAAAATTTACATAAACATATATTTAATAAATTCAGGTTTAGTCAATTAATTTCTCTGGTGATCACTGTTTTGTTATACTCTAGACATTCTAGTATTGAATAACAAACTTGTATCAGTGACAGGAAGATGACTAGTCTTCACTTGTGTCTATCGACACATGATCAACACTTAATTCAGTAAATTATTTGTGATATAACATCGCCCCGATGGAAAATCTCCCATCAAGAATAATATAAGAACTGAATCTAAAAAATTATGGTGCAAATTATGAAACTTTTTGCAATCCATACAATTTTAGAGCTGATGAGTATGATAAACTTTTTTAAAGTTTAAAATTTTCTCATTGGTTCGAAACTAGATCGCTCTAAAATTGTATGGATTGCAAAAAGTTTCATAATTTGCACCATAATTTTTTAGATTCAGTTCTTATATTATTCTTGATGGGAGATTTTCCATCGGGGTGATGTTATATCACAAATAATTTACTGAATTAAGTGTTGATCATGTGTCAATAGACACAAGTGAAGACTAGTCATCTTCCTGTCACCGATACAAGTTTGTTATTCAATACTAGAATGTCTAGAGTATAACAAAACAGTGATCACCAGAGAAATTAATTGACTAAACCTGAATTTATTAAATGTATGTTTATGTAAATTTTTTGTTTTTACACTTCGCTAGAGTTGTAACCTAATTTTTGGTTTATATACATTAGCGTTGACATTTTTTGGTAGAGTTTATCTAGTCGGCTAGCCCTGATGAGAATGATAAACTTTTTTAAAGTTTAAAATTTTCTCATTGGTTCGAAACTAGATCGCTCTAAAATTGTATTGATTGCAAAAAGTTTCATAATTTGCACCATAATTTTTTAGATTCAGTTCTTATATTATTCTTGATGGGAGATTTTCCATCGGGGTGATGTTATATCACAAATAATTTACTGAATTAAGTGTTGATCATGTGTCAATAGACACAAGTGAAGACTAGTCATCTTCCTCTCACCGATACAAGTTTGTTATTCAATACTAGAATGTCTAGAGTATAACAAAACAGTGATCACCAGAGAAATTAATTGACTAAACCTGAATTTATTAAATGTATGTTTATGTAAATTTTTTGTTTTTACACTTCGCTAGAGTTGTAACCTAATTTTTGGTTTATATACATTAGCGTTGACATTTTTTGGTAGAGTTTATCTAGTCGGCTAGCCCTGATGAGAATGATAAACTTTTTTAAAGTTTAAAATTTTCTCATTGGTTCGAAACTAGATCGCTCTAAAATTGTATGGATTGCAAAAAGTTTCATAATTTGCACCATAATTTTTTAGATTCAGTTCTTATATTATTCTTGATGGGAGATTTTCCATCGGGGTGATGTTATATCACAAATAATTTACTGAATTAAGTGTTGATCATGTGTCAATAGACACAAGTGAAGACTAGTCATCTTCCTCTCACCGATACAAGTTTGTTATTCAATACTAGAATGTCTAGAGTATAACAAAACAGTGATCACCAGAGAAATTAATTGACTAAACCTGAATTTATTAAATGTATGTTTATGTAAATTTTTTGTTTTTACACTTCGCTAGAGTTGTAACCTAATTTTTGGCTTATATACATTAGCGTTGACATTTTTTGGTAGAGTTTATCTAGTCGGCTAGCCCTGATGAGAATGATAAACTTTTTTAAAGTTTAAAATTTTCTCATTGGTTCGAAACTAGATCGCTCTAAAATTGTATGGATTGCAAAAAGTTTCATAATTTGCACCATAATTTTTTAGATTCAGTTCTTATATTATTCTTGATGGGAGATTTTCCATCGGGGTGATGTTATATCACAAATAATTTACTGAATTAAGTGTTGATCATGTGTCAATAGACACAAGTGAAGACTAGTCATCTTCCTCTCACCGATACAAGTTTGTTATTCAATACTAGAATGTCTAGAGTATAACAAAACAGTGATCACCAGAGAAATTAATTGACTAAACCTGAATTTATTAAATGTATGTTTATGTAAATTTTTTGTTTTTACACTTCGCTAGAGTTGTAACCTAATTTTTGGTTTATATACATTAGCGTTGACATTTTTTGGTAGAGTTTATCTAGTCGGCTAGCCCTGATGAGAATGATAAACTTTTTTAAAGTTTAAAATTTTCTCATTGGTTCGAAACTAGATCGCTCTAAAATTGTATGGATTGCAAAAAGTTTCATAATTTGCACCATAATTTTTTAGATTCAGTTCTTATATTATTCTTGATGGGAGATTTTCCATCGGGGTGATGTTATATCACAAATAATTTACTGAATTAAGTGTTGATCATGTGTCAATAGACACAAGTGAAGACTAGTCATCTTCCTCTCACCGATACAAGTTTGTTATTCAATACTAGATAACTAAACAGTGTAATAACAAAACAGTGATCACCAGAGAAATTAATTGACTAAACCTGAATTTATTAAATGTATGTTTATGTAAATTTTTTGTTTTTACACTTCGCTAGAGTTGTAACCTAATTTTTGGTTTATATACATTAGCGTTGACATTTTTTGGTAGAGTTTATCTAGTCGGCTAGCCCTGATGAGAATGATAAACTTTTTTAAAGTTTAAAATTTTCTCATTGGTTCGAAACTAGATCGCTCTAAAATTGTATGGATTGCAAAAAGTTTCATAATTTGCACCATAATTTTTTAGATTCAGTTCTTATATTATTCTTGATGGGAGATTTTCCATCGGGGTGATGTTATATCACAAATAATTTACTGAATTAAGTGTTGATCATGTGTCAATAGACACAAGTGAAGACTAGTCATCTTCCTCTCACCGATACAAGTTTGTTATTCAATACTAGAATGTCTAGAGTATAACAAAACAGTGATCACCAGAGAAATTAATTGACTAAACCTGAATTTATTAAATGTATGTTTATGTAAATTTTTTGTTTTTACACTTCGCTAGAGTTGTAACCTAATTTTTGGTTTATATACATTAGCGTTGACATTTTTTGGTAGAGTTTATCTAGTCGGCTAGCCCTGATGAGAATGATAAACTTTTTTAAAGTTTAAAATTTTCTCATTGGTTCGAAACTAGATCGCTCTAAAATTGTATGGATTGCAAAAAGTTTCATAATTTGCACCATAATTTTTTAGATTCAGTTCTTATATTATTCTTGATGGGAGATTTTCCATCGGGGTGATGTTATATCACAAATAATTTACTGAATTAAGTGTTGATCATGTGTCAATAGACACAAGTGAAGACTAGTCATCTTCCTCTCACCGATACAAGTTTGTTATTCAATACTAGAATGTCTAGAGTATAACAAAACAGTGATCACCAGAGAAATTAATTGACTAAACCTGAATTTATTAAATGTATGTTTATGTAAATTTTTTGTTTTTACACTTCGCTAGAGTTGTAACCTAATTTTTGGTTTATATACATTAGCGTTGACATTTTTTGGTAGAGTTTATCTAGTCGGCTAGCCCTGATGAGAATGATAAACTTTTTTAAAGTTTAAAATTTTCTCATTGGTTCGAAACTAGATCGCTCTAAAATTGTATGGATTGCAAAAAGTTTCATAATTTGCACCATAATTTTTTAGATTCAGTTCTTATATTATTCTTGATGGGAGATTTTCCATCGGGGTGATGTTATATCACAAATAATTTACTGAATTAAGTATTAAAAGTTTTATTATTGTATAATTCAATTCCGGTGCCATACCAATGCACTTGGATTGTTATTTTCATCATTGAATACACATCAGTAGACGCTGTAATTGTCAATAGTTCTCAACATTAAAAGTTTTATTATTGTATAATACAATTCCGGTGCTATACCTATGCACCTGGATTGTTACTGTTGTTATATAATTATCGGTATTTCCTTTGATCCTTTTTATCCTCTAATATTTAAATTTTAATAACGGCTCCTATAATCCTGTCTGTAATTTATTTCTTTTCCTTTTTTTAATTTACCTTAGTTCGTAATCAATAATTTTATGACAATAGTTTTGTTAAACTAAAAACAATAGAATAATAAAAAAATAAGAAACTAAAAACAATAACATAATAAAAAATAAGAAATAAGAAACTCACTGAATTGTTTATGATTAAGGATTGATTATATTCTTGTCGTAAAACCTTTTTGCCTTTTTCTTTTTGTAAAAACTATATTGCTTTTGTAATTAGGTATATTTTTGTGTTTATATTTTAGTATTTAAGAAATAATATTTTTGTAAGAAAGACACTCTTGTTTTAGAAATCATTCATTCTGAATCTTTTAATAATTTTCTAATAAAAATATATATTCTTTTAAATTCGTGTTTTAATATATTTTTTTAATTCGATGAATCTTGAAACACGACACTGTCATCATTGAATCCACAGTAGACGCTGTAATTGTCAATAGTTTTCAACTTTAAAAGTTTTATTATTGTATAAATCAATTCCGGTGCCACACCAATGCACCTGGATTGTTAATTTCATCATTGAATACCCATCAGTCGACACTGTAACTGTCAATAGTTTTCAACATTAAAAAGATTATTATTGTATAATTCAGTTCCGGTGCCATACCAATGCACCTGGATTGTTAATTGCATCATTACTTACACATCAGTAGACGCTGTAACTGTCAACAGTTTTCAACATTAAAAAGATTATTATTGTATAATTCAATTCCGATGCCATTCCAATGCACCTGGATTGTTAATTGCATCATTGAATACACATCAGTAGACGCTGTGATTGTCAATAGTTTTCAACTTTAAAAATTTATTATTGTATAATTCAACTCCAGTGCCACACCAATGCACCTGGATTGTTAATTGCATCATTGAATACCCATCAGTCGACGCTGTAACTGTCAATAGTTTTCAACATTAAAAAGATTATTATTGTATAATTCAATTCCGGTGCCATACCAATGCACCTGGATTGTTAATTGCATCATTACATACACATCAGTAGACGCTGTGATTGTCAATAGTTTTCAACTTTAAAAAATTTATTATTGTATAATTCAATTCCGGTGCCACACCAATGCACCTGGATTGTTAATTTCATCATTGAATACCCATCAGTCGACGCCGTAACTGTCAATAGTTTTCAATATTCAAAAGATTGTTATTGTATAATTCAATTCCGGTGCCATACCAATGCACCTGGATTGTTAATTGCATCATTACATACACATCAGTAGACGCTGTAACTGTCAATAGTTTTCAACTTTATAAATTTTATTATTATTTCGACGCTATATCTGGACATAACTAGTCATAGGAGAGTGCGGCCAGCTTAAATACAGGAGTCAGACCACAGGTACTCACCATCAATTAGGTTATATTATTATTTGTTTTTATAAGTACTTTCCCTTCTGGACACATACATGTCTGGTTTCCTAATTTGATTGTAAGTAAGTCGAAAAATAAACTCTTGTTTTTTTTGTTAATAAGTAAATTTTTATAATTTCATTTGTTATCGCCGTTATGTCGGGTTGAAGGTAATAGTGGAGTTGGAACAGTGAAATTATGTCCAAATTAATTACTTCATCGCAGATCTCGCGCTGCAATCATTAGTTTGGCTGTCTTCGTTTTGGTCCCGAAAATATCTGAGCTGGAACTCGGCAACCGACTCGAGTCAACCCGGTGTATGCTCAGAGGGAGAAGACGAAAGTTTTTTAACACAAATTTTAAAAATAATTTAAGCTGCAGTTTTAACGTTAATGAATAATACAAGAACATAATGGCTATAGCTTATATTATACAATTTAAACATATTAAAATAAAATGTTATTTCAAAATTAATAATTACTAAATTTGTATAAAAAGAAATATGTGTAATATAGTTTTACTAGCTAGAGATGGCAGAATTTAAAAATTTCAAATAAAAGAACTGGTCCTTCTAATTGAATAGGAGAACCGGCTATTCTTTTATTTGTTTAAAAGAACCAGTTCTTATGTTCGCGATAAAACGGTAGGGAAGTTTATTTTACAACTTTCACATTCTCCAATTTCATGTCATATTTTTTTTATTGACCAATATATTTGATAGTGTGATATACGCCTCATAAATTTGGGTTAAGCCGGGCATTCACATCCGTTGTATGAGAAACAGAAACCAAATTTCATACAAATTTGACAGATAAAAATTCGGTTTCTGTAAAATTTGTATGAAATTCGGTTTCGGTTTCTGTTTCCGTTGTATGTGGTTTCAAGCCTTTAGCCAATAGATGGCGCCGTATCTGTATTTAAAACATTGTTTTAAGGCGCGCTATACACTTGAGCTAAACTATGTGAACTATGCGAACTATGTTTTTTGTATACAACGTAATTATACAAAAAAACATTACGGAAACAAAACATTTAAACAAATAAAATAAAAAAGGAAACATTACATTCATTACATTTTGTTTAAAAAATATTATTCGCGTTAAAACATTTTTTTTTTTAAAACATAGTTCGCATAGTTTAGCTAAAGTGTATAGCGCGCCTTAACGTTGAAGTTTTGCAAATACACTAAGGTTTGCTTTTTCAAATTTTCGTTTATTATTTTTTCATTGGTGATTGGTGATAATTATTTTAATTGGTTTTTTTTTAAATATCGGTTAATGCGCGTAGGTTGCTTTGATCAATATTTTTATAGTAATAATTAAAGAATTTAATAACGAATTAAATATATACTCGCGCAGGAAGATTTGTAAAATTTTAAATTTTTGATCTATGGGTGTGACAACCCCCCGTAACAACCCCGCGATGTTGGCAGATGAACTTTTTTCAATCAACGATAGCACCCTTAGTCTTAGTTATAGAATATTCTTTGAGGATGACACGCTATTTTTTTAAAATAAAATGAGTTGGGTAGTACGAATTACAATGTGAGCAACAACAACTCATGACAACCTTTGAAGAAAAAGGTCCCACAACAACATGCTTTCAAAGGTGTTGATGGACGCAAATTTTTTATTTTTTTAAAAAATGAACTTTTTCGTTTGCTCGAAGAAATGAGCTCCATATAACTATTAAATATGCCGGGTTTAATCCCTTAGCAAAATCATGTTTTACATGATCTTTGTATATGCTTCTAGCACTATAAGGATTATTAGTAACCCAATTTAGCTTTGTTCCTACAAATTTAAAAAAAAAGTATTTTATTTTTAATACCTCCATTATATCATTAATATAGCCCTATATCGTTTATTATTGTGAATGGATTATTTATGTGAAAGGATTTATTATTTAGTTTTTCATTCTTTAAAATGAATATAAAAAACATAATATAAGAAATTTGCGTCTATCATCTTAAAAAACATGATGGTGTTGAACCTAGGTCTTAAAGGGTTTTATGTGTTGTTGTGAGAGATATTGTAATTCCAACTACACAACACATTTTATTAAAAAAATATGTCAAATATTTTGAAATTGCACAAATTTTTTGGTGAAAAAGATGATGAACAATGTCTTCATTGTTCTACAATTTTGAATGGAAAATTCAAAGAGGAAGATGTACTGTTGCTACGCATATCAATGATCCGAACAGATATGGCATTTGAATTCAAACGTTTAGTTTCCAGTGCGACTTGCTTTTACAATGACCATCAACAAAGCACAAGGAAAATTGCTGCAAGGATGTGGACCAGGTAGATTTGGAAAATCCGTACTTCTCACATCTGGACAACTGTATGTGGCCAGCTAACGTCGGCATACTTCTTGATTTATTTGTGTACGCATCTAGAAAAACACAAAATATAATATGTGCCCACAAGCACACGAACAAAGAAATAGAATTAAAACGACATTTTGAAATTTTTTCCTTATTAAAATAAATAATTGTTGCAATAAAAATGATACAATGTAAATTGAATGTTAGGTACGTTTAGTTTGACTGAAACAACTGAAAAAACAACAACAATTGTATTAAATTTTTCGTTGTTTCAAATGCTTCAGTCAAATCGAACACGGCTGTTATCAGAACGAGTTTTCTTGAATTTCCTTTCTTATGAGATACCGACAATATGCATGTTAAATAAACAAAAGTTTTACACTATTTGGTGTAAAATAAATAAAGTTTTGAGAGATTTTTGGTGATTAGGCTTAAAGTAATTATTTTAATTCACATAAATTTTGCAATTTTAAAGCATTTTTTATTTTCGCTAAGAAAAACTTCTTTAAAACAGTTTTTGTGTGCTTCGTGTCGGGAACAAATACAATTTACAATTGTATAATCACAGATGATGAATTCAATTTAAATAAATATGAGATAATGAAGTTTCAATTTAGAAATTATCTGAAGAAAATAAAAATATGTTTCGTTGTTGTTGAGTGGCTGAGTCTGTAAGATGGCTTTGAACTATGATGTCTCTGATGAGTGTGAGTTCAATCCTGACAATAATTACTTATTATCGGGAATAATAATTTCAATAATTACTTTGAGCAATAATTACTCACAAAATCGCCCCAAAATTAACATTCCATTAATGTTGTTTATATATGGAACATATATGCCAATATATTGACCGTGTGTAAGATATTAGCTTCGCATTGATTTGCAAAAATCAATAATGACTTTGAAATGACTTAAGAAGTTGACTAAATAGAAATATTTCTCATCCTATGAATTCACATCCTATAAATTCTAATACAAAAACATAAAAATAATTTTGATTTTTTTTGCATCACTTTTTCTATTCCTTTTTTGTATCACTTCTTCTGTACCTTCATCGAATGTATTGTCGCTATTCTTACTGCCCTTGCTGACCATAAAATGACAACTATCAAAATTTTTTGCAACGTTTTTAGTAACCTACCGGTAAAGGAAGCGTATATTAAACCGCATGAGCACTGTGAAAATTTGTGAATCCATATTTGTTCCGTATAATGTTCTATATAGAGACACACCTGAAAACTTATTTGATCGCGTATTTTTTTATATATCCTTTGTTTTATATATAATACTATTTTTTTTATATTTTACTGATCAACTAGAGTGCTGATCCTTTTACATTCATATTTAAAAAAAAATAGATCATTTCTCATTATAACTCTTTGAAATTATTGCTACTACGTCACCAAAATACACACAAACTTTATTTATAGGCGTAGCAAAGCACGCCGGGTCCCGCTAGTTTAATTATATGAAATAGTTTATTTTCATAGTTAAAAAAACTAAGAAAGCCAAATTTTTTCGTCTATCAACAACACCTCATAAATCATGTTAAAGTTAAATCTTGCAACATCTATCACTATCATTATGACTTTCCTAATTTTTTTGGTTTAAATTTTAATCGGACATTTAAAGTTTATTGATTGTTTGAAAACATGATGCTTATGACCTTTTCGAGCATTTTTGTATTTCTACTTGAAAATATTCAAATTTTAAATCGTTTGTCACAATTTAATCACAATAGAAATGCAATATTTTTGTAGAAAAACAAATAAAAATATTTGAGTGTTTAGGGTTAAAACGTATATTCTTTAACGCTTAAATGTTTACTATTATGAAAGTAATTTTAAATTAATTGAAAGAATTATTCGGTTGTTGGTTTCTATTCCGATAAGTTAAATTTTAATAATTCAGTATAGGCGAATCTTTTATTTATTAAGTAAGTAAATGCAGCGTTTTTTATTCAATGAAACCATAATAATCGATGCAGAGGCAAAATGATTTCTAATTTTGAAATTTTACCTAATATTTATATTTTAATGTACAGTGGTCTAGATAAGTCATCAATCTGCTATTATCTAGGTTTGAGTTTGAATTGTAAGCTGGTTCATCGCATCAAATACCAACATGCGTATATTAAAATATTGGAATTTGAGCATTTTTTTTAAATAAAATGTGTTGTGTTGTAGGTATTTCTATATATGATTATAAGGTCCACAACAAAATGCGTTCTAAAGGTATTGACGGACGCAACTGTTTCTTGTCGTATTGTATGTTTATAGGGCTCCGTACTTTGAAAAAGTAAGAACGATACCCTATTGATGAGACTTCGATGTCCATCCGAATTTCTACATAATCGAATTTCTCACAAACTATATGTGTTATCAACTTGAAATAAAATGCATTTGTCCACACCTCCTGAAAAAATTGCAAATATTTGTTTTAATCTGTATTTAAAGATAAGATAAGGAGATAGTAAAACAAAAGTTTTTTTAAGGTATCGAATTTGATTTAGAAAAATCGAAAAAGATTGAAATATTTAGAGAAAAACATTCATCAAATTATCGACTGCTTAGTTTTTGAGTTATTACCAAACACATGAGTTTGATTTTGTGCCCCTTCACTTCAAACATTACATAATAAAAAGATTGGTTATAGAAAATGTTGTAAAGTTTAAACACAAACTATAGCGGTCGGCTTATCAATTAAAATGTTATTTGTAGGGGGTTGAGAGTAGAAATTTTGAAAAAAAAATGACTTTTGATCTTGACAAGTAAGGTGTTATATAAAAGGTGAATTTTTTTCTAGTCTAAAACAATTTTCGAATGCACAGTCTTCGACTTATTTTCAGAAATGTAAAATTTTGTATGGGTAGGTGACCTTTCTGCATAGGATCTTGATGAAACTTTGGCGAAAGATACAAGTTTACTTGAAAATGGTAGATCTGGACTAATTTCAAATTTGGACAAAATGGCGGGCGGTCTCCCGAACACCTCTAAGTTTAAATCTTGAATGACTTCTAATCCCGGCCAATGATCTTATGGTAACTTATTATATAAGGTTTTACTACTCTTTCCAATATTTCTGCATCCCAACTTCCGGTTTTTCACTTCCGGTAAAAAAGTTATTTTTGTACTTTTTTGAAGTTTTGTCAGTGTCTTTATGCACACTTCAGCCTACAATAATGAAGTGATTATGATGAAACTTATGAAAAAGGTTCCAATTAGTGTTAGAAGATAGTTATAATCTTTTGGGACACATTGATCAAAGTGGCGGGGTCTTCCATACAAATATTGACTTTTCACACTTTGATTTTAAAGTTGTTGGGAGCATACAGACTTCATTCATTAATTTATTTTAACCCCACTCTTTGAAAAAATATGGAGACTTAAATAACAAAGAACTGATTAGTTTTTGGACAATATTGGGATAAGTGGTGGGGGGTATCCTAAACACCTGTTTTCTGTGTCACCATTTTTTCAACGTTTGTTGGGAGCATGCATCATTCATTCGGGTATGAATTCTGATGACGCTTTGGAAAAAGATGGAAATTTGTATGGCATCATTGATTAGATTTTGAGCGATAGTGAACAAAGTGGTGGGGGGTGTCCCATACCCCGGTTTATTTTTAACGCTCAATAACATCAGCACCTGATAATCAAATTGGATGAAACTTGGTAAATAAGCATTTAGTTCCGTTTACAACAGTTTGGCATCCCAACTTCCGGCATTTTACTTCCGGTAAAAAATTTTTTTTGTAATTTTTTGAAGTTTTTTCAGTGCATTGATGCACACTCCAGCCTACAATAATGAAATAATTTTGATGAAACCTATAGAAAAAGTTTCAATTGGTGTAAGAAGATAATTTTTATCTTTTGGGGCACATTGATTGAAGTGGCGGGGGTCTACCATACAACTGCTGACTGTTTACACTTTGCTTTTAAAATTATTTTAAGCATACATACTTAATTCATTAATCAATTTTAATGACACTTTGAACAAATATTGACATTTAAATGACAAAGAACTGATAAGTTTTGATATTTGGACAATATTTGGATAATTGGTGAGGGCCCCACGAACACCTGTTTATATTGTTTCAATGTTTGTTGAGAGCATGCAACCCTCGTTCGTGAATGAATTTTGATGATACTTTGGAAAAAGATGCAAATATGTATAGCAAGGAACTGATTAGCTTTTTAGCGAACTGGTAGGGTCCGCTGAGCTCCTGTTCTTTTGGAAGCTTAATAATATCTGTATCTGATAATCGAATTGGATGAACTTGGTACATACAAATTTAGTACGGTTCACAACAATTCTGCGTCCCAACTTCCGGTTTGTCACTTCCGGTTAATTCTTTTTTTTTTTACTTGTTCTCGTACATCATAATTTATGTTTGTTGGGATACTCCTGTTCCCTTTAATGGGGTCTATTCAGTAAAAATCTTCTATCGAAAATTTCTGCTATTTTTTTATTTTTTGTATGAAATTTTATAAACATCAAAATAGAAGAAAAAAATAGAAGAATTGGTATTCAATCGCTATATTTTTCTTCTCAAAGTCTTCTATTCCTAGAAGATTTAGATATTTTATAGAAGTAAGTAAAAAGTTGCTTTGATGGTTAGAAGAAATATGTTTTTGGGATATTCTTTTGAAATGTACAATTATTTGTCGATTTTTTTTGATTTTTTTTTTAAATCTGAAAATTTGGTATGTTATTGGTGTTGACGAATTTAAAAAATCAAATTAGGGATTTTTTATTTTATAGCTTCGAAATGGAGTTATGCGGGTATGAATTTATGATAGTTTTTTATGGTTTTCCGTTATGGTATCGGTGTTTTCTAATAAATCTCACAATTTTTCATTGAATTGATATTCATTTTTGCAAGTGAGTTTAGAAATACATAGTTATATTATCGAAAAATATTACAAAATACTAATTTATCTCATCTCGCTATGTTGAAGTTCTGTTACTGAAAAAGTTTATATCTCAAAATAGCACTTTTTCACAAGTTTTACAGATACAATACATAG
The DNA here is from genome assembly GCA_963693315.1 of Diogma glabrata. Classification (NCBI taxonomy): domain Eukaryota; kingdom Metazoa; phylum Arthropoda; class Insecta; order Diptera; family Cylindrotomidae; genus Diogma; species Diogma glabrata. The sequence goes on from CAVNZG010000691.1 coordinate 56,569, forward strand.
GGCTATTATATTCTGAAGAAAAAGTTTTAGGATCCAAAACAGATTTTTTGAATATGATAGGACAATTCTTTTGAAAATGCACATGTTTTATTGATTTTTCTAAAAATGCATAAAAATTTGGTATATGTTTAGTATTTAGTACAGTAACTATTTGTTTTTAACAAATAATCCTTATCTGGTACAATTTAAAGTATTTGAGCCTTTAGGTGGTTCAGATCGTAATTGAATTTCTGCACAGTTAGATTCCAAATTAATTTAAAGCTAATCCTTGTGTTATTTGGGATTATAAAGCTGCGTATTGGGAGGGTCTTAGAGGTTAAGTGGCTTAGATTTTTAAGTGGCTTCCTGGTAAACGTAATTGTCTTACCGTCCATGACCCTAACCTAGCTGCGTTATATTTTTCGGAGGCTATTGTTGAGGGCATGCGGAGATTTATTCCTAATGAATTGGCTGTTCCTATGGCTGATCTGTGGTTTTCAAATAAATGCAAAAAGGTGATTAAAATTAAGAAAAAGGCATCTCAAAAGTTTAATCTAAACAAAACCAATGAACATCTTAGACAATACCGAATTAAAAAAAATATATGCAGGCAACTAATATAGATGCAGAACATCTCTTTAATAGAAAAAAAGCTGTTAAATTTGCTGAGTACGCTACTGGTTCACGTAATTTCTTTAAAGCGGTTAAGGCTGTTCAAGGAAGGCTAAGCGGTTAAGGCTGTTCTCTACCTCCTCTTATTGATAGAGATATACCGGCCATTGACCCAAAAGAAAAAGTCAAACTTCTGGGTAGTTATTTCTCTGAAAATGATACCAATTTCTTTGCGAAGCCCGGTTCATAGAGTTTGGGACGTATAGTTTTTCGTGGAAAATGGCAAGCGTACAACCAGTTCCTAAAAAAGGTAGTAAAACTAATCCTACAAAATACAGACCCATTTCAATTTTATCGGTTGTTTCTAAAATTTTTGAGAAATACATTAATATTAATCTAACGAGTTTCTAGAGTCCTCAAAACTACTCAATGAAAGACAATACGGCTTTCGAAAAGGAAGAGCGACGGGAGGATCACTTTCCTTTGTCACTCATGTCTGGAACAAATCGCTTGAAAATAATGGTGAAACTTTCGGGGTTGCCCTTGATATACCCAAAGCATTTGACAAAGTTTGGCACAACAATCTTATTTGCAAATTAAGATGTTATGGTTTACAAAGGATAAAAAGTTACTTGGATACAAAGATTTATTTCGGAGCGGAAATTTCGGGTCAATGTTGATGGTGTCTCTTCGGAAATATTCTCAACTAATACAGTAGTTTCTCAGGGTTCTACTTTGTCACCAACTCTCTTTCTTATTTATGTTTGGTTTGTTTGTTGGATTCCGCCAGTTAGTCCTATTCATGGTTTTGCTGATGATAGCACTCTTCATGTGTCTCATGAAAACCCTAAATTATATTCACCATTACCTAATTGTGTTGGGGTTTGCTAATAGTGTTGGATTCAATACGAATAAAGCACAGGTTTGTTATTTTCCTAGATTATCCACATTAAATCCGTTTCAATTAAATCCGTTTCAGTTTGACTCTAGTAGAAGTTGGAAATAATATGAAATGAAATTCTCATATTTTTAACCTCGCTAAGAACGCTGTTCAGAAATTGGGCTTTTTGGGACGATGCCGTAAGTTTTTCAATAGCGAATAGCTTCTATTAATATACAAATCATTTATACGTTCCCGCACGGAGTATTGTTCTCACATATGGAGTGGAGCTTGTTATAGTAGTTTGAAGTGCCTTGATTCTGTTCAGCGCAGAGCTGTTAAATTGATTGGCAACTCCACTCTTACTAATGAGCTTGATTCCTTACATCACAGACGAAATGTTGCTGATCTGACAATTTTCTACAAATATATTATGGAAAAACGAACTTCCGCAGAGATTAAATCAATTTTATCTGAACTGCAAACTTCTCACGTTTCACCAGAGCTACTGCCAATCCTTTTACGGTTCAAATAAAAAATGCAGAACTGTTGCTTTTCAGCGTGACTTTTTAACAGAGTCTCTCATCTCTGGAATGACTTACCTTCATGGATTTTCCCCGATAGTTTTAATCGTCAAAAATTTAAAGTTAGCGTTCATAAGTTTCTTAAAGAAACCTATACTTTATTTAAACAAAATCCTAATCCTCAGTTGGCATGGTTTCTTCGGATATTCAGAGACGCTTATTTATAATTTATTATAATTAACACTAAACATGCCTTATTTTATTTAAAAAAAAAACTTAAGGTGTTCCGCTCGGAATTCTTTGAAGCTTGACAGATTGGTGTGAAAGTTGGTCAAGGAACAAAAGTGACAAAGCGATAATGTGTGTTTTACCCAGGAGTTGAGTGCCACCACTTCTCGGGGGTAGATTTTTCCTACTCAAAATAACCCCGAAAGTAAAAGTGCTCCATAGGATTTTCGATATCGATATTTTTCGATATTTTTTGTTGTATCGAAAAGTACTATTTGAAAATTTATAATTTTTTGGATTTCTGCTGGCTACCTTTTACATAAAAAACGCTTATAAATCAAAATATTAGTTTTATTTTGTAATTTTTTTAACAAGTCTTATAAAACATGCAGCTACCAAAAAATTTTGAAGAGAAAATTTAAGAATCCATATATTAGACTAAGAGCCCGCGACGGCCAGACCTTCGTTATTTTATAAAAGCTGAAAGTTTCTCTGCGCATACCCCCTACTCAGGTAGGAACGATTAGCGACATATACTGTTTGAATCATACTGGCTTTGGCAGGGAGCAGGTTCCAAAGTTTCGTGAAAGTATAAAAGCTAATTTTTTTATATATTTTTCGGGATAGTATAAGAAGTCACGTCACCCATTTCCAGACACTTAATATCGTGGAAACCCCCTGCCAGCCACCCCTAAACTTTAAAGATTAAGGGTGTCTGGCTAGGTGTTTCCACGAAGGTAAGTGTCTGGCAATTTGTGACGTGACTTCTAATACTATCCCGAAGATTATATAAAAAAATTAGCTTTTATACTTTCACGAAACTTTGGAGGCCCCTTTGGAACCTGCTACCTGCCAAAGCCACTATGATCCAAACTTCATATGTCGCTAATCGTTCCTACCTGAGTAGGGGGTATGCGCAGAGAAACTTTCAGCTTTTATAAAATAACGAAGGTCTGGCCGTCGCGGGCTCTCGGTCTAAATAGATTTTTTGAATATTTAAAAATATGTATGAATATGAATTTAAAAGTTGCATGTATTATCTGTAAGATTTGTGAAAAAGTGCTATATTGAGATATGAGCTTTTGGGTAAAAGAGTTCAAGCCCACCACCACGCGCTGTGTGGCGAAAATCGAATAAATTATCAAATATTCAACTGGCATTTTTTGATAAAAAACTAGTTACTCACTTGTAAAAATGTATTTCAATGCAATCAAATTTCTGAGAGTTATTAGTAAAACACCACACCGAAAAACCTTAAACCATGACATAACTGGGAAATTTCAGAACTTTTTTGTTTGTCTGCTATTATCTAGTCCGACAACCCAAACATACCAAAATGTCAGTTGTCGGACTCGACAATAGCAGACACGTTTTGGTCGGACAAGCTTAATCTCGTGTTCTAAAACAAATTTACAAACCCCACAGTTAAAAAAAAATGTGGTAGCAAATTTACAAGATCGCGGGCAATCGGCATTTTTCGGAGCTTGCCAAACGAAAAAGCGGCCGATTTGAGGAAACTCGCAGAACAAAAATTTTCGGGCTTGTCAATTACAGGCGCCTCACGAAGCATAAAATATGTGGTAATCATCACATTATATCGGCGTGGGCCAAGGGACTAATAAAATTATGTTAAACATTTTACATTTTTCATTCAAAAATTAAAAACAACAATTTTGCCAAGAAATTTAAAAACATAAAACTTGCCGTTTCTTACATTTTGTATTTCCTGCTCAATTTTCTATTGTTTTGATATTGAAAACGTTTAAAAAAACTACTGACGTCAAAACCTGTAAATTATTGTTTTCTTTAAAACAAAATTTAATATAAAAAACATATAAATACTAACATGTTTTGTAATTTATCAACTTAATTTTTAATTAAAAAATAACTAAAAATTAAATATGTAAAACTAAAAACAACAAAACTTACTGTCAAAACTGAGATTAAAATAGAAGATTTTGTGTTCGAAAACATAAATTGATGATAAAAATAGCAGAATATTTCCCCTTCGCAAATTGAATACCAATTTCGAACAGTCTTCTATTTTTCAATTCTGCTATTTATTTTTGGGTTGAAGAATAGAAGATAGAAGATTTTTATTGAATAGGGCCCAATATTTTTATAATTAGAACTACGCAAAATCTACAAACTTGGTTAGCTTTAATTTATAATATTTGATGGATATTAGCTCATTATATATCCAGAACACTATGTTTTCAGAGCTGTGGTGAAGTCAGCCTATGCATCAGTATCGCAATATTTTTTTAAAATAAAATCCGTTATGTACACTGAAAGAAAAAAATTGGTCAATACAACCTCTTTTGTGCCAACCGAATGTTTTCTGTCACAATAACCTCAAATTCGGTTGTCCTTTCTTCAAAAACCAAATTTAAGAAACAACAACTGAATTTGAGGCTATTGTGACAGAAAACATTCGGTTGGCACAAAAGAGGTTGCAGTGCCCGAATGTTTTCTTTCAATGTAGTAGGAATCACAACTTATATCACAAGAACTTACCTAGATCCCACAACTATATGCGTTCTAAGGTTTTGATGGACGCTAAATCTCTTTTTGTATTTATAATTTTTTTGTCAAAGAATGAACAACTAAACAATAAGATCCTATCACATACAAAATATGACAAAGGCCTATATTCCATGATAGGAATATTCCACAGCTAAGACTGAAGGTGCTACCGTTGACTGAATACAGTTCATCCGCCAGCACCCGTAAGATATCACCTTGGCTAGTGATATCTCACTGCTTTAGCCAGTATTATGTAATATATCACGTTAATTTGTATGTCAACAGCAGGGTTGTCACACCGTTGCATCAAAAATTAACAAAAATTACAAATCAATCAGATCTGATTCTTCCATGGGGTCCAAAATTTACTATATACTGGTCATTTCCGATTCCCTTGAAATTTCGGTAATCGGTATAGTATTATAAAAAAAATTAACATGTTTTTAATTTTTTTATTTTTTCATGAGTTTTCAACACAGGGGGCTCAAAATTTGTTGAGAAATTTAATCACAAGCAAAATTTAAAGTTAAATTTTGCTCGAGCCAAAAATATGCTAACTTCGGTCTGCCTAGTCATTTTAGCAATCAACCTCGGAATGAGAGATAATACGCTGAATTATCGTACAAACCTTCATTTTGGTGTTCTAAAAGTTGACTCAAATGTCTCATAAAATCTCGTGTCTGCGTCGTATGTTATTCAAGGTCAAAGGTAACAAAAAAACAGTTTTTCAAGATTATTTCGGTTTCTATTGCTCTAATGACGTTAACATGTATCATAAAAATTGTAGAACATCGTTTGCAACAAATTTATTCGTAACAATTTTTCATGCGCTCAGCCGTTTTTGCGAAAGAGGCGGTGAATTAGTTTTCTTTATTTCTTGACTCTGCTGCTCCATCAGCTGTTTGGCCACAAAATAAACACATTTTTTTTAAATCAAACACTTCATTCCTTTTTACGAGGCACGCTGGGTGATAATAAAGGTTGATCTTCTTCGATGAGTCGTTTCGAGGCCGCTATGGAATTTTTACAGATGTACACCTTTCGACACACAACATGCACATTCACAGAACTTAAAATATTTAAGAAGTCTGTGTGACCATCATTTCAATTGATACTTGTAGTTTTTTAAGTTTTCAAGCCGCGCATCATATTTTCAAAATCACCTTCTGAGAGCAGTTTCTCACATATAAAACACAAATCAGTCATAAATTTTAAAATTTTACGTCTTTCGTTGCTGAGATCGGTAACGAGAATAAGCGACAATTATGGAAAGTTCAAGGTAATATTCACGGTTGACCTTGCATTACAGTACGTATGGCTGGGCGCTGCGCGCTCACCACCCTCTATCACAAAAACGGTTGAGCGCATGAAAAAATTTTCTAATAAAATTGATCGCAAATTTTATTCCCTACGATTTCTGTCATAGATGTTAACATAATTGGAGCAATAGAAACCGAGATAATCGTGAAAAACTGTTTTTTTTACATTTGACCTTGAATAACTTACGATGCAGACACGAGATTTTATGAGACTTTTGAGACAACATTTAGCACGCCAAAAAAAGGTATATACGAAAATTCAGCTTATTATCTCTCATTCCGAGGTTGAGCCCTTCTTATGCTAAAATGACTGGACTACTAAGTATTACATACATAAGCCAAAAGTGAAATTCTTATCCAGATTTTTTTTGACATTTCTCGACGTTTTAGGTCATAACGAGTCCAAAAAAGCAAAAAAAGCCTGCTCGCCGTCAGAACCGACGGAATCTAGAAAGCCGATGAGAGGATTATAAAAATTTTTGTTTATAAAAATAGGTATACTCAATTGTAAGAGCCGAAAGGACGATGTTTTCGATAACTGTACCGGAAGTGAAAACATTCGGTTGGCACAAAAGAGGTTGCAGTGCCCGAACGTTTTCTTTCAATGTAGTAGGAATCACAACTTATATCACAAGAACTTACCTAGATCCCACAACTATATGCGTTCTAAGGTTTTGATGGACGCTAAATCTCTTTTTGTATTTATAATTTTTTTGTCAAAGAATGAACAACTAAACAATAAGATCCTATCACATACAAAATATGACAAAGGCCTATATTCCATGATAGGAATATTCCACAGCTAAGACTGAAGGTGCTACCGTTGACTGAATACAGTTCATCCGCCAGCACCCGTAAGATATCACCTTGGCTAGTGATATCTCACTGCTTTAGCCAGTATTATGTAATATATCACGTTAATTTGTATGTCAACAGCAGGGTTGTCACACCGTTGCATCAAAAATTAACAAAAATTACAAATCAATCAGATCTGATTCTTCCATGGGGTCCAAAATTTACTATATACTGGTCATTTCCGATTCCCTTGAAATTTCGGTAATCGGTATAGTATTATAAAAAAAATTAACATGTTTTTAATTTTTTTATTTTTTCATGAGTTTTCAACACAGGGGGGCTCAAAATTTGTTGAGAAATTTAATCACAAGCAAAATTTAAAGTTAAATTTTGCTCGAGCCAAAAATATGCTAACTTCGGTCTGCCTAGTCATTTTAGCAATCAACCTCGGAATGAGAGATAATACGCTGAATTATCGTACAAACCTTCATTTTGGTGTTCTAAAAGTTGACTCAAATGTCTCATAAAATCTCGTGTCTGCGTCGTATGTTATTCAAGGTCAAAGGTAACAAAAAAACAGTTTTTCAAGATTATTTCGGTTTCTATTGCTCTAATGACGTTAACATGTATCATAAAAATTGAAGAACATCGTTTGCAACAAATTTATTCGTAACAATTTTTCATGTGCTCAGCCGTTTTTGCGAAAGAGGCGGTGAATTAGTTTTCTTTATTTCTTGACTCTGCTGCTCCATCAGCTGTTTGGCCACAAAATAAACACATTTTTTTTAAATCAAACACTTCATTCCTTTTTACGAGGCACGCTGGGTGATAATAAAGGTTGATCTTCTTCGATGAGTCGTTTCGAGGCCGCTATGGAATTTTTACAGATGTACACCTTTCGACACACAACATGCACATTCACAGAACTTAAAATATTTAAGAAGTCTGTGTGACGATCATTTCAATTGATACTTGTAGTTTTTTAAGTTTTCAAGCCGCGCATCATATTTTCAAAATTACCTTCTGAGAGCAGTTTCTCACATATAAAACACAAATCAGTCATAAATTTTAAAATTTTACGTCTTTCGTTGCTGAGATCGGTAACGAGAATAAGCGACAATTGTGGAAAGTTCAAGGTAATATTCACGGTTGACCTTGCATTACAGTACGTATGGCTGGGCGCTGCGCGCTCACCACCCTCTATCACAAAAACGGTTGAGCGCATGAAAAAATTTTCTAATAAAATTGATCGCAAATTTTATTCCCTACGATTTCTGTCATAGATGTTAACATAATTGGAGCAATAGAAACCGAGATAATCGTGAAAAACTGTTTTTTTTACATTTGACCTTGAATAACTTACGATGCAGACACGAGATTTTATGAGACTTTTGAGACAACATTTAGCACGCCAAAAAAAGGTATATACGAAAATTCAGCTTATTATCTCTCATTCCGAGGTTGAGCCCTTCTTATGCTAAAATGACTGGACTACTAAGTATTACATACATAAGCCAAAAGTGAAATTCTTATCCAGATTTTTTTTGACATTTCTCGACGTTTTAGGTCATAACGAGTCCAAAAAAGCAAAAAAAGCCTGCTCGCCGTCAGAACCGACGGAATTTAGAAAGCCGATGAGAGGATTATAAAAATTTTTGTTTATAAAAATAGGTATACTCAATTGTAAGAGCCGAAAGGACGATGTTTTCGATAACTGTACCGGAAGTGTGTCACAAAATCGTCAAGTGTGTCAAAACAAGGAAATATGCATATTTTTTTTTTAAAAAAACGTTCATTTTAAGCGATAGTGAGTAGAAACCTTAGATTATAAAATATACAGGATAAGGAATATTTTATATATATTGTGTATATACATTATAAAACTATAAAAAAATTTAAGTTGTTTTTTAAATTCAAATTTCGTTTTGAAAATAATTTACACAAAAGAAAAGGCTCCTGTAATAAACACAAAAAAACAGGGTCCCATGCAGCATGGTTATCTCTTTCCATTTAGAGCAAAAAATATAATTTTATTCTTCTATTGCCAGAAAGAAATAACTACCCAACAATATATATTTTATTTTAATTTCATTCTAAATAAAAACAAAACCAAGGCGTACATGATACAATTTTAGTTAGGATCAAATTTTCATTTTTATTATTATCATATATAATATCACGAGTCGTCAAATAATAGTCGATTATTTTTCATAATCATTATTACGAATGTCATTTGAGGTCCCGAGTGCGCGTAGCGCACGAGGGAAATTTTTAACCTCAAATGGCATGAGTGGTAATGTTGAAAAATAATCGACTAATAATTTGATGACGAGTTGTATTTAGCAGACAATTTAACGAACAGAAATAGTAACATTATTTCATACAACATAATCCTTTGTTGTCAAACAAAATTAAATATTATTTCATCTTAGTAGGCGCATAAATGTTATAAATTTGTAATTTATTTTTGACAAATAAACATAAACATGCAATCATTTATGAATGAAAACGGACATTTTTAGTATTTGCAAATTGCATTTTCACATAATTTTGTATGTGAATTTTTGTTTTAAATTAATATATTAAGTAGGCGGAAAATATTCGAAAATATTCGCTGTTCCTTCCTACCAGAAAAAAATATTCGAAACAAATCGTTTTGATTTGCTAAAAAATAGTAAATGAAGCGTTTTGATTGGACCTTATTGAAAGTTTATTTAGTGAGTTGAATTGTCAGTTTTATTTTAATCGAAATACTTTTGAGAAAAATAAAATAAAATTAAATAAGGTTGGTCATTTTCCGATCGATAAAAATGCTAAATACAAAATATCTACATAAGTCTGTTACTTTTTAAGCATATTTGGTGAAGCAACGGAAAACCTCGATGATATTTAAATTTCTAGGCTTTCAATGCAAATACTATCACGTCATATTCGCACACTACTCTATGTTAATAAAAGAAACTTCAACTTAAAAAAATTACTAATCCTGTGTATTTTATGATCTAAGGTAGGAACACAGAATGTGGAAAAATCTTGATGGTCGGGACTGGTAAGTGAGATCAAAAACTAGATTATTGCATTAGAAATTTGTCAAAAATTGTTGTCAAGTGTGTCAAAAGAAAGATTTTTATTTATTTTTCACCTAATTTTTTGGAAAAAAAAATAAAATTAATCTGACATGAAATTGTCTGACATGAAATTTTATTATTATTATTGAGAATTGTGGCATTATAAGTTTTGTCAAAAAAATGTTGGCAAGTGTGTCAAAAAAATGATCTTATTTAGTATTTAGCCAATTTTTTGAAAAAAAATTTGCTTATTTGTATGACGTAAATGTAATTGAACGGGAAATTGAACATGGAAATTTTTGAATTTGTTATAGTTTTTGAAATACTTTTGGAATTTTGAAAAAAGTTTTAATATTTGATTTTGTTATAATTTTTGCAATATTTTTAGAATTTTGTAAAAACTTTGAATTTTGATTTTGTAAGAATTTTTGGAATATTATTAGAACTTAGAAAAAGTTTAAATATTTGATTTTATTCTAATTTTTGGAATATTTTTGGATTCTTCAGAAAACGTTTGTATTTTTAAATTTATTATAATTTTTACAGTATTTTAAGAATTTTTGAAAAAGTTTTAATTTTTGATTTTGTTATAATTTTTGCAATATTTTAAGAATTTTCGAAAAAAGTTTTATTCTTTGATTTTGTTATAATTTTTGGAATATTTTTAGAATTTTGAAAAAAGTTTGAATTATTGAATTTATTTAATTTTTTAATTATATTTAGAATTTTGAAAGAAATATGGATGAATTTTGGATTTTGTAATATTTTCTCGAAACGCTAAATGGAGATTTTTGAGTAGTTTGCCGATTGTATCATCTTTTCACTTAATTACACCGAGAAAAATACGTGTAGTAAAAAATTAACTACGCTGTAGTTGAAATTACAACTGTCTTTTAAGTTATTAAATATACAAATGTCAGTAGTAAATATGATTACACGTACTAATTTTAATGATTGAGGTATTTGTTTCTAATATAAAAAATAGTGAAAATAAATAGTTATTAAATCTAGTTATTTTAACTAAAACTTGGTAGTAACAATTAATATTTGAAATGATAAAACAATACTATTGTTACAATTTTTATTACAAAATATAGTTAATACAACTGCATTATAGATGAATGAAATGAATGTTTTAGGGTTAAAACACATTTCTCTAAAACAAGGTTATGTAGAATTTTGCTCTTAATGTAAAAATGGTTGATAAAAAATCTAATCATGAAGTATTTCAAATGTGGAATTAGAGAGGAAGAATTAGGGAGATTAAGGAATTAAGGACATTATAATCGATAAATTCGATTTATTTGAAATTGAACATTTATTAATCAAAAATAATAACATCTATGTTTATTGTAAAAATTTTGAAATTAAAACTTATGATATTCATTTTAAATCATACATAATAGGGAACAAAAACGAACAAATTTATTTTAAAAATATCGAGGATTTCGATGGCTCGCCCATTCATTTATACTATTTGCCAAATGGTTCAAACGCTGTTAGAATTAAAAATTCTTTTTAAGATGTTTTAATTTTTTTACATTAATTAATTTATTTAAATTTATTATTTTGTTGTTTATATATATAAATTATAAATATATATAAAAATCGTTAAAACGTTTGTTTTAACGTTTAAATTTTGTTGAAATCATGTTGTACAATACAACAAGTAATTTTTTAATATTTAATTGCAACTAACCTATACTAATATATTATATGTGCACTGATAATACTCAGCGTAGTAGCTTCAACTACTCAAAATAGTAAAATATCTACTACCGTAATTAATTTTATTATACTGGTATTATTTGACTTTCAACTAAACAGGAATAAACATGTTGTTTTCTCATTACATTTTTGAGAGTTAAAGGTTTTAAAGTGGCATTTACTATTGTAATATTTAAAATGGAATATGTGGATATTTTTGGAAGTGACGATGTTGTAATTTATGACGATGATTTAATAATTGAATCTGTGCTTGAGTCTACGGAGTGTGTGTATGGAAATGAAAATATAAAAAAAGATGGTGTTGATGATGATGGTGTTGAAACCATTGATTTTACAGATGATAGTTTTAAATTACATAATTTAATTGTTGATAAGTGGAAAATGGATTTTAGTACTTATCAAAGAGTTATATTATATTCCGTAGCAATGAATAAAAGTGGAAGAAAGAAAATGTGAGGATTTGTTATTGTTAAAAATAATATTTTAAATAACTAAATTTATTTTTCAGGATCCTCATTTAATTGCTACAGCTACAACAGTTTCATCGTTTTGTAGCTCACCTGGTAGCTCCCAAACTAACAAATGGGTAGGATCACGGGTGGAGTTCGATGAAATAAAATCGATTTCACAATTTTTTAATTATGTGGTAAAGACAACGAGTCGTGTCAATATTTTTATAACATTTTTCTAAACAAATAAATAAACAATTAATTTTGAAAATAAAAGTTATTGTTTCTACTACTTTCAATAACTGAAATTACTACCAGTAGGTAATAAAAATCAATATTTGTTATTTTTATAATTACTACGATATTTTGTTTATAGTTGTGAAAACTACTTATCTCAACAATTGTTTATACTACCAATCGTATACAAAACAACTCTAGTACTTTTAATTTATACAAAGAAACATAGTAAAGCCAATTACGACTTAAAATCACCAATATCTTTCGTATTTAAAATTACTACGTCGAAAGTAAGTTTTACAAAATTTTGTATTAAAAATAATAAAAAATTTTATTACTTTTCAACACAGAGTATTGCACATATTACTACCCTTATGTATTTAAAACAACTAAATTTCACTACGGGCGTAGTTAGTCATTTTTAACTACCAATTTATTAATATTAATCACCATTTTTATTACAACCAACTATTTTTTTTTCTCGGTGTATGATAATTTATGATCTGTTATAATTTTCGGACAACGTTTTGATGTTTCGTGTTAGCTTAATAATCATTTTCTAAACAGAGATAAAAAAATACATGTACTTTAACAAAGAGTTTTATGTTTGACATCGCTGACCAAAACTAAAGCCATTGTCCTCATAGAAGTGTTTTGCCAAAAACTATATCAAAATACATAACTCAGACCGAATTCTTGATATCTCAGAGCCTTAAGATTTCAGCGACTTCATATTTTAAATTTGATTTGCTCAATGATATTTTATGTCTTTACTACAAGTTCTTGCTTGAAATGATCATGATGTAATGCAAAAACCACATATATTATTTCAATATTTTTATAAATTTTGAAACTATTTTAAAAATTTCTTGAAATATTTAATACTTATACCTATTTTAAATTATAATATATGATAATTAGTTATGAGAATTTTTTATTGTAATTTAAAAGATGTCAGTATGCAAAGTTTTCGGGAAATCTGCAACTGACATATTTTTTGTTAGTAAATATAATATATGGGTTGAAATGAATTTTTGTTAGTAAATATTATATATGGGTCACAAAATGAAATGCCTATTTGCAATTTGTGCATGTTTTGGGTAGGTATTTTGGATTTCGGCATCCATGAAAACTAAATTTTTTGAAAATTAAAACTGCAAAATTTTATATAAAGTTGTTTTACATTAAGAATGATCAAGAAAAAAATGTTGGCAGTACAATATCAGTGTTTGTCATCTCTACGTTGATTACAAACAAGAATGTGACAGTATTATCCAAGACAACCTTTGTTCCACACTTAAATGCTTTGGTATACTAGAAAATCTTGATTTTTGTCTCACAAGATCAGGATCAAACTATGCAATAATAATCAAGAGGTCAGTTGCCGACCCGTAAGACAATCGCGCCCATTCACTTAGTTTTTCGTTTAAATATCCAAAAAAAAAAATCGATACAAAAATTAGATTTTTAACAAATCTAGTCAAATTCCTAGCTAGTGGTGAGGATATCCAGCCAAGTCTTGCATTGCTTAAAAGATATGCTCAATGGCTTGGATTATACCTTGACACCGACAAAACTACATGTTTAATAACATTCAGGAACAGATTCAGATAATCTTGATACTAGGAACTACGAAGTATAGACTGTGGAAAACTTAAAACAGCTAAGGTCTGTTCTGTTGTAACATCTTCTAATGACATTCAGGCCCGTATCATTGCCATAAACAGATTTCCACGCAAACGTTCTGCGATCAAAACATTTTTGGCATTTGTCGTAACTCACAGTTTACAAAATATTAACTCGATTTTTGCTAACGGACGTAGGAAAACTGGAGACTGACTACCATCTATTATAGAATTCTGTATATCAAAATATGAGAGAAAGACTCCGACAACGCTACCGTGATGACACAAAACTATCGTGATATTGGATATCGAATCTAGTGTCAATAAATGATGGAACGAGATGAAAGAAAACTGATAACCTCTCTTTGGGATGGAAACGCCAGATAACATTATCTGAAGTCAAGAACACCCAATTTTCGGTCAGCTTGGCAAGCCATTTGCTTATTTACACCTTTTGGATGCATTCAAACAAACATCCGCTTTTACTTGTTCACTATTAATATGAAATGTTAATTGGTTCATATCAAGAATTTAAATTCAGTAACATACCATATAAAATTCATATAAAATTTTGAATTTATATAGTTGAAAAGAAGCGATTAGTTTCTGTAATTGGCACTGTATTAAACTAATACTGTATTTACAGCGACATAGCAAATTAGTAGATGTAATTTAAATCTGTGCTGTAAACAGTTTTTATTTTTAAAGCATGCAATTAATTTGATAACTAGGCTTACTACAATTACATACGATTCAAATACTTACAATTCAAATTACAATTTACGTTGTAAATTCATATTAAATATGACAAGATGCAGATTATAATATACTATCTACTAATTTGCTATGTCGCTGTAAATGCGGTATAAGTAACAGGTTTCAATTTTAACATGTTACTTTTCTACGTATGAACACATTTATGTTAATATTCCTTCACAATAATGGAATCCTTGGTAAATGAATTAAATTCACACTGTACTGAGCGAAAAGAACACACACTGAACATCTGTTCAAAGCGAAAAGCCTCCGCTTTTGATGATTCTTTAAGTTCTGTTCAATATATATTTCATTCTTTTAAGGATCACCGCTTTATCCACATGTACTAATAAAGATTCTCATCTTTTTTTGGCCGAGTACTTTTCTAGAATTCAGAATTAACCATTTTCCAAAACATTTAAGTATACATTAGTGTAAATGTGTTCCTCAAAAAAACGAATTTGCTTCTATCGGACGCTCCCACATATGACATGCTAAACTGTTAACAAAAATTCTATTCTCTCGGTTATCAAAATGACTCTCAATCGTACTAACCAATAAATAAAAAATATTTCAACCGAACCTATAAAGAATAAAGCCTTCAACTAGTTCCATGCACTAGCATAATATTAAAACAAATGTTGTTGTTATTGATAAAGACTGGCTTAATCGTCGGTATACGTTGGATCTTAAAAAAGTATATGTTATTGGTATTTGATAAAATGATTATCGATAGTTGTGTTATTGTACTATGGGACGGCACCATATGAAAATGATAATGCAAATATTTGGAACATAAAATTTACTGTGTTTATATCCTGCGTCAAGTAATAACCCGGGTAGGAGTTGCTAATATTAGACAACGGACCAATCTCGTTTCAATTTTGGTGAGCCAAGTCTTGGCTAGTTAGCTTTGGATTCAGTCTGGGTAAGTTGTAAATGCCTAGACTGACCAAGGCTCAGTTTTTTATATTACGCGTTGTTAACCGCATTGTAAACATGTGCGGGGCATATTATGCTTATCTTTATTTGCATATATGTTATTCTTTTCACACATTTAAAGTAGATCTGGAAAGAAATTGGTTTGGTAGGTTTGACCCAAGTCTTATTTGCCAGACTTGGCGCAAGCCTAGTTTGCCAGAATTGGCCCAGAACATTGGTTCAAGCTCGTGCCTTTTGAAAATGTTAAGCCTGGCCCAACACCCAAAAACTGTGCTCCGGGCTTGGCCCCTTAGCTTTTGCTTACTCTGGAAGTGCTAAATATAGTGTTATATATGAATACTTACTTCATGTGTAAACGGCAAGCAGTGTTAATTATATAAAAATTAGTTATGCGATGTAGATTTGTGCATGAATTAGAAACAAGTAACCTAGTGTTGCAGCAGCAACAAACTAGTTTTTGAAATTGCACTGGTATTCGAAACGATAAAATAGTTAAAAGTAAAGAGTATCGATCCAAAAGACTCCCGTAATTGATTTATCTATTAATTCATCATAATCGAATAAGTCTAATGAAAATTAATGACATATAGTTTTATGACTTTGAAATGCACAGCACGAAGGCTGTTTAGCTTCAATAAAACGCTTTACAACAATTAACTTTATTTATGCTGAAAATTAATAATAATCTAAAATGCTGCCAATCTGTTGAACCGGATACATGTTTTTTTTGTTACAATATATATTCGAGTTGCTTATTACTAAAATAATAATTTACTTTTACGAACAATCAGATTTTTATTACAAAATTATAATTTACATTTATACTATTTTGCATATCTATCTATACTTATGAATTTGATCGGCTTAAAATGTTGATGATAATGTTTCTACCCATTCTCTTGGAATATGGACGCCCTGGAAATAGAACAGAATTAATAATAATATATCTAGCATTTGTTGATTATATATGAAACTCTACTTACAACGGGTTGGAATCCATTTTCATCAGCAAGATAATCTACACGATAAACAACACCATCATCACCAACATATTCGTAGAAGCCATTTGCTCTAATACCTCCGTAATGGTATTCATTATCAACTCCGGTTTTATAATCATGTACACGTCCAGATTCTTGTCCGACAATTTTGTTTTCTGTTTCATAGGCATAGTTGTATCCATCTTGGTTAATTTCTTTAAGAAGTCGCAATATTTTCCATCCTCCTTCGGTATCGTAGTTATACTGACGATTATATGGATAACCTACATATTCGACTTGTCTGTTTTATATAAAAATTATATTTAGGAAAAATAATCAAATTACGTAACGTTATTAAACTAACGGGGTTGGTTTGACATATTGAACCACTGTTACTGGTTTGATTGGTTCAGGTGCTTTTGTTACTGGTGCTTCTGTAGTTGGTGCTGGTGTTGATACAAAAATGACTTGTGGTTGTGGTTTTTCAACATATAAGGGTTCTTGATGAACGTATCCCTTATCATCATGAACATATTTTCCATTATCTCCTGTATATTTGCCAGAGTCATCTGGGCGATATCTACCGTCATCATATCCACTATATCTTCCATCATTAACAACAACCCGACGAATCGGTAAAACTGTTGTTTGGGCAGCAACGTACCCGATAACAGCTAAGAAAACGATCTACAAACAAATATGTAATTATTCACTTAATCATATTTAAATATTTATTTTTTTTGTTTCACAAACCAATTTCATTTTGTAATGTTAAACCGCACAATGCACTATTCCTTATCAAACAAAATTTCAACTGTGTCCAATTCAATTTTTTCTCAAACTATTTATACAAAACGGGAGATAGTAGAATTATAATCGGAGAGGAACTAAAAACTATGCAATCAATCAAGAAAAACAGCCTTTCACAATAAAAAAAAACAATAATGAAAACAAATGTTTTACTACACTACGTGGTGGGGTGGAGGAGTAAAATTAAGGAAATAAAAAAACTGTCAAACGAAAAATTTGTTTAGTTCAATTATAAAATTGATTAAAAGATGTAGATCGTTGGTGGATTCAAGATGTGGTTTTGTGACAAGAATATTCAGATATTTGTATTATTGTTACTGGATTTGGGGTCTTACGAAATCGGTTTTGTGGTTAAGTTATAGATAAATTAAATGAAATTGAAATTCAATAGAAAAATGTGTTTATGTTTTGTTAGCTTGTTATTTTGCTTTAATTCTAATATTTTTCCCGATAAGAGACCAATTAAAGCGTTAAATAATTTGTTTTGGTATAACAGATCAAAGGCAAAAGCTTGATTCCAATTAAAAGCTATAATTTAAATTTAAATTCTATATTAAAGTTGAATACATGTGAAAATCAATAAGATAATAATTTAAAGAACTTAACACACGTATTTTTTAAAATCCAACTATGGTGTAATAGGGTCTATAAAATGTGTCATCAGAACCCATAAATAAAATTTTGGATTAAAAATTTGTTATCCATTATATCAATATATCATCTTGACCGTTGTTTTATCAAACTAGGGATTGAGGCAAACAACTTTCTGTGTGTTGTAGAAAATCAAGTTTTGATGTCATATCTGAATAGCCCCTAATTTAAAAAACATACTATAGCGGAAGTCATGTTTTCTTGACGCGCCACTCAAATCGTAGAGAATCTCAGTTTTCGACCTGGAAGCCATCAACATTGAAATCATTGTAAGGCCTAATTTAACATTTGTGCAAGGATATTTGCAGACTTATAAATAGTCTAAAAATAGTCTAAATATTAAAATATTTTTATTATTTAATATTCTCTATAAGAAATCATGAAGTTTCACAATACGTTACAATATAACTGCATTGCTAACAAACAGTTCAATCTATCGTTTTATGATAAATTGTCCTCAGTTTCAACATCCTATATCACAAATGTCTTGGATGATGTCATCAGACTAGTGTCATTTTGGTCTGCTTCTCCAACGAACACCAGCTGGTTGTTCTTGGGCAACTTTGTTATCATTTTTCCTACTGTAGCTCTTTCTACATGACCATCTCCTTTTATTGAAATTAATGAATCCGATTATATAGCAATCTTGAAAGAGCTGTGTGATTGCATGATTCATTCGGCTTCATACACATATATGCAACATTTTTGCATGTGAGTTTACACGACCGTGATATATGTTTTAATAGCAGTAGTTTCGAATGTGCGTAGAAAACAGTTAAAACGTATAATTTTTTTTTACATTAAATGATTCTGCTTCCCTATAAACCTTTGGCATGTTGAATTTTAAAGTTATCACTAAGGCAAATTTTCAAATAACCTATATGAGGGTAATTTTAACTAAGAGATTGATAAAATGTCTCTACAACTGTTTCAAAAAACCGGTGCTATTTGGTCATTAACATTGAAAACACATTTTTGAATGATGATAAATTTGCATATTCAATCTTTCTTAAAAAAAAACAAACAAATAATGATTACCAAAGAAATATTTCTAACATAAATTTTAAAAGAATTAAATCTTTTTTTGTTGGATAAATTTGTTTCTGTGAAACGTAATATAATTTCCATATTATTTTTTTTAATACAAAGTGCTGTATTATAGGAATTGTAACATGTGTCACAACAACACTTCATATATACGCTTTTCGGACAAAGAAGTTCCTCTGCATTTTGTTACTATAACAACATTGTGATATATTGATAGTTTGGCTATTTGCACTGGATATTTAGCATAATGTATATGATTTCATTAGACACTGGTGATGACGATATTTATAAAATACAACGAGATAAGTAACAGTGCGGCAATGTTGCAAGACTTGATATTGAATTTTGATCATCCACAATTCGTAAAAAATGCAAGGATGGAAACAGAAGCAGCACCCCAATTAACAACAAAACTCAATACATATACGAATACATGTAAATTAATTTATACGTTGTGAAATATTTTTACCACTTGAACTTTGTTCTTTTACTGTACATTCAAAATCATTAATTAACTACCACATCTGAAAACTCACATTCTGTACCATGTATTGGAAAATTGGTCAACATCAAGAATCGAACCAGGAACTCTTGAACTACAAGACTAGCGCTATCTGGTGGCAAACAAAACGTGCTCTTTGCCATTGAAAATTATGGCTTCTAATAAACTAATGCGTTCACATTTATCTATTTGTTCGTCACACATGCTAAGTGAAAAATTGTTGTAAAACTCGGTCTTCGATCTTCAAACTCATAGTAATTGAAAATATTCAAAAATTCAACAGTTTTTACATGGCCCACGAAGAGGTACCGTCTTCATCAAATAGATTAGGTATATAGTATTAGTAGCCTAAGACGATCAGCATGTCGTTAGGATTTTGATCTAAAACAATTTTAATATGCTGAAGGTGGTTTTCAAATTCGTTTAGAATTCGATTGGGTTGTAAGTAGCATCCACATATGTGAATATGAATAGTGTTGGAATTTATTTGCAAAATTGTTCAAATAGCCTTAGTCATAGAACTTAAATCGCCAGAACATTATGTGCTAGTCAATGATTTATTTATAACAGCTAATAGAACGCCACCTCCTCTTTGTTGATGACAAATTAATTATTAATTGACTAATTGGCTAACTATTAATTTTTATATGATTTATATATAAAGATATGACAGATAAATATGATCATCAACATAAAACACAATTAAATGAAAAGATGTTTAAAAATTTACCTGTTTTCATAATATAAGCACCACTAGTTGAATGCTGTCTCATAAAGTTAAGGATCACATGAAATTTATTATAGGCTTCATTTATATATAAAACATATACTGATAGTTATAATTATAAAGATCAGTTAAAAATAACAACGTTCAAAATTTGGATATACATTGAATAGTAAATTGATGCTAAAATATTTTATGAATAAAAAATTTAGAATAAAAAACATTTTAATGAGATACTTTAATAGGATACAACCGGCCAAGGCGTTTTCCGTATATTAGATTTACTTAAAAGATTAGTATGTGATTGTTTGCCTTAGAACTCTGGCAAATTTTCAGAGTTTGATAACCAAATTTCGATACTAAATAAGAGTGGATTCACGAAATCAATATAAAAGAAGTTCTAGCCAAATAAGTTAGGACTGAGAGTATTTTGCTAAATTTTAAATTTAGTAGTGTCGAGAAATATCTACTCCATTGATGAATGCCAATAAGGTTGATTATGCAATCAATTTAAAAGTTATTGATTCATTAATAGCTATTGTATCTCAAGTGCCGTCTCTAGTCTTTTTTATTTTTAACAATTCAACCAATTATTATATATCAAGATGAACTTGAAACTTATAAAATTTTTGTTTTATATGTTATAAACAGTTATTCTTATTATACCGGGATGATAACAAGCAAAATAAAATAACAAAATGGCTTCTACAATTTTCAACAATTAGCCCAGGAAATGATCTCTATACACCATAAAATTTAATATCCCATATTACGATAAAATCTCAATAATAGATATATATATACATAAAAACCAAAAGAAAAGAATAATTTAAGAACTAATAAAAAAAATATTGCGTAGCTGTTGCATAGGCTAATTTCACCACAGCTTTGGAAACAGAGTGTTCTGGATATGTAGTGAGCTAATAATATATCCATAAAATAAAGATTTCGCGTAGTTCTGATTATATAACTATTACCGAAAGCTGTATAGTATCCTAAAAAACATAAATTCTGTTGTACGGAAGAAAGTAAACAAATTTTTTACCGGAAGTGAAAAATCAAAAGTTGGGATTCAGAACTGTTATAAATCGTACTAAATGCTTATATACCAAGTTTCACCTAATTCGATTATCAGGTGCAGATGCTATTGAGTTTTGCAAAAAACAAAACAGATGCTCGAGGACCCCCCACCACTTTATCCTATATCGCTCAAAAACTAATCAGCTCCTTGCTTTATATAATGCATCTTTTTCCAAAGTGTCACCAAAATTCATTAACGAACGAAAGTTTTATGCTCCCAACAAACTTAAAAAACATGTTGGAATAAACCACCTGTTGTATGGTGGACCCCTCAACCCTTTGTTCAATGTACCCCAAAAGCGAATGAATTCTGGCCCATTTTGATTGTTTCATAAAAATCGATTTGTAACTGTAGGCTACAGTAGGGTTAAACACTTCAAAAAATTGCAAACAAATATGTTTTATCGGAAGTGAAAAACCGGCAGTTTGGATAGCAGAACTGTTTTGAACCGTACTAAATGCTTATGTACAAAGCCGGGCTGCAAACCGGTTTTCTAAAATCAAAAGCGAAACCGCAAAACCAGAAAACCACACCAAGAGCATTAAGAATGAATAATTTAAATAGCTCGTTCTTGGATACCAACGATGTAAAATATAATAACTTGTATCAAATGATGCGGGAAATTAGAGATGCTATGCAATTTCAATCAGATAAGCTTGATGAACTAACAAAGGAATACAAGGCGTTGGTAAAAGATCATAAAAATCTTGAAAAATCTGTCAAACTGATGAAAATAAAATTTTAAAACAAAAAATAAAATGTCATGTTGATGAAAATAAAACTTTAAAACAAAAAATAAACGGATTAGAAATTGAATCGCTAAATAAGAAGCAAGCACTCTTGGCAAACAATCTGGTTATTTCTGGAGTTCCTATTAATGATGTTGCTGAGGCAGCTTTTAGAAAAATTTGTACTGCAATTAAATTTGAGGATGGTGGGAAAGTTGATAAAATAGAATCGCTTATTGGTAAAAACAACAACAAAAACAACAACAATGCTAGTTATCATGCGACAACAAAGTCAATAATTATAAAATTTGAAAAATATGAGGGTAAAGTAGAGTTTGTGAAGAAACATAAGGAAAAAGGCAAACTATTCTCAGCAAATATTGGGTTTGAAGGAAAGGACCACATACTAACCATAAGAGATCATTCCAGAGAAGAAAATGTTATATGAAATTATTCGAAATGAGAAAGAACAACTTGAAGTTGAGTTCCTTTGGGTTCAGAATGGATCTGTTTTGATTAAAAAGTTCAACAACACTAAAATATACAATCTAAATACAGATTTTGATAAACAACTTTTATTAGATAAGTAATTTCACATTTAGTTTTTCACTTTTAATTATTCTCTTATTTTTTAGTTTAATTTATGGAAGATAATAACATTAATATAACAGAGCTCATAGAACCTAATGTAACGCATAGTAAATTTTTAAATTTAATTAATTTGCAAAATAAATTTAACATTCTTTGTATGAATGTAAGAAGCCTGCGCTATAAACTTGACTAGCTAGAAACTCTATTACATTCAATGAATGAGACAGTACATATTATCGTGCTTACAGAAATTTGGATATCAAGTAATGAGATTAGTTTGTATGGGCTGAATGGATATCAAAGTTTTTTTAACTGCAGAGCTAAAACTGCTGGAGGATGTGCTATATATGTCAAAAATGATATTAACAGTATTGAGCTAACAAAATATAAAGTGGACAATAGCAGTTCACTGATTGTTAACCTACCCAGACTCAATTTTAACATTATATCAGTATATAAGGATCACAAAACGAACAATATACAATTCCTTAATCACTTAGAATTTTTATTAACTTCTTTTCAACGGTCGATATTTTTGGGTGATTTTAATATTAATCTGCTGGATGCTAATTCCACAAACTATACTGAATTAATTCTCAGCAATGGCTTTATGTTCTTAAATAAAATACATCCTAGTTATGCAACACGTGTTTTTGGCACTTCTAGGACTATTATTGATCACATTTTTACTAATATTTTGTCTTATGGATACCACTTAACGTTGTCTAACCAAAGTTTAGCAGATCATAAGACGTTGGTTTTAAGTATAGATACTCAAATTCCAAAACCAAATGATATTTCATATAAGACAGTCCTTGATTATGAATCCCTTGAAAATAAAATTTCAAATGATTTAGATTATTTGGCCTCTATTGAAACATTTGATAATCTGATTAGCTACTTATCGCACATTATTTGCATCAACACTAAACAAATAACAGCAAAAAGGGTAAAAAACAGCAAGAAACCATGGATAAATCATGATATATTAGAACATATAAAGCTGAGAGATAAATATTACAAATACAAACAGAAATGTCCCCAAAATTTATATGTGATTGAACGTTATAATTACTATAAGCATATGGTTAATAGTAAAATAAAAGATGCCAAAAAAAATTACTACCTCTCAAGGATTTCTCTTTGCAGCAATGATTTGCGAAAACTTTGGAGTGTAGTTAACGAGCTAGTATTTAGAAAATTTTCTTCAGATAAAAACAATATTGTTCTTAGCGTTGATAACAATGAAATTTTTGATTCTAAAGATATAGCTAATGCTTTCAACACTTTTTTTATAAATGTTGGCAATATTGGTCATACAGCAACTAAAACAACTCTATCGGGAAAATGGTGTTGAAAGTACACCACAGCTAATTCAAAGAGGAGTTCCTCGGGGTTCCATATTAGGGCCCCTTCTTTTTAATCTATATATTAATGAATTATTTGATCTGAGAATAAATGGAGAGCTTCAAATGTTTGCTGATGATGCAATAGTTAAATTTAAATCGAAATCTCTTGCAGAACTGGAACAAATGATGCAAGCGGATTTAAATATGATCCATAGTTTCCTAGCTTCGAAGAAATTGAAATTAAATGCAGAAAAAACATCTTATATCATCTTCAGAAGCAAAACTTCAAATCTTCCAGATTTTGCATTATCAGGAGAAAACCAATCCATATCCAGAGTTAATTGTGTAAAATATCTGGGATTACATACAGATTCGTATCTGAAATGGACGTATCATGTTGATCACATTAAAAAAAAAATTGCTTGCATACTTTTTGCTCTGCGACGAACAAGAAGCTGTATTACTGAAAGTGTTGCGTGGTCTATTTATCACTCGCACATTTTATCCCATATTAAATACCTTAGTCCTATTTGGAGCACAGCACCGGCATATAAATTAAATGAATTAAAACGATTACAAAATAAAGCTGTTAAAATTATAAAAAAACTACCAACTCTAACCCCTACTAGTATATTATATTCAGCAACTGTCTTATCTTTTGAAAATGTTAAATCGTATGAATTACTCCTATTCTTGTATTTGATAGTTAATAACAAAATTAAACATAATTTCAATTTAATTTCTAACAATAATATCCACTCTCATTCAACCAGACAAGCTACCCATTATCGAATAACCAAATTTCGAACTAATTTTGGAAGGGACAGTATTCTTTGTTTTGGACTAGCTGCCTTCAATAACTTACCAGACCATATAAAAATAACTAACTCTGTATCTTGTTTTAAAAGACTACTGCGCGAATACATAGTTCTATGAGCTTGTAAATATTATAGATAAATTTAATTTGTTTAATATTATCGATTGTAATTTTGACTTTTCATATTTTGCTACTACATATTTGCTAAATGTTTAAATTGTAGATCACATATAGTTATCAACTGCTGTGATCAGATCTTATAAAATATAACAAATAAAGTAAAAAAAAAAAAAAAAAAAGTATAATGTGACAAAGAAATTCATTTAGATGAAAATTATATACATTTATTTATTTATTATATACATACATGATACAATTATATGCATTCAACACATTACGTTGCAACAAATATTTCTAATTTACAACAAACATGTTCTTGGTTTGGTGTATATACATGTGTAATACATATTTCATTTGGTTTATATATATGTGGTACATGTTCAAAATATAGAAAATGGGCGTTTCTTTTCCTCTTTTTAGAAACATTGATGCAGCAAGTTTTTGCAAAGGAACCATTGTATTGAAGAAAAGGATTATGAACAATAATATCAAAGCTACAGGTTGAAAGTGTTTTACTTATTAAGAAAAATATGCGTCCCCATTAATTTCAAAAACAAACAAACAATCTAGGTTATTTGAAGAAATCGGTAAAATATATGCAAATATGTCAACAAATGAAGTGATTTGACTGGTTTTAGATTAGTATATAAATCTGGATTTATAAATGATATTATTCTTATTATTATTTTTATATTATTCTATTATATTATACTACAAACTAGTCTTATAATTATGTTTGTCCAAATTTTTTTTTAAAACTCTGGCAGAAATGTCGAAATAAGACGATGGCCATAAATCGACAAAACCCAAAAAACGAAAACCTTCACTAAAAATGCTGTCATTCTTAGACCGTTTTTTCGATCAAAGTCGTGTTTCGTATCAAAGATCTGCGCTATGCATATTTAGCCTGCTCTTCAAAGTTTTCTTTCAGTGACATGCTCCATTACTAATAAAAACACACAGAGCGCATGTAGAGCATTGGAAATAATTGGTAAAATATATTTGAAAATCCAAATTGACTTTATTTAAGATCAGCAAATAATCTGGATAGATTGATAAATGAAATTAGTCAACATGAAATGGTACGATAAAACAGTAAATTTTGGTGCGGTGTGCCTATTTTGTATCGCAAGTATGACGGTTTCAGAGTAAGTCATTGACAACTGTAACACCCAATAAACAAATATTTTGACGTTCACCTAACTTTTGGCGACACATATTAAACCGATTAACACGAAAAATTGCAAGTCTTTAATTTAAACTCTCCGAAACTCTTTACCAATCACTTTCAGATGTTGACCTTCCTTTCAATTTTCAAACTATCTGGATTGATCAGGTAGAACGCTAATGATCTCTGTTATTCACATTTCCCAAATGAAAAAATTAAAATAGGCTCCTTCTATTCTCATTACGACTCTTTGAAATTATTCTAACTAATTCAACAAAATCTACGCACACAACTTTTTTATAGGCGTAGCAACGTACGCCGGGTCCTGCTAGTTTTGAAATAAAATAAAAGAATTTGTTTTACTCATATATTTTATTCATTTTATAAGTTAATTGGAAAAAACGATTACAACATAAACAAAATAAATATATTAAAAAAATGTCTTACTCTACTAATTGACTAAATAACATAGTTAAAAATTTTATAAATGGTAACCAAATAGTATAGGAATGAACCGAATATTTAATGTAAAGCTTTAATTTTATATTTTTTGTTCGATTTTGCTGCTTCGATCAATTTTTTGTTAGACTTATCTTTTTTCTTAATAAAACTTGCAAATTCAGTGCAACTTAGTGGCGGATTTCTAAATAGGCTAGCCAGGCTGTAACCTACGGCGGCAAATTTTCGTAGGCGGTAAATTTTTGTGCGGAAAATTTTAAAAATATAAAAATTTTTCAAAATAGAAATTTTTTTGCGGCGGCGAGAGCCGCCCGCCACTATAAACAGAGTATCCAGATTAAATCAATCAAATTCGTAAAATTTCTTATCTCTATACTCATAGCGGCGGCGTGCTCTACAGTTTTTATTGCATTTTATTTGATTTTAATAAACGTTTGTATTATTTTTGTATTTTGTATTATACTAATTGTTTTTGCTAGATTTGCACGATTTTAATTGAAGCGTAAGTTTAGCTGCGTTTTTTTCATTTGGCTCAGGGTCAAGGTTTGAAAAAAATGATATGGGTCACGCAATGAAAAAAATATAATATTTTAAATTGTTGGCAACACTGACCTGAGAAGAAAAACAATTGTGAACTTGTAGCGCCATTTTGAAATTAAAACTCAATATAAAAAAATTCAAAAAATCTTTAACGTCTCTTGAAAAATAAAACTTCATATAAAAAAAATTTAATCAGAAATACTACTCCATTTTTTACATATGGCAATGTTCATTGATTATTTCAAATGGCGTGAAATAAAATGAAATAAAATAATTGATAATTAATAAAAAATTGCAAACATCTATTCTTTAAGAAATATGAATTTTATAACGTAGATATTGCTTTAAAATTAATTTTAAGCAAATTTATTGAAATCATGTTGAAAACAAATCATATTAAAATTGATTTTAAACAAATTTAACAAAGCATCTTTGACAGTTTTTTTATTTTGAATAAATTTTCTTTGACATATATAAGTTTAAAAGTGACCATACCAACCTTATAAAATCAAAACCTACGTTTCGCCATCTCTTGTAATTTTATGTAACCAAAATATTTTAGATCATTGATCTAGACCCAGATAAATATCTGGGTTATGTTGTTGTTGTTTTTACATGTAAAAAATAGAGTTGATTTAGGCCTTGACCCTGACCCAAATGAAAAGAACGCAGCTTTTAAAGTACTTGTAAATAACGTGACCTTGAAATTTCGAAAAAAATTCGCCTATGGCGCGTTTTTTTTGGTCGTTCGTATTTTATAATTTTTTAAAATATATTAGGTGGCAATATAAATTAGCCGATAGGTGGCAAATTTGTAAATCGGCCACTGGTGCAAGTCATCTGTAATTGAAATGCATAAATAATTCTGATTTCACCATATCGGTATGAAGCCTTTTGATTTGTTAGTCCATATCAACCGACCACCATAACTAATATTAAACGTGACTGCTCTTATGTCAAATCGTTTTTTTGTTTGTTTGTTTTCCTTTATTTCTCTCAGAGAGAAACCGGTTTGTCTTCTCAAAGACGTGCGTAAATTTTTCATTTTATTCAAAATTGTACAATTATAGCGAGTTTCTTTTAAATCTATAAGAAAAAAACTTACCACAAAAAAATAATAGTTTCTCCCTTCCTGCGACTATATAAAAAGAAATAAGAAAAATGACAGATTAGGATTTGATTCTAACTAGTGTTTCTGATTTCTCGACTTTTTAATTTCTCGAGAAAGAAAAGGAGAAATATTTATTTCTCGAGAAATCTCGAGAAATCTCGAGAAACATATTTTCTTAGAATTCTTCGATTATAACGTCAATTTAGAAACCAATGTATCTTTACACTGATTTTTTAACTATGCATATTAAATTAAACAATTTTTTGGCGCCGCCTTTACATGAATTTATCGATTTTTTGTATATCACTTTTGATTTGAACACATCTTTTATGCGCAGGACTACTTTTTCCACTTGTGCCCGACTCTGGCTGCTTTCTTTTCAAAATATGTTTGGCATTGAAATGTCGACCAGTGGCTACAAATCCTTTACATAAAATCGTTTTACCACAAATATTGCAATTGGATGCATCCGTTGTTCAATTTAATGGTTATTTGATGGCAATGGTTAAATTTTTTTAAAAAAATTTTAAAATGCGGCAACATAAAATATTTTAATTACCTCAATAACTATTGATTCTTGAAAATTTTTTGTTTCTGATTATTTTGCATTTCACACAAAATGTCAAGCTATTTAGAATGCAGTGGTACATAAATCTACCTTGCCGTAATTTTAGTTCTCTTTTGTTCCGAAAAGCGCAAAGTGCAAAAGCGCAAGTGAGCTAATAATATATCCATAAAATAAAGATTTCGCGTAGTTCTGATTATATAACTATTACCGAAAGCTGTATAGTATCCTAAAAAACATAAATTCTGTTGTACGGAAGAAAGTAAACAAATTTTTTACCGGAAGTGAAAAATCAAAAGTTGGGATTCAGAACTGTTATAAATCGTACTAAATGCTTATATACCAAGTTTCACCTAATTCGATTATCAGGTGCAGATGCTATTGAGTTTTGCAAAAAACAAAACAGATGCTCGAGGACCCCCCACCACTTTATCCTATATCGCTCAAAAACTAATCAGCTCCTTGCTTTATATAATGCATCTTTTTCCAAAGTGTCACCAAAATTCATTAACGAACGAAAGTTTTATGCTCCCAACAAACTTAAAAAACATGTTGGAATAAACCACCTGTTGTATGGTGGACCCCTCAACCCTTTGTTCAATGTACCCCAAAAGCGAATGAATTCTGGCCCATTTTGATTGTTTCATAAAAATCGATTTGTAACTGTAGGCTACAGTAGGGTTAAACACTTCAAAAAATTGCAAACAAATATGTTTTATCGGAAGTGAAAAACCGGCAGTTTGGATAGCAGAACTGTTTTGAACCGTACTAAATGCTTATGTACAAAGCCGGGCTGCAAACCGGTTTTCTAAAATCAAAAGCGAAACCGCAAAACCAGAAAACCACACCAAGAGCATTAAGAATGAATAATTTAAATAGCTCGTTCTTGGATACCAACGATGTAAAATATAATAACTTGTATCAAATGATGCGGGAAATTAGAGATGCTATGCAATTTCAATCAGATAAGCTTGATGAACTAACAAAGGAATACAAGGCGTTGGTAAAAGATCATAAAAATCTTGAAAAATCTGTCAAACTGATGAAAATAAAACTTTAAAACAAAAAATAAAATGTCATGTTGATGAAAATAAAACTTTAAAACAAAAAATAAACGGATTAGAAATTGAATCGCTAAATAAGAAGCAAGCACTCTTGGCAAACAATCTGGTTATTTCTGGAGTTCCTATTTATGATGTTGCTGAGGCAGCTTTTAGAAAAATTTGTACTGCAATTAAATTTGAGGATGGTGGGAAAGTTGATAAAATAGAATCGCTTATTGGTAAAAACAACAACAAAAACAACAACAATGCTAGTTATCATGCGACAACAAAGTCAATAATTATAAAATTTGAAAAATATGAGGGTAAAGTAGAGTTTGTGAAGAAACATAAGGAAAAAGGCAAACTATTCTCAGCAAATATTGGGTTTGAAGGAAAGGACCACATACTAACCATAAGAGATCATTCCAGAGAAGAAAATGTTATATGAAATTATTCGAAATGAGAAAGAACAACTTGAAGTTGAGTTCCTTTGGGTTCAGAATGGATCTGTTTTGATTAAAAAGTTCAACAACACTAAAATATACAATCTAAATACAGATTTTGATAAACAACCTTTATTAGATAAGTAATTTCACATTTAGTTTTTCACTTTTAATTATTCTCTTATTTTTTAGTTTAATTTATGGAAGATAATAACATTAATATAACAGAGCTCATAGAACCTAATGTAACGCATAGTAAATTTTTAAATTTAATTAATTTGCAAAATAAATTTAACATTCTTTGTATGAATGTAAGAAGCCTGCGCTATAAACTTGACCAGCTAGAAACTCTATTACATTCAATGAATGAGACAGTACATATTATCGTGCTTACAGAAATTTGGATATCAAGTAATGAGATTAGTTTGTATGGGCTGAATGGATATCAAAGTTTTTTTAACTGCAGAGCTAAAACTGCTGGAGGATGTGCTATATATGTCAAAAATGATATTAACAGTATTGAGCTAACAAAATATAAAGTGGACAATAGCAGTTCACTGATTGTTAACCTACCCAGACTCAATTTTAACATTATATCAGTATATAAGGATCACAAAACGAACAATATACAATTCCTTAATCACTTAGAATTTTTATTAACTTCTTTTCAACGGTCGATATTTTTGGGTGATTTTAATATTAATCTGCTGGATGCTAATTCCACAAACTATACTGAATTAATTCTCAGCAATGGCTTTATGTTCTTAAATAAAATACATCCTAGTTATGCAACACGTGTTTTTGGCACTTCTAGGACTATTATTGATCACATTTTTACTAATATTTTGTCTTATGGATACCACTTAACGTTGTCTAACCAAAGTTTAGCAGATCATAAGACGTTGGTTTTAAGTATAGATACTCAAATTCCAAAACCAAATGATATTTCATATAAGACAGTCCTTGATTATGAATCCCTTGAAAATAAAATTTCAAATGATTTAGATTATTTGGCCTCTATTGAAACATTTGATAATCTGATTAGCTACTTATCGCACATTATTTGCATCAACACTAAACAAATAACAGCAAAAAGGGTAAAAAACAGCAAGAAACCATGGATAAATCATGATATTTTTTTTTTTTTTTTTTTTTTAATAAAATGTGTTGTGTAATAGGGTTT
This sequence comes from Diogma glabrata, assembly GCA_963693315.1. NCBI lineage: Eukaryota > Metazoa > Arthropoda > Insecta > Diptera > Cylindrotomidae > Diogma > Diogma glabrata. The sequence continues at coordinate 88,149 of CAVNZG010000691.1, forward strand.
AGAATATGTGTCACAACAACACATAAATACCTTTTAAGACCTAGGTCTAGACCTGGGCCCCACAACAACTGGCGTTCTGAGGTGTAGATTAACGCTTTTTTTAAACATCTGTGGGTTGAAGCCACCTGAGACTAAGTGTTCCGGCAAACTATTCCATTTGTATGCAGTTCGGACAAAGAAGTCTCTCTGCGATCCGCCAGTATGACAGCGCGGGATCTTTACCGTTTCACTGGTTGCGGCAGCCGATTGCCGAGTGGAACGGGGGTAAGAACAAGTTTGAGGCATGATGCCGCTGATTTCATCTGAGCACCGCTGATGACGATATTTGTAAAAAACAACGAGGTCAGCAACAGTGTGACGATGTTGTAGGGAATCAAGTTGTGATGTCAAAGTTCGATCACCTACAATTCGTATAGCTCGCTTTTGAACAGAGTCCAAGAGGGCCAAGATGGAAACAGAGGCAGCACCCCAAACTTGACAGCAGTACTCCATACAGGGACGAATATAGGACTTATAAACATGGAGCAATTGGTATGGAGTGAAAAATTTTTTGCATCTATTTAGGAGGCCGAGTTTTTTAGACGCGCTTTTTGCCATCGCCATTACATGATCGTTCCAGAGTAGGTCATTTGAAACTGTGACACCCAATAAACGAATGTTTTTACATTCACCTATTGGTTCATCACACATACTAAATAAAATATCTTTGGGGAACTCGGTCTTTAATCTGGAAACAATCAACAGCTGTGTTTTGGTGGAGTTGAAATTGACAAGGTTTTGGTCACCCCAGTCGGCGACTTTATTCAGGTCTTTGTTCACGTTTATGGCAGCGTCTCTCCGGGCAGAATTAATTCGTTCGTGCATTTTACCTTTTGAAGGAAGGGGCTCGAACGACTTGTGCAGAGTACTATCATCTGCAAAACTATTTATTGGGTTGCTGGTGATTTTCAACAATTCGTTGATATAAATCAAAAATAGGGTTGGGGACAATACTGAGCCTTGGGGTACACCAGCGTTAATTAGTTTAGACTCAGAAGAATATCCGTCTAAGGTTACCGAAATGTATCGGTCGGATAGAAAATTTTGAATCAGCTTCACAACATTGGGATGAAAACCGTACGCAACGAGCTTGTTGATTAAGTTGGCATGCCAGACTCGATCGAATGCCTTGGAGATGTCTAAAGCGATAACGTATGTTTCACCACCTTTATCAAGTATGCTGTTCCAACAATGCGCTACATAGTTTAATAGATCGGTAGTTGATCTTTTGTTTCGAAAACCGTATTGGCTGTCGGATATTAAATGATTTTCTTCCAGAAATTTTGAAATATGTGTATTAATATAATGCTCGTAGACTTTGGATAGGACCGATAGTAAAGCTATTGGCCTATAATTTGAGATATCGGATCTTGGTCCCTTTTTGGGGACGGGCTGGACATTTGCCAACTTCCAGCACGAGGGAAATATACCAGATTTGTAGGATTGGTAGAATATTTTAGTTAAAGTTGGTGCAAGTTCTTTGGAAAAGGTTTTTAAAATAATGGGTGGAATATTGTCCATTCCTGATGCTTTGTTGATGTTTAACCCCTTTAAAAGTTTAGCGACTATTTTGGGTTTGAAGTGAAGTTCATTCATATTAACTCCTGAAGACTGGATTTGGGGTATTTCTTTAGGAGTTTCCAAAACAGTGGAGTTCAGAGCAAAGCGTTCAGCGAACAAGTTAGCTTTTCTTGCGGGATCATTGACGATTAAATCACCATCAATAATAGGGGGAATAGAAAATTTTGTACCAGAATTTAAAGAATTAATGGCACTGTAGAAACTCTTGTCAGAAACAGACATAGACGTAAGTTTTGAGGCTTTCGCTCTGTCAATTTCGGACTTTTCGTTTGAGATAATCTGATTAGATATTTTGTTGGCCTTTAGATATTGGGATCGATTAGTGGGAGTTTTGTTATGAATCCAAATATTAAATGATCTACGTTTGTTTCTAAGTGCCGTTTTGGCAGCTTTCGAATACAAGTATTTTTGTTTGGGTTTTACTATGGAGAAAGGGACAAATTTATTTATAGCAAATTGGATGGTTTCTGTAAAGTTTTGAGCAGAAACATTTACATTGTCAGTGTAAAAACAATGACGGTCGAAAGGGAAACCATGGAAAAAATTTTGAAGACCACTCTTATCCATTTTTGAGTAGTGAAATATTTTACGGGGTTTGGGAGCTGTAGTTTTAAGTAAATCAGTTTTGATAACTGATGAGATTAAATAATGATCAGAATTTCCAATACTACCTTTCGCAACATCGACACTCGTAATATCTGGCATTGTGGTAAGATAGAGATCTAGTAGAAAACTATTATCACCGCCATTACGGGGAGTGAAAGTCGGGCTTTTTACAATTTGGAATAGGCCCTGAGACGCGGCAAAAATTTCTGCCAGTTTTCCACTATTGTCAACATCGTCGGTCGATTTGGAGAATTCCAACCATGATTTGTTGTGGACGTTGAAGTCACCGGTAACGATAACTTCACAATTAGGGGACTTTGCTCTAATCTCGTCCATAATTTTTGTCAGTATATTAAAAAAGTTTGGGTTACGTTTGTTGGGGGACCGGTATAAAGCTATTGTAAAAAAAGTCATTTCTGGAAGACAAATCTTTAAAACCATTGTATTGAAGCCGTCACCGTGTAGTTCAAAATTTGGAAAGCGCGTGTACGCAACACTCTCATGAATGAATGCGCATACGCCCTGATGGAGTTTGAAAGCTGATTCGAGCCTATATTTGGAATTAAGCGATTCTATAAAGAGAAAATTTTCAGAAACTTGTGTTTCTGTAAGGAATAGAATGTTCGGTTTGTCGTGCTCAAGATGATGTTGCACGTGGTCATGGTTAGCGTTCAATCCGCAGATGTTTTGAACATGTATTTTAAAATTTTTTATTGATTCATATATGTTTTGTCCCTGCAAATTCCGTGGACATGCCGCTTTATGGGCGGGTGGATTGCGCAAATTTGCTTTACCACTTGCAGACTTATTTTTTTTCGGTTGTACTGCCATATATATATCAAAATGTTTATTTTATTTTTTTGTGTTTTATTTTAAAATGCATAACTAAGTAAAAAATCCTATCATACTACAAAATATGACATATGCCAATATTTCATGATAAGATGAAGAAATAATAACAAAATAATATAAAAGAACATATAAAGCTGAGAGATAAATATTACAAATACAAACAGAAATGTCCCCAAAATTTATATGTGATTGAACGTTATAATTACTATAAGCATATGGTTAATAGTAAAATAAAAGATGCCAAAAAAAATTACTACCTCTCAAGGATTTCTCTTTGCAGCAATGATTTGCGAAAACTTTGGAGTGTAGTTAACGAGCTAGTATTTAGAAAATTTTCTTCAGATAAAAACAATATTGTTCTTAGCGTTGATAACAATGAAATTTTTGATTCTAAAGATATAGCTAATGCTTTCAACACTTTTTTTATAAATGTTGGCAATATTGGTCATACAGCAACTAAAACAACTCTATCGGGAAAATGGTGTTGAAAGTACACCACAGCTAATTCAAAGAGGAGTTCCTCGGGGTTCCATATTAGGGCCCCTTCTTTTTAATCTATATATTAATGAATTATTTGATCTGAGAATAAATGGAGAGCTTCAAATGTTTGCTGATGATGCAATAGTTAAATTTAAATCGAAATCTCTTGCAGAACTGGAACAAATGATGCAAGCGGATTTAAATATGATCCATAGTTTCCTAGCTTCGAAGAAATTGAAATTAAATGCAGAAAAAACATCTTATATCATCTTCAGAAGCAAAACTTCAAATCTTCCAGATTTTGCATTATCAGGAGAAAACCAATCCATATCCAGAGTTAATTGTGTAAAATATCTGGGATTACATACAGATTCGTATCTGAAATGGACGTATCATGTTGATCACATTAAAAAAAAAATTGCTTGCATACTTTTTGCTCTGCGACGAACAAGAAGCTGTATTACTGAAAGTGTTGCGTGGTCTATTTATCACTCGCACATTTTATCCCATATTAAATACCTTAGTCCTATTTGGAGCACAGCACCGGCATATAAATTAAATGAATTAAAACGATTACAAAATAAAGCTGTTAAAATTATAAAAAAACTACCAACTCTAACCCCTACTAGTATATTATATTCAGCAACTGTCTTATCTTTTGAAAATGTTAAATCGTATGAATTACTCCTATTCTTGTATTTGATAGTTAATAACAAAATTAAACATAATTTCAATTTAATTTCTAACAATAATATCCACTCTCATTCAACCAGACAAGCTACCCATTATCGAATAACCAAATTTCGAACTAATTTTGGAAGGGACAGTATTCTTTGTTTTGGACTAGCTGCCTTCAATAACTTACCAGACCATATAAAAATAACTAACTCTGTATCTTGTTTTAAAAGACTACTGCGCGAATACATAGTTCTATGAGCTTGTAAATATTATAGATAAATTTAATTTGTTTAATATTATCGATTGTAATTTTGACTTTTCATATTTTGCTACTACATATTTGCTAAATGTTTAAATTGTAGATCACATATAGTTATCAACTGCTGTGATCAGATCTTATAAAATATAACAAATAAAGTAAAAAAAAAAAAAAAAAAAGTATAATGTGACAAAGAAATTCATTTAGATGAAAATTATATACATTTATTTATTTATTATATACATACATGATACAATTATATGCATTCAACACATTACGTTGCAACAAATATTTCTAATTTACAACAAACATGTTCTTGGTTTGGTGTATATACATGTGTAATACATATTTCATTTGGTTTATATATATGTTGTACATGTTCAAAATATAGAAAATGGGCGTTTCTTTTCCTCTTTTTAGAAACATTGATGCAGCAAGTTTTTGCAAAGGAACCATTGTATTGAAGAAAAGGATTATGAACAATAATATCAAAGCTACAGGTTGAAAGTGTTTTACTTATTAAGAAAAATATGCGTCCCCATTAATTTCAAAAACAAACAAACAATCTAGGTTATTTGAAGAAATCGGTAAAATATATGCAAATATGTCAACAAATGAAGTGATTTGACTGGTTTTAGATTAGTATATAAATCTGGATTTATAAATGATATTATTCTTATTATTATTTTTATATTATTCTATTATATTATACTACAAACTAGTCTTATAATTATGTTTGTCCAAATTTTTTTTTAAAACTCTGGCAGAAATGTCGAAATAAGACGATGGCCATAAATCGACAAAACCCAAAAAACGAAAACCTTCACTAAAAATGCTGTCATTCTTAGACCGTTTTTTCGATCAAAGTCGTGTTTCGTATCAAACATCTGCGCTATGCATATTTAGCCTGCTCTTCAAAGTTTTCTTTCAGTGACATGCTCCATTACTAATAAAAACACACAGAGCGCATGTAGAGCATTGGAAATAATTGGTAAAATATATTTGAAAATCCAAATTGACTTTATTTAAGATCAGCAAATAATCTGGATAGATTGATAAATGAAATTAGTCAACATGAAATGGTACGATAAAACAGTAAATTTTGGTGCGGTGTGCCTATTTTGTATCGCAAGTATGACGGTTTCAGAGTAAGTCATTGACAACTGTAACACCCAATAAACAAATATTTTGACGTTCACCTAACTTTTGGCGACACATATTAAACCGATTAACACGAAAAATTGCAAGTCTTTAATTTAAACTCTCCGAAACTCTTTACCAATCACTTTCAGATGTTGACCTTCCTTTCAATTTTCAAACTATCTGGATTGATCAGGTAGAACGCTAATGATCTCTGTTATTCACATTTCCCAAATGGAAAAATTAAAATAGGCTCCTTCTATTCTCATTACGACTCTTTGAAATTATTCTAACTAATTCAACAAAATCTACGCACACAACTTTTTTATAGGCGTAGCAACGTACGCCGGGTCCTGCTAGTTTTGAAATAAAATAAAAGAATTTGTTTTACTCATATATTTTATTCATTTTATAAGTTAATTGGAAAAAACGATTACAACATAAACAAAATAAATATATTAAAAAAATGTCTTACTCTACTAATTGACTAAATAACATAGTTAAAAATTTTATAAATGGTAACCAAATAGTATAGGAATGAACCGAATATTTAATGTAAAGCTTTAATTTTATATTTTTTGTTCGATTTTGCTGCTTCGATCAATTTTTTGTTAGACTTATCTTTTTTCTTAATAAAACTTGCAAATTCAGTGCAACTTAGTGGCGGATTTCTAAATAGGCTAGCCAGGCTGTAACCTACGGCGGCAAATTTTCGTAGGCGGTAAATTTTTGTGCGGAAAATTTTAAAAATATAAAAATTTTTCAAAATAGAAATTTTTTTGCGGCGGCGAGAGCCGCCCGCCACTATAAACAGAGTATCCAGATTAAATCAATCAAATTCGTAAAATTTCTTATCTCTATACTCATAGCGGCGGCGTGCTCTACAGTTTTTATTGCATTTTATTTGATTTTAATAAACGTTTGTATTATTTTTGTATTTTGTATTATACTAATTGTTTTTGCTAGATTTGCACGATTTTAATTGAAGCGTAAGTTTAGCTGCGTTTTTTTCATTTGGCTCAGGGTCAAGGTTTGAAAAAAATGATATGGGTCACGCAATGAAAAAAATATAATATTTTAAATTGTTGGCAACACTGACCTGAGAAGAAAAACAATTGTGAACTTGTAGCGCCATTTTGAAATTAAAACTCAATATAAAAAAATTCAAAAAATCTTTAACGTCTCTTGAAAAATAAAACTTCATATAAAAAAAATTTAATCAGAAATACTACTCCATTTTTTACATATGGCAATGTTCATTGATTATTTCAAATGGCGTGAAATAAAATGAAATAAAATAATTGATAATTAATAAAAAATTGCAAACATCTATTCTTTAAGAAATATGAATTTTATAACGTAGATATTGCTTTAAAATTAATTTTAAGCAAATTTATTGAAATCATGTTGAAAACAAATCATATTAAAATTGATTTTAAACAAATTTAACAAAGCATCTTTGACAGTTTTTTTATTTTGAATAAATTTTCTTTGACATATATAAGTTTAAAAGTGACCATACCAACCTTATAAAATCAAAACCTACGTTTCGCCATCTCTTGTAATTTTATGTAACCAAAATATTTTAGATCATTGATCTAGACCCAGATAAATATCTGGGTTATGTTGTTGTTGTTTTTACATGTAAAAAATAGAGTTGATTTAGGCCTTGACCCTGACCCAAATGAAAAGAACGCAGCTTTTAAAGTACTTGTAAATAACGTGACCTTGAAATTTCGAAAAAAATTCGCCTATGGCGCGTTTTTTTTGGTCGTTCGTATTTTATAATTTTTTAAAATATATTAGGTGGCAATATAAATTAGCCGATAGGTGGCAAATTTGTAAATCGGCCACTGGTGCAACTCATCTGTAATTGAAATGCATAAATAATTCTGATTTCACCATATCGGTATGAAGCCTTTTGATTTGTTAGTCCATATCAACCGACCACCATAACTAATATTAAACGTGACTGCTCTTATGTCAAATCGTTTTTTTGTTTGTTTGTTTTCCTTTATTTCTCTCAGAGAGAAACCGGTTTGTCTTCTCAAAGACGTGCGTAAATTTTTCATTTTATTCAAAATTGTACAATTATAGCGAGTTTCTTTTAAATCTATAAGAAAAAAACTTACCACAAAAAAATAATAGTTTCTCCCTCCCTGCGACTATATAAAAAGAAATAAGAAAAATGACAGATTATGATTTGATTCTAACTAGTGTTTCTGATTTCTCGACTTTTTAATTTCTCGAGAAAGAAAAGGAGAAATATTTATTTCTCGAGAAATCTCGAGAAACATATTTTCTTAGAATTCTTCGTTTATAACGTCAATTTAGAAACCAATGTATCTTTACACTGATTTTTTAACTATGCATATTAAATTAAACAATTTTTTGGCGCCGCCTTTACATGAATTTATCGATTTTTTGTATATCACTTTTTTCCACTTGTGCCCGACTCTGGCTGCTTTCTTTTCAAAATACGTTTGGCATTGAAATGTCGACCAGTGGCTACAAATCCTTTACATAAAATCGTTTTACCACAAATATTGCAATTGGATGCATCCGTTGTTCAATTTAATGGTTATTTGATGGCAATGGTTAAATTTTTTTAAAAAAATTTTAAAATGCGGCAACATAAAATATTTTAATTACCTCAATAACTATTGATTCTTGAAAATTTTTTGTTTCTGATTATTTTGCATTTCACACAAAATGTCAAGCTATTTAGAATGCAGTGGTACATAAATCTACCTTGCCGTAATTTTAGTTCTCTTTTGTTCCGAAAAGCGCAAACATTTATATTTCTAATTGTTTTTATTAAGTACGACGTTTAATTTTTTAAATAAAGGAAAATATTTTTCTCGAGAAAATAAAAATTTTCTCGAGAAATAGAGATTAGATTTTTGTTAAATTTCTTGAGAAATTCTCGAGAAGAAACACTAATTCTAACCAAACATATAAATTTTAATCTTTTATCTATTAAAAATAAATTACACAATAATGAAAAGTGGGTCGCCAGCTAGTTTTCATAATATACTTTCAGGATGTATACATAACTTAAATATTTGCACATGGGCATTATAAAATAATAAAATATTCACTATTATAAAATCACTGGAAATAACACAATAAATGTAAAATACTCTCGTAATTATTTTCATTCATTTTATAAAAATTATCACAACTAAAAATAATAGATTTTACTTTTTGTTTCGTTTTAAATTATTTAATTGTTTTTAATTTATAATTTAATACAATAGTTAGTTGTTGTAAATAAACAGAAATGCAAATGGCGAAATGAGAAATTGAATATGACATATTAGTGAACAGGATTTCTTATGTCTCTCTTCATACAATTTTAAAGTTATGTTCTCTCTATATTTATATATACTCTAAGCATATTAGTGAACACGATTTCTTATGTTTCTCTTCATACAATTTTAAAGTTATGTTCTCTCTATATTTACTCTATACTCTAAGGTCCATATATTTCCCATCACGCTAAAAATTCATTCGACAAAACAATTAAAATTATTAATTTGCACTGCAAAAACAAATTTGCAAATTTTAAGTAATTCAGGTGCGTTTGTGTTGATTTTAAAATAGTAGTCCACTTTTCTCAGCAATTCATTCCAGTTAATAAGGGAAAAACTTCATTTAGGATGCGTATTTCTGAAAATAACTGTATTTATCTATTTATAACCAAAAAAGCGTATATATTTGAATATTTTCAAAAAACGTCCGTATAGCGTATTCCCAAATATTTTTGATAAAAAAACGTATTATACGCTCCAAAAACGAATAGGTGGCAAGCCTATTCGGAGGGGAGTGTTAGTATATAAATAAGGTGACCAATTTTTTTTCTCAATCAAAAGGAGGACAAAAAAATTTAAGAAAAAAATGCAATGCAAATATTAGGTTATATAAAAAGTATCCGCCATTTTTGTTCAACTTTAAATGCAATTTTTCGGGTCCGCATCATAGCATCGAAAAATCAAACCATGAAATCGAGTTGTAGAGCCGAAAATCAGGATACCGAAAGTTCAAACCACCGAATGTTATAATATCATCGAATGGTTTTGAAATTGGAAAATCGTTAGATCGAAATATCATTTCACCGAAAGGTGATATTCGGTGGTTTGAACTTTCGGTATCCTGATTTTCGGCTCTATAACTCAATTTGATGGTTTGATTTTTTCGTCGATAAGTTATTCCATAAGATTCATTTCGTCGATAAGTTATTCCATCGAAACATCATATCACCGAAAATCATATAATCGAAAAATTATTATTAATTATGTTAAACCGAATTTTATTTTATTCAAATCAATTTTAATAAAGTAAATGTATGTGCCACTAATAATTATATTAATACCTTTTGCCATTTTATGGATAGTTTCATGATTCCATCGTTGTACTGTGAAGCACAAAACTTGGGAAATTGATTTTCGGTGGGTCTTCTGTCGACAACTTTTTTTCCTCATAGGCGTTTGGCAGAGACCGAAATAAATGGTAATCAGATGACAATAGTTCCGAACATCAAAACTTCCCAAGCCTGTTCATTAATTTTTTAAGGATCATCAAAGATGAAGAAAACAGTAAAAACACAATAAATTGAATTTATGGCTGCGTACAAATAAAAACATCTCTGAACAGATTAGATTTAAATATCGAAAAGGAGGACAAAAGGTGCTTTATAGTATATTAAGAAACTAGTTTCATAATCGACGATTTTATCGCACGCAATCTGTTTAGAAAACGACCCGCGCAGCGGGGAGTTTTCTAGAGGATAAGTGCGATAAAACGTCTTATGAAACGAGTTTTTTATACTATTTTTTCTATTTTGCATTTTTTGTCTTGAGATTTTAAAACATATTTTTTATGTTTTAATGTGTTAATGTTTTAAAGAAAATTTCTAAAAATTTCAATTCAAAATAGTAAGCTCTGCGTTTCATCATATTTCTATATATTTTTATTCTCTTCCATTTAATTATATCAGCTTTATTTGTATGTTTTTTCGATAATAATAGTATGTATTATTGTATTGTTTTCTAACCTATAGCCTAATGAACTTAACCTATTGCCTAATGAACATTTTATTCAATTGGTATGATTCCAATTGGTCAAATTGTTTTGATTTCATTAAAATTATTTTCAAATTATAATCACAATTGCTTTGATAAGTTTTGTTCAAAAATCAAATTTTGAGTAATTCTCTTATTTCGTTTAGTTGAACTTGGTTGATTGTATGAGAAGGGCGTTTTTTATCATCAGGGTTTTTTTATTAAGAAATTTGATTTATCAATTAAAACAATATAGATTTATTGTTTTAATTGAATTAAATGTTTTTATTTTTTATAATACACAATTCTTTTTTATAATAAAATCTTTGTCAGAGAATAAAGTATTGTAATCGATTCGTGAATAATGAATTTTATTCTCTCGCAAATTAAAATTCTCGCTCGTGCCTCGCTCAAATTTTAAACTTTTGCTTGAGAATAAACTACTTCATTATTCACTCATTGATTAAACTACTATTTTGTTGCAAAACTAGCTTTCCTAAAATGTGTATTTTATTAAAATATAGTCAATTTGATATTTTGTTATTATTACTAATTATTTTAATTAATTAAAATATTTACCACTAATTTAGATTATTTTTTAATAATAAGATTAATTAATAAGAATAATTTTATTTATATAATTATTCGTTTTAACTTTCACTGACGTTTGTATGACCAATGTGACCAACCTTGAAAAACAAAACTTTGCGTATCGTAATGAAGGCCATTTCGATACGCATTTGGGTATCGAAATGACTTTATTTTAGACGCAAAATAGAAAAAATATTTTGAGTGCCATTCAAATAGCCACAAAATTACTAAAAGCTCTCAACCGACAGGATGCCTCATTATTATCTGCAGAGGGAATTATAAAATTTCAATTCAAATCTCTTCGGAAAAATAATTCAGAAATATGTATTTGCCAAATTGTTATTTGAAGTACAATCTCAAATTTTTAAAAGAAGAGATAGCTCACTTGTTTCATTATTGAAATTTCTACACTATCCAAAGTCACTTAGTCAACCTGAGGAAGATGTTTTTTTTCTGTTTGCTTTAAAGAAGATCTGTTTGCTCTAAAAGAATATTCCACAGCCAAGATTGACGAAACTACCGTTGACTGAATAATGTTTATGCACCAGCACTAAGAGATCACCTTGGCTAGTGATACCTCACTGCTATTCCCAGTGATATGTGATATCTCACGTTAATTCGTATGTTAACAGCAGGGACTTACTCTGTTGAGTCTGTCACTCCCGTAGATCAAAAATAAAGAAATTTACAAATCAATAAAAACTGATTCCTCACGTAAAACTAAAGTTATAAAATACCTAAACTTTGACGGATTATTTTATTTTTCAAATTTTGATATAAATAATTAAGAAGTATGTATAAGATTATAATATAATTTTATTTGCAATTTAAATAGAAGTAGAAGAGAAAGTGGAGCTCAGTTTATGTTTAGTGTTTACTACGCTATTGATAATGATTGTCATATAATTTTAATTTATTTATATCTATTTAAACTAAGAAAATTGTTGTATTAAGCACAACAAAATTGTCCAAATTTAATTTTGAATAACGAATTTGTTTTTCATTTGAATTCGAAATTCTGTTTTCTTTTCAAAAGTCGGGACATTTTTAAAATGCCGCGGGACGCGGGACAAATTGCTAAAAATCGGGACTGTCCCGCCAAAAGCGGGACGTCTGGTCACCTTAATTTATGCATTAATTATAAATCTTTCAAAAGTAAAACATTATACTATTTTCTTACTTATAATTGCAATCCATGGAGTATTATTTGTTATGTATGTGAAGATCCGTTTTTCATTCCGTGAATCGCAAACTAATCGCCAAACTAAGAAACTAGATAAAATTATTTCAATTCTTAACCTAATTATTTTGAATTAGGCGTAACTTAAGCTTTTATTTAACTAATCAACATATTTTATCACTTTTAGTTTAATTTCAATATTTAATTTTTTTGATTTCGTTAACACAATTCCGTCGTAACACGTCTTCCAAGAGACTTTGTTCGAAACTTATGCGAAATGAATAAAAAAAATGATGCAATAGGTTGTAAGTACTTTTCTAAATTTCATGCGTAAATTTACACACATAAGGTGCTTTAAAATTAAAATTACACAAAACAAATGTAAAACACAGATATAGTTGAATTAGCGAATGTCGTGTAAAAAAGCACTTTGTGTGTAAAATAACTGAAAATTTTACCCAAAACATTTGCCATTCGTTTTTTTTTACATTTGAAATGGGTAAATTTATTAAAAATTTGATAAATTATCTACTATTATAGCAGCGATATCACAATTTAAAAATTTGTGTTTTTAGAGTGTAGACTTAAAATGTTGGTAATGATATGCAGTTTTAAATTCCGGATGGTGTTTTGTTTTCAAAATGGCGGCGCGATAATCAAGAAAATAGCGACTTTGGGAAATTTCTAGTTTTCGCTGACAACACAAATTTTAGATTTCCAAAAGATGCGTTCTTGGGCTTAAAATGTTAATAATGATACGTAATCTCAAATGCAGTGTGGTGTTTAAGTTTTTTTTTCGGAAATGGCGGCTCAAAAATGATAATTTTGCGAGATTTCTTTATTGTTGGTCATACGGAATTTAAAACTGCATTTGCTTATCATTACCAGCATTTTCAGCCTAAGAACGCATTTTGAGAACTTAAATTTGTGTTGGCAGCGAAAACATGACAGAAATTTCGCAAAATCGCATTTCTTCATATTATCGGACCACTATTTTGAAAAAATTTAAACACCATACGGAACTTGAGACTACGCACCATGACCAACATTTTAAGTCTAAGAACGCATCTTTTGAGATCTTAAATTTGTGTTGGCAGCGAAAAAAAAACATAAATCTCGCCATAACCAACATTTACCTATTATGAAGCCGCCATTTTGAAAAAGAAACTTAAGGACTATAAAGCATTTGAGACTACGTATCATTACCAACATTTTAAGCCCAAGAACGCATATTTTGAAATCTTGAATTTTTGTTCGCAGCCATAAAACAAGTGCCTATAATAAGCCCGGACATTCCACTTTTTCAAAAAATTAGAGATCATTGGCAAAAAGTTGATCTCCATAAAATAGAATGCTATAGAGAAAAGGTAGAATGGTGCCTGTTTCCAAAATTGATAAATTGAAAGTAGATTAAATAATAATAGAAATAATATTTAAAAAGGAGATATCAATGCTTAAAGCATTTCAGCTGTGTAGCTTTAAGCTACAAAAGCACAAGATGTTATATCTGGACTGTAAACAGCAAACATTGAAAAGAAAATATACTTAGTAATAGTTGTTGTAATGAAAAATAATATTAAAATATGGAGGGACTGAAATCTCAAGCTCTGAGATATAAAGACATCGGTCTGGGTTAAGGATTTTGATATAGTTTTCGGCAAAAAACTTTTATGAGGACATGGCTTTTAGTTTTGGGCAGCGATTTATATCAAACATAAAACTCTTTGTTAAAGTATAATTATTTTTTTATTTCTGTTTAGAAATTTATTACAAAACTAACACGTAATATTAATAAGTGCCGGAAAATTATAACAGATCATATATTAATATAACTTAGTGAAAAGCAGTGGCGGATTACAATAGAGGCGGATGAGGCGGCCGTCTCGGGCCCCACATTCACATTTGGCCCCTTGCGACAAATAGTAATGATATTTTATAGGTATTCAAATATCAGATGACTGCGTTCATCCAACCAAAGTTTTTAAACCTAAAGATTTTTTTTATACTATCCCACATTTAAAAGTGTTAGGTTGTCAATTTGTATTACTTTTTTCATGTATTTATTTTAATAATTCTAATTTGATAGTTTTATAATTTTTTAATGTATTCGTTTTCCAATTTGTATCGTAGAAAAAACATTTTGTTTTGAAAAGCTCCACTTGTAATGCTTAGTATTTCTTTTATTAAATTTTGTAATGCTTAAAATATCGTTTACATCCCATTCCAGGTATCCATTGAATAACAATTATTATATACTTCTTGTATCAACTTTTAACATCCTTCATAGCCAATAGTGGTAATATTTGTATTTAATTATTACCTCTCCAGACAAGCGATTGATAAACCTCCAACGCTTTCAAATAAACATGAAAGAACGGCTAATACTAATACTCATTTGGCTACTGCGTTATTAATATTATACTCAAAAAACAGAATTTATTTCGTTTTGATTTATTTTATGCACAACATGAAATAGTTACACTATGATTTTACACTATGATACGGTACTAAGTGGTTGTAAAATATTTCACTTAATATTATACTCAAAACAATAACTTTGGATTACGAAACAATTATTTAAATCAATTTAAATTAAATTAATATTTTCTAGGAACCTATCAATATTTTTATTATTTAACATAATTCTGGTTCCCAGAAGTTTATTTCGCACCAAAAGCTGATTACAATCTGATTTTACCAATTGATTTCTATTTTTAATTACAAATTTTCAATCATTATTTGTTTGGTCAAATACCATCACAAATATGCTTAGATGTAATTAATACGGCAATTTACTCAACTTAAATAAAATTGTTAATATATTCCAAAAATTGCCTAACACGTTACACTACCCTTCCTAAAAGGTAATAGTTTTTTATAAATTTTCAAAAATTTATGAAAAACTATTATTCATTTAACTTTTAATCAATTAACACAGTTAGCCAAGAAACTTAAAACTAGAGTAAATTTTTTTTTTCTACTTAACAAATAATATTATTTATGCTATGCTTTGTGCCATCAAACCTAATCTAATGCTATTTACGAGCACAGCCAACCTTGATCTTGGAATTATAATATAAACGAATCAACAATAAATACGATGCTATAACAAAATAAACATGCTATCATAAATAAAAAAAAATAATTAAATAAATAAATAATTATGGTATCCTATAAATATAATGACAAAGCTTTGAATTTTAATAAATTGAAAAAATTTTTTTTTTTTTATATATATAACCACCAGAATATCCCTCAATATTGATTTTCGTTTGAAAACTTTAATAGATCATTGGCATGGTAAGTACCCAAAATTCTACCTTCCATGTTCTCCAGTACATACGTCGATGCACCAAGTTTTTCCCGGACCCTACACTTAATATATTTGTTTGCTAGCTTTGAGGAGAAATTGTTAGGCGCACTAGATAAATAAAATGATTTTCGACGTACTATCTCTCCAGGCTCGAGCGAGATCACCTTTGTTCTCAAATTATAATATTTTGAATATCTTTGGTATGCTTCTTTCAGGTTAGACTTAACCATTTCTCTAATGTCATGCAGTCGATCTATTCTTTCCTTTTGATGTACTTGTGGACTAACCTCCTCCATATGTCGGGTACCATCTAACTGCATATACCGTCCAAAGTTTACAACATAAGGTGAAAATTTTGTAGAGTCATGTTTGGTTGTTCGAATAGCGCAAGCTATTTTTGAAAGATAGAGATCCCAGTTGGTATGGTCTCCATCAACATATGCCCTAATCGAAGCTTCGACAACTTGGTTTACTCTTTCGGTCGGGTTGTGTTGCGCATGATAAAATGCATTATAAGCAACCTTGACCTTATAATCCTTAATCAGGTTTTTAAACACCTTACTAATGAAGGCTGGACCATTATCCGCAACTACTATTGACGGTACACCATAAACTAAAAAAACTTCATTTTCTAATATATTGACCAATGTTGCTGCATTCGAGTTGCGCACAGCTTTGAGAATACAAAATTTAGAAAAATTATCAACAATTGAAAGTATGAAACAGTTTCCCCTTTTTGATCGTGGCAAAGGACCAATGAAATCCACTGATATTGAGTCCCAAGGTCCGTCTGCTTTCTTTTGTGCTCCCATTGGAACTTTAACTGGGGAGTTAGAGTGTTTATTAATTTGACATTTCTCACAATTCTGGACATAATTCTTGACACATTTTGCCATTTTTGGCCAAAAATAATTAACTTTGATTCGAGATAACGTTTTGTTTATGCCGAAATGCGCACCAAGAGGTTCGTCGTGAAACTTTTTCAATATCGTACTTCTAGAGTTGATTGGCACATACATTTTCCAGTCAGTTTCGCTTAAACTTAATTTGTCAGTAGAAACACAATGTTTGTAAATCAAGCCATTTTTCAATATAAAATTCGAATATTTCTCCGGAAACATGGATATATTCTCGCGAAGTTGTGTATATTCTTTATCAAGGTGAATATCTTCATGAAGTTCTATTGATTCAACACAACGAGACAGCGCATCAGCAATCACATTTAACTTGCCTTTTCGGTGTTTTATTTCAAAGTGATGTGCACTTAGTTTAAGGGCCCAACGGGTGAGTCTTGAGCTTGAATCTCTAGTACTAAAATTTTTGAGCCAAATGAGAGAAGCGTGGTCTGTAATAACAGTAAATTTGCTGCCCTCTACGTAGGTTTTGAAGTGCTGAATTGCTTCAATAACTGCTAAGCATTCTCGTTCCGTTGTAGTATATCTTCGCTGGGCGGGGAGTAATTTTTTAGACATATACGCAATGACTTTCTCATTACCTTCTTCACCTTGTAGAAGAACCGCTCCTATTCCCACATCTGATGCATCTGTTTGTATCGAGAACGGCTCAGTATAATTTGGGCTGCACAGAATCGGGGCTGACACTAGCGCTGACTTTAATTTTGTTAGAGACTCATCAGCTTGAGGAGTCCAGCCAAAATTCTTTGAGCTGCCTTTCTTTAATAACTGAGTCATAGGTTCAACTAGATCAGAAAAATTTTGGATGAATCTTCGATACCACGAAGCCATTCCAATAATTCGACGCAGTTCTTTCAGTGTTTTAGGGGGTGAAATATTAAGGATAGGTGCTATTCTGTCTGGATCCATCGAAAGGCCATTTTCATCCATAATATATCCCAAATACCGTAACTCTTTAGCACAAAACTTTGATTTTTCTTTACTTATCGTAAAGCCACCAACCTTTAATCGCTTGGAGACTTCCTTCAAAACTCTCATATGTTCTTCAAAAGTTTCCGTTGTAACTATAATGTCATCCACATAGGTAAAACAGTTAGGTTCTAAATCATAGCCAATGCACTGGTCTAAAGCGCGACATAAACCTTGAGCCGAATTACACAATCCAAAAGGGATAACGGTAAATTGAAATTGTCCACGACCTGGGACTATGAAAGCTGTTTTGGTTTTTGATTCTGAATCCAATGGTACTTGCCAGAACGCATCAGACAAGTCTATCGAGGACTGATATTTTGAGGCTTGTATTTGACCTAAAATTCTACCGATGTGGGGCAGAGGATAACGATCCTTTTCTGTCACAGCATTAAGTCCTCTAGCGTCTAGACACATTCGAATTTTGCCATTTGGTTTACGGACTATTACCATAGGATTCGCCCATTCTCCCTTTGCTGGCTCTATTACACCTATTCCTAGCATTCGGTTGAGTTCCAAATCTACTTCCTTTTGTACATGTGGAGAAACTGGATATGGACGTTTGACAACAGGTTTAGAATCCCCAGTATTGATATTGTGTTTTAGTATGTGGGTGCGGCCTAAAATTCCGTTTGTGGTTGTAGCGAAACTCGAAATAATATCATTTAAAACAATTTTTTGTTTTTGTGACAGCGCGACTTGCTCATAAGTAAAATTATTATTCTTATTGGTATCATTGACACTTTTAACATCACCACCAATACCCAGATTTATTATTGGCATCACATTTTGGTTCGTGTTAGTTAGCCTAACTTCTTCTACTTCTTGACAATCGTTTTGTGGTACATCAAATGTAGGTTTTATACCAAAGGTTTTCCAAAAATCTATTCCCAAAATTAAATGTTTGGTCATCGATGGGATTACTAGAGTCGGAACAACTTTTATTTCATTGTTGACGCGAAATGGAAGATCAACACGACCCAAAGCAAGGTGGATGGTTCCATCTGCAGTTCTAATTGCAGTATTGCTAGGACTACCCTTAAGATTAAAAGATTTCACGATTTCTAAGGCATCTTTACCCAAAATAGTGCAAGAGCTACCTGAATCTAACAACCCGTCACACAGCATACCCATGACTTCAACTTCTAGGTAAGGACGTGGATCATCCTCCAGCTTAACTATTTCCGGCATTATTTCAACCTCAAAACATGCCTTCCTTTTGCAATGACAAACGTTTTTAGAAGTTAAGAATTTGTTCGGAGGAGTTTTCCGAATTAGGTAAAAATGGGTTTTGCGATTGACTATCCATATTGACGCCAACGACCGCTTTCTTTCTTTTAACACAGTTTGAGCAATTAGATGCACGTACTCCATCAGCACCGCAAGAAAAACAAAAAGTTCTTTTCCGAGGGAATCCACAGCTATGGTGCAAATGACCTCTTTGCTTACAGTTGAAGCAAATTGACTGCAAACCTTGATTTAAATTGGGACTCTTTGGATCACGGCTTCTATTTTGAATGGCGCAAACATCAAAAGAGCCATCACAAAAAGGTGGTTGGTCAAAAGACTGCTGTTGTGATTGGCAAGCACCATTTGGCATACATTCTTCTTGCAACCCGTATCGCAATAGGTCGTTCTGTGGTAAAGAACTATCGTTTAGTATCGATTGGGTGTAGTCTTCAGTTTGAAGGGAAGCAACCTGTGGTTTAAATGTATTTCTTCGCTCCTGATGAACTCTTAGTGTATTATAAGAGTTTCTTGGAAAACATGACGGCTCTACAAGAGATACATCTGAGCTAATATGAAACATACTTCGTCTTTGAGTCATCAGTCTTGATTCGTCAAGTCTTCTGCAAACCGAAATCAAATCATTCAAACTATTAATATTCATCATTGCCAAAGACGCGGCATACTCTGGTAACATATTTCTGCGAACTATATACAATTTGAAACTTTCATCTAATGGTGGATCCGCGCGTGAAAATAGGATTTTCATATCCGTCATATATACCGAAAAAGCTTCATTTGGGTACTGTATTCTGTTTTGTATTTCCTCTCTTAAGAAAAAGTTATAATTTTGAGGTAAAAATTCCCGTTTTATTGCTATTAAAAATTCGGGCCATGTCCTAAACTCATTAATATTTTCCCAAAACCAATGTTCAGCTTTTTCTGTTAACAGATGATGGATATTAGCCAATAATTGGGTTTCGTTCACGTTTTCTCCTCTAGCATATGTATTAATTCTCGTCAAAAACTCATTTAAGGACAGACCGTGACCGTTTCCGCTAAACTTTACATTCCAATGGTGAATAGACAATTTTTTACCATAGTTGCCGACATTAAGACGACTAAACATTCCATCTATGTCACTAAGGCCATTTGATACGTTATGACTAGCATTTGAACCTTGTCTTCCTTTCTCTATTTGGTTTTGGTCAAGAATATTGTTTCGAAAAGGACTCGATAAATTTCTGTCCCAACTTGGACCTGCCTGATCCTTTTTTGACTGAAATAAACCTCTTCCGCGCCCCATTGAAGGTAAGCTTTCACGTGTGGTAATATTAATATAGTCAGGGCCTTCCACATCCTTAGAAGTTGCATCTCTAACAGAAGTGGATTCGAAACTTTCTACTCTTGCTAACAATAACTTGAATTCATCAATACTTCTCACCGAGTTTGGTGACGTGGGTTTTAAACTATGAAGTCTGTTAAGCCAATGAGAAATCCTAGCCTTAGCACAACTTAAAATATTTTCTTTTGTTGATGGTGAAATGTTTTCCAATGACTTCGAGATCACTATATATGCAAACAACGCTGTTTGAACCTCTGTCAGCGCATCTGTGGGGTTTTGTGGTCTGATTTCGCTTTCTGCCTCGCACTCCTTCCGAATCTTTGCTTTCAATACGACTGCATCAGCTCGTCGCGATCCGGCACGCGCAACATTTCGTATCAACAAATCAAACGCCAGCTCTGTATCGTCTAACAAAGTCGGGTCATATTCATACCAATCTCCCATTTCAACTAAACACACAATATAAGAGAGAAACTCTAAATTATATAAAAATATTATCTTCCTACCTAATAATTTTTCCTCTCGATTTGATTCAATTTAAATTCTAAATTACCGTAATATGGTTTTTCATCCTATTAGTAATAAATTTATGTTAATATGTTTTCTTCTTATTCTTAGCACGAAAATAATTTAAATAACAACAAAAACTTAATCCCAAGATCAAAATTAATTCGCTCGCAATCTTGTTTACACAGTTACACCTAAAAATAATAAAAACAATAATTAATATAATTTTTCAAATAAGTTAAATATATGTCTATGTATTTTCCCAAACAAATTCACTAACTTTTAATATTATTTTTTTCTATGCATGCAAATGAGAATTAAATTTGTTAAATATTCAATTATTTCTAATTAATTTTCAAAATAAGTTAGAATAAATTAGATAATTTGCTAAATAAATAAATAAACTAATTAAATAAATAAATAAATAATTTTAATAATTAAGTTAACCGACCAACAATTTAATATATGACCTTATAAAGTTGAATAAATTTTAATAACTCGATCGTAACAGTATCCGCTAATCTTCCTTTCATCTCATCTGAATGTGTTGTTTTCATTCCGGTTTTTGAATCGGCGCCATTTTGTAATGCTTAGTATTTCTTTTATTAAATTTTGTAATGCTTAAAATATCGTTTACATCCCATTCCAGGTATCCATTGAATAACAATTATTATATACTTCTTGTATCAACTTTTAACATCCTTCATAGCCAATAGTGGTAATATTTGTATTTAATCATTACCTCTCCAGACAAGCGATTGATAAACCTCCAACGCTTTCAAATAAACATGAAAGAACGGCTAATACTAATACTCATTTGGCTACTGCGTTATTAATATTATACTCAAAAAACAGAATTTATTTCGTTTTGATTTATTTTATGCACAACATGAAATAGTTACACTATGATTTTACACTATGATACGGTACTAAGTGGTTGTAAAATATTTCACTTAATATTATACTCAAAACAATAACTTTGGATTACGAAACAATTATTTAAATCAATTTAAATTAAATTAATATTTTCTAGGAACCTATCAATATTTTTATTATTTAACATAATTCTGGTTCCCAGAAGTTTATTTCGCACCAAAAGCTGATTACAATCTGATTTTACCAATTGATTTCTATTTTTAATTACAAATTTTCAATCATTATTTGTTTGGTCAAATACCATCACAAATATGCTTAGATGTAATTAATACGGCAATTTACTCAACTTAAATAAAATTGTTAATATATTCCAAAAATTGCCTAACACGTTACACACTGTTACAATTGAATATTAATACTAACACTTTATTTGCTATGGGCTGTTATTATATTAATCGCAAAATTATTGATAAAAACATAAAATCCAGGTAAGTATTTTTTGGTTATTTGAAGTATATTTGAGTTTTAAGTTTTCATCAATGATTTTGAATTTCTTTTAAGACCTACAATTTATTGAAAGCATTAAAATCAATTTAAAGCATATAATTGTACATTTTAGATTAATTTCATATTTAACTAAATAAATAAAAACTTTTGAACGTGTAGAATTGAAATCTTTTATTGTATGCTTAAAATCCATGTATTTTTTACAATACAACCTAAATTCTTCATTTGGATTAACGTTTGAAAAGGGTTTCCATATAGATGAAAAACGTGTTCTAGACAGAGTTGTGAAAACTTGACCATATCAACTTGGTTCGAAGTATTCAACGTTAAAAGATGAAAAGCGTTGAATTTTTCGGACAAAACTTCTAAAATATTTTTATAATGCTTAGCAATACCTTTAAAATAACTACTAGTTTAATTCGTGTCCTTTAACACTAAGCGAGTTAAGCGTTTAAATCTCAGCTTTTCCTAACAAAATCCATATTCTTCGTTATCCTTTTACAGATAGCTGTATTTAAGTATCAGTCATGTGATCCAGAAGTTTTGCTGCATTAGGATACGTACTTTTTGAAAACAATATGATGATAATGAAAAATGTGTATGTCAAATTTCTTAAAAACATCCTTCTCTTCAAAATAACTCTAAAACTAAATAAGATGATACGTAACAAGTATTCAGCACGAAAAGGTTTGTTATTTTTAACAAAAAATTTGATTATATTTTGTTTTCTGTGGGATAAAAAATACCGAAGATATAACTGTTTCAAGTTTGCATTATAGTGCTCCGACCACCCAAACCGAGCCCCTCAACCCATAACCATTTAAAAATGAAAGGTTTGAACAAGTTAGTATGAATACCATATTAGAGTTTGCAAAAAAACCGGAAATTTATAAACCGCGGTTTCAGGTTTTCAATTTGTAGAAACCTGCGGTTACGGTTCGGTTTTCGGTTTTTGGTTTTTATTATAATGTGCTCAATTCAATGCAAAGATATTTACTTGAATTAATATATTTCTTCGTGTATCAAATAAGATTAGTTTTAAGTGAATGATCGCTAAGGCGAGATCTTAATTTACGACTAAAATTATCTGAAACCGAAAAAACCTGTTCAGATTCGGTGGAAGGATTACGCCTTTATCAAAAATTGCCTGTCTTATGAAATTTGACCTTGCAATACCTCTAATAGAAAAACCGTATTTTGTGGCCAATTCTCCAACAATCTAGAGAAGCTTTGTTCATAAAATAAACTAATGTTTTTTGTGTGAGTTTCTACTTAGATTTTTTAAAGCAACATTGGTGTCAGAATCGTGTGGTCTTTTACAAGAAATTTTATGAACATTTCGCATGTGGTTGATCATTGTAGACTTAGAACTCTTAGAATTGTTCACGCATCTGATCCACTTTTCTTACATTTAGCTCTGTTGTTGGCATTGTTCGTAGATGAAATTTTTGTAAAATATTCCCAAACTGCTGTTGATGATGATGACATATTTTTTTTTGGAATATCGTTGCTTTGCAATTTCAACTGCGAATAGTGTGAAGTGTAAAAGTAAATTATTTAATATTTTTTCGTGATTATTAACAACAGTTTATTAATTACCTATTATTTTTACAGTATATTACTTATACTTATATTATTAGTCAACCCAATCAACAAATTCAAACTTAGCGATAAACAAAGTTATTTTTATTGTTGATTTTGTGGTTGGCTCAATATGAAACGAAATGAAGATCACAAATGAATTACTGCTTTGATTGAAAATTAAAGTAGCTATTATAAATTATTACTACGTTTTTGAAGCTTAACCCTTAAACCAATTACTGCTAGCATCCTCTTTGAATCAGACAACACATAAATTAAATTTAGACAGAAAATATAGAAAATAAATTTTCGATGACAATTAAAATTTAAAATTTGTTGAAAACCGTAAACCGCGATTTTTAGCAGCGGTTTACGGTTACAATTTGATAAGCTGGAAACCGCGGTTTCGGTTTACGGTTAACCGAACCGTGCAAACTCTATACCATATTATGAAGTACCTATATATTGGTTTTTTAATGAACGTTGTAACTTTTAAATTGAGAGTGGTATGTTACAAAAACCACTTGCATTTCACCATTAGGCATCATTTTATAAAACCATTCTATAAAAAGATGGCGAACATCACCTTTAAGGTCCAACCCGTGTTTAGATACAGGAGCAAATGGCCCTTCTCTGTTTTGTAAATGTGCCCATAATTATGAAAGTGGTCTAAGTCAAAATTTGAAAAAAAATGAGTTTATCCGTTATATCGCATCAAATTGCTTCAAACTAAATTAGTCTAATGTAATTTTTGCGATATTGTAAAAAAAACCGTTATAGAATACTTTTTATTTCAACAAAAATGTAATTCATCTAGAGTTAGTTATGATAGTAATCTAAGGCAAAATTTGAAGATAAAAAAACAAAAAAGTCGAACAAAATGTCAAAAGTAATTGCCAAAACGTTATGTTGCAAAGTTTTTATATCGTCGGACCATAAGCTCATAAAAATTAGCTGTTCCTCCTTAACGTCAAAATTGCTCTTTTTTAAGTGAAATTTAATGGTGCCAAAATAATGAGTTGGGCAAATAATTAATAAATAACGTTAGAATTTCGAACTTTGCTTTTGCGTTAAGTCATTTATAAAACTTTCAGTTAATTATGAAAATGGTCTAAGTCAATTCAAACTGTAAAAAGCATATTTCGGAATGAGATTTATACAAAATTTCACCTGATTAATAAACTTTCATTATTGAAGACTAACAAAGCCCTAAAATAAAATTTTTCATAATAGAGAAATGTTTTTTAATTTAATCATTTGCAAACCTTTAAATATCTCAAAACAAGAAATATATGACTTAGACCACTTTCATAATTATGGGCACAAATGTTCACTTTCTTTTATTATGATTTAGATGCGAAAATCATCAGAGACGGGTATATTTCAATGTATTCCTCATCTCTTAAGTCCTGAAGTAAAATTCACCCATGCAAATACTGTCTTCTATAGTGGAAGCATTAGAAGCATTATCACTGTAGAAGCATAGTAAAAACATTATCACTGTCATTTTCAGTATTTTTCTTTGATTCGTTTTCATCATGGGTTATCATTATTAATTCTGCATTGTCGCTGTTACTTCCTGAAGATGAACCAATATTATCTGAAAAATTCGTTACATCAACGTGAGAATCAGTTTCTTTTGATGAACTTTGGCTATCATCAGGTTTTGTAACATATTTATAGATAGATCCAGATATGCTCTGAACTTCATCTATTTTAGCCCGTTTGGCTTTTCTCTGCTGCAACCCAATTTTTCTTTTAGATGTATCAACATTGAACTCCTCGCGGCATATTAATTTTTTGGGATATTTGGTAGACGAAATCTAAATAAGTACTTTTAATTAGTAGGTATCAGCAAAACCATAATTCTAAATATATTTGTCGGATACGTATGTCTAGCTCAAAAATAATACACTGTGTTAATGACTAAATACACCGCCAAGAGAATTAATTTAATTAAAAATTCCTTTAAACAACTTATTTTAAATAATATTTGATAAAATGGAATATACAAATCTTATGCCTAATTTTACAAGGAACCATTTAAAACACATAAATATAAAATATTTTTATAACAAGCAATATTTTATATAAAGTATTGAAAGCAAAATTAAAAATCCAATTAAAATCATGTTCAGGAATTTACAAAATTAAATGTGATTCTTGTGAAAAATTTTACATCGGGAAAATCGGAAGATGTTTTAAAGACTGATTTAAGGAACATCTTTCTATGAAGAAAAATAAACAAAATTTAAAGTCTATTTTTGCAAACCATTTAGTTAATATCAATCATAAATTCACCACTTTTAAACAAAATTTGAGGGCTTTACATTTATGTAGCCTTGGCTTTTTAACAGATTCACTTGAAGAATTGGAAATATACATGGATTTTTTTAACAATTTATTTCATTTTAATTTTTTATAAACATAAAAATATTACAATACCTATACATCTATTTAGATTACAACTAAGAGTTTTGCATATAAAAAATATGAAATACTAGAAGAGCTCCAGGATAAGAGGATAAGAATCAAAATTTAAACATTAGGGTGCGATACAACATACAAATAAATTGATAAA
Source organism: Diogma glabrata (assembly GCA_963693315.1). Lineage (NCBI taxonomy): Eukaryota > Metazoa > Arthropoda > Insecta > Diptera > Cylindrotomidae > Diogma > Diogma glabrata. The sequence continues at coordinate 114,438 of CAVNZG010000691.1, forward strand.
AAATAAAAGTATGAAGTGCAGGAACGCTTAGACTAAATTAAATCAAAAGCTAAAGCTAAAGTCGAGCAGAAAATAGTACTTTGTGTATCGAGGTGCACAAAGTTGATTTTTTCCGCACGCGTCGTAATTTTGTCCAACGAGGCGAAACCGAGGTGGACAAATATACGACAAGTGCGGAAAAAATCAATTTGTGCAACGAGTTGCTCACAACATTTTTTGCAATTCCAAATCACAATTAAAAAAAATTATTCTGCAACCAAATTTTTTACAATCTACATTCATATTAAGATATAGATGAAAAACGTGTTCTAGACAGAGTTGTGAAAACTTGACCATTTTTGATTTTCCTGAAACTTGGCATATAAGTATACTAAATAAAAATTACGACTTATTTTAAAACTTTTTAAAGTGCATAGTTTGAGCATAGGGGCACCCCAACATGCATGAAAAATGAAAATTCTGCCAATCCGATGTAACTTTGAAATTAAATTGCTCAAGAACGGCTATAATGATTACATCAAACTTTTTTTTGTTTGATAGATGATTAGTTAGTCGTTTAAAAAAAATTAATTTATTGTTTTTATAATTAATTTTTTAAAAAAAAATATTAAAAACACTTTTTAAAAATGGCGCTAGGATTGAAAATCAATTGGAATTTAATTAAATTTTTTTTTGAAAATTGTTCTATCCTTATTCTAAAATATATCAAATTTACAAAGAGGCATTAATTCTTGTTCTTGAGATAATTAATTTTAAAGATTTTTAGTCCGTCTAAAATTCTAATTGTTCATTATTTTTTCGAACAATTTTTATCATCAAAAAATTTTAACCACTGAAATTCGAGAAAATAATAAACAATTAGAATTTTAATCGGTTTAAAAATCTTTAAAATTAAATATCTCAAGAACACGAATTAACTCATCTTTGTAAATTTGATATATTTTAAAGTAAAGTTAGAACTATATTCTAAAAAAAAACGTTGTTAATGAAAGTTGTTTGATAAAATGATGAAAAAATCGAATTTCAGTCGTACGAAAAATCTTTAAAATTAAATATCTCAAGAACAAAAATTAACGCCTCCTTTCAGGAAAAAAATTAATTAAATTCCAATTGATCTTCAACCCTAGCGCCATCTTTAAAGAAGTTTTTTTAATATTTTTATTAAAAAATTAATTACAAAAACAATAATTTAATTTTTTTTCAAACGACTAACTTATCATCTATCAAACAAAAAAAAGTTTGATGAAATCGGTATAGCCGTTCTTGAGCAATTTAATTTCAAAGTTACATCGGATTGGCAGAATTTTCATTTTTCATGCATGTTGGGGTGCCTCCTATGCTCAAACTATGCACTTTAAAAAATTTTTAAAATAAGTCGTATTTTTTATTTTTTTTATACTACTTATATGCCAAGTTTCAGGAAAATCCAAAATGGTCAAGTTGAAATCTCGACTTTTTCACCTGCGTAGATCACATTTTTCATCTAATAAGTAACCATTTCTATTATCAACTTAGCATTGAGAAAATTTTCCATATGTTCTTATTTTTTACTTCTGCAAAACAAAGCAAAAAGATAAAACAGTGCGGAAAAAAAATCAAAGAAAACAGTGTGGAAAAATAAAACAGTGCGGAAAAATCTCACTTTTTGACAGTGTTGGCAATATCGAAATACGTTGAATTTTAATTCGGAATTGCAAAAAAGAAAATTTTTAAATTAATTTACTAAAATATAAGTTATAATTGGAACATGGAGAGGCAAACAGTAAAATAAATAATAACATAATAACGTAATCTAGTTTCACGTTATATACAAGAATGAAAATACAGAAATGAATTCCCAATAACATGTTAACAGCTTTAAAACAATAAAAAATATAAAAAATAATAATAAAAAAAAAATCAGTCAAGTTAGACAAATAATATTTTATTTATTTGTTTAATAACATAAAACACGCAGGCAAAAAATTACTTCATGATATGAAACAATTTGTCTAAATCAACAGAGCCTATATTCTGAAGCCACGATTTTAATTCAAAAAGAAACCTCGGCATGGTTTGAGTTTTAATAAACTTTCATTTAATTCAACTATATTGTATAATTCTGTTATGGATTCCACCAATTAAAATTTCTGTTAACACATATTTCATTCATAACAAAATAATTTAGAACTAGTATTCCACTAAAATTTATTTATAAAAATCTTAGATTATAAAATACACAGGATAAGTAATATTGTTTTAAGTTGAAGTCTTTTTTTAAACATAGAGTATGTAGTGTGCATTGGCGTAACTAGGAAATTGTTCTAGGGTGGGACTGGCCCCATAATATTGCTGAGTAAAATAATTAATAAATTTTCCGTTTTTATTTCTTTCTTTTAATACATAACGGGTGTGTCAATTTGAAGTTTATTTTCAAATTTACTATCAATTATATTTTTTTTTCTAGGTTATTTATGTTAGGTTAGTATGCAGGAACTGTCACCAAAAACACAACATCAGGACGACATAGTAAGACCAAAATACGTAGGTTGTGATACCAAAGAATCTCGTTCCCCGACTCGAACTATTTGGAGCTTCTCATGAAGCTAAGTATTTGCGTGAGTTTATAACTACCCAGGTCGGTTAGAGTTTTGAATGTGTGCGTTCCAAAAGAGTTTTCCGTAGAAAGGGCGAATGCTAGACACGTGCAAAGTAAATGAAACGCTAGTTCCTCCTGATCCTCATCCTTACAGCTCCTTCAATCAGTACTTGGGTGGTCTCGAAGGATTCAGTAACCAATGATGACTTTACCAATGAACTAATATTCTGCCTACTCAAGGATATAAGTTCTTTGGAACGCTTCAGGTCTAGTGTGGGAAAGATTAATCTGCTTATCTTGCAGCTAATTTTGTTTGACTACCGCCATATAGGTTACGCATTTACCACTGTCATAAGTTAGTTGTTTGAGAGGGGCAAACGACCCGCTTAGAGCTTCCATTTCTTGTAGAAGATCGAGTTCAGTCCCTTGCTTAGCAAGTGCTTCCGTTATATATTTGCCCTTAACGCCACTGTAACCCGGCACCTATAGAATATGAACGGTGAAATTAACGGTGTTTAGTGTCTCTTTTGATGCCGTTGCTACTACATCTACCGATTTTAATGCAGTCATTTATGTTTATTTTTAGATATATGTTAGTGTAAATAATAAATCTTTAAATCATAAAAATAAAAGAAAAAAATGTTCTCTTTAAAACCGACATTTTTGGCAAATTAAAATTGAAAAAAATCATATAAAATTATAAATTGTATTATAAATTATAAATCCTTACTTAATAACTTTCAAACAAACAAAAATTATACAAAATTAATATTCCTAGTCTCTAAATTTCTTAACATATTTTGAGGCACCCCGTCTCAAAGCTATTGAAAAAATAAAAATTAGTCTAAAAATAACAATTCATTGTTACAGTAATCACACAGTCCCCCAACCATTTAATGCAGTACTGTGCACAACGATCTTCATTTTCAGCCATACAGAATTCAGATAATTCCAGAAATAAATCCATCAGACTTCGAATTACGCCATCAATTTGCTAATGGCGATACAAACAAACTTGAAACTACGAGTAGTGCTGGTGTTTCGGTGTGTTTTTAGGTCTTATGGAGAAATAAGACCGTATTTTTTAAAGCAAAGTCCATATTGATTTTATTGCGTTGTTTTTCGTTGAACAAATTGGAAGGAGTAGTTTTCCAGAAATTGTGAATTCATTTGAAATTCTGACATCTGATCTGACACGTCACATGTTGGAAAGAAAATGTTTTCTCTTTTAAACTTCGATAATATGGTGAGCCGAAAAGATAAGCGGCCATTTTGTAGATACTTTTGTGGCAGTATTATTGCCATTGGTAGTACTTATTAAATTGAAATGAAGATCAGTAAATTGTAAAATTTTTTTTCGTACTTGTCAATAAATAGTTCGATTTGGTTTATTTCTAATACTTTAATGGTAGGTGGTTTTTTCTATCGAGATGATCATATATCTTCTTTTTCTCTCTTCTATCTATCTATATAAATAAAAATGTAAATGTTCGTTTGTTCAAAATAGGTAATCTCGGAAAAGACTGGTTCGATTCATTTGAAATTTGGACACAATTTTGCATTCAAATTCAAGAAGGTTTTTATATAGTTTTTTTAGCCACATGTGTTCCATATAGGGATGTAGGCTGTCACCAAGCACTTTTGGATGTTAATTGTATCACTAGTGTGTTGATGGTTGTTAATGGCTTTGTTTAACAACACTTTCACTTTAAATGGAAGTCCATCCCGGGTTTTGATTTTGAGTCCATGGTGCTAACCACTATTCCACTCAACACATATACGTACATTTATATACATACGTACATTTATATATATAAAAATGTTCTATTTCATTGTCGCCCATTGCATGCAAATCGGTTCTATTGTATATTATTCCAAAAACTATCACACCGAATGGAAGAAATAATTTTTTTGAATACCAGATTTCATCGAGAAAAAAAAAACGAATTAGTGCATTTTTTCAAAACAGCAGTTGACATGATGTGTGTGATACATACAAGTTTAAATAATTTAGGTTGACAAAACGCTTACTAGAAGACATGTGAGAAGATTCAATTGTCACTATAAACAAAGTGACAATTATTACTTATATAAAAAAATATGTAAATGTTCGTTTGTACAAAACAGGTAATCTCTAGACAGATTCCGTGGAAATTTGGACAAAATGTTGCATTTGAATACAGACGGGCTTAGCTGTATATGTTTCATAACGTAGACTGTCAACAAGGAGAAGTGTCTCACCTGTTTTATTCTCAATTCACACAATTTTATGGTCAAGTTTCACTTCATGCTTAATTTAATCGATTAGTTTTGTATAGTAATCAGCCCATAGATTCTTTTATCTAATATGGGCTGTCTTAGACTGTCTTGGACTGTCTTCCTTTGAAGCAATAATGTCCTCCGTCCTCGCATTTACTTTACAAATGTCCTCCTTTAAGCAAACTGTAATAAAATATTTTACACTGAACAACATACAAACATCCAATGTACAAGCTAATCCTGGAGGTCTATGACCAGAAAACCAGGAAATTTTAATATTTTATTCGATGTAAAAGAAAAAAGGGTAGGAAGAAGAAGACACTGAGCAACATACAGTTTTTGCTAGTTATTTTTCCCGATAAACATGGATCAGCAAAATAAGTAAGTGTGATTGAACAAAGGCGGGGAGCGAGTCGAAGGACACCCGGCATATACAAAACAACTTCAATAGGCAGACTGTACATCGTGCATCCCAATCAAGATGAATGCTTCTTTCTTCGCATGTCATTGATAAAGATGCCCGGTCCTATGTCTTTTCAGCAACTGAGAGTTGTCAACAGAGTTACGCATAACAGTTTCCACAGTGGATGTCCAGCTTTGAATTTATTGGAGAACGACCGTCACAGAAATGCAATCATATTGACCACCTGCTCTCCTTCAACTACAACAGAGTTATGGGAAAAATACAAATCACACATGGCTGAATATATTTGTCGTCGTATATACACGGAAAATGCTAATTTTCCAAGATTTCGCGACAGAAATTTACAACGAAGCGATGATAACGATTGAATAAATATTAAAAATATTTATTTAATATTAAAATTATTTATTATATATTATAATATAATAATTATAATTATAATTATTTATTTAATATTTATTTAATATTAAAAACGCTCAAATATCGCGTACAAAGTTCTCAATCAAAAAGGAATGGCATCACCGAATCAATCTGCTGCCGCATCTTCCTTCGAAGTAGAATTGCATCGTGAACAAAATAACAACACGGATGATCTTTTTTCGTATATGTATTCAAATATTAAAAAGCTAACGTTTGAACAAAAAGCCATTTACGACCAACTAATGCAAAATGTTAATAACGAGGTTGTAGGAATCTTTGTCTTGGATACGCCAGGCGAAACTGGCAAAACGTTGCTAATCAGTCTAATTCTAGCAGCAATTCAACCATAAAATGGCATAGCTTTAGCATTTGTGTCGTCCGCATAGCTGAGACATTGCTACCAGGTGGAAGAACTGATCATTCCACTTTGAAATTGCCATTGAACAACAATTGCTACATAGAACATTTACAAAGGATCCGGAATGGGAAAAAATATTGCAAAAATGTAAACTTATTATTTGGGATGAATGCACATTGGCGTACAAAAAATCGCTTGGAGCTCTTGATCGATCTTTGCAAGATTTGTGTTAAAATACCAGACTATTTGGGAATGCATTAATATTTTTTGCAGGAGATTTCGGACAAACATTACCTCGTAGTTCCTCGTTAGTTCCTCGTAGTTCCTCGATCAACACCAGCAGATGAAATAAATGCTTGCCTGAAATACTCTACTTTGTGGCGACACGTAAAATGGTTGAAACTATGCGTACAAATATGCGTATTCTGCTTTAAAACGATAAACCTGCTGAGATATTCGCATATCAATTGCGGACACAAGGGCACCGGTTAATCTAACCTCGGGACGAATTTTATTGCTTCATAACTTCTGCAGTCTAGTGCCGTCCAAATAGGAGTTGGTTGAAAAAATATTTTCCAATATTCAAACTTATCATAAGAATCACGATTGGCTGAGTAAACGAGTCATTCTTGCGGCAAAAACAAAGAATTTAACAGTATAATTCAGTCTTATATTTAAAGCGAGGAAGTCACACACAAGTCACACTCCGAAAACACTGTCATGGAAGCAGGTGAAGCGGTTAGCCATCCAACAGAATTTTTGCATTTATTTGATCTGCCAGTGATGCCACCAAATGTACTGCAATTAAAATTCGACGTGCCAATTATCATGTTGCATAATATCAATCAGACAAAACTTTGCAATGACACGCGACTCGCAGCGAAAAAAATTAATGAGCAACGTAGTAGAAGCAACAATATTGACTGGACATTTCAAAAGTGAAGATGTCCTCATTCCTTTCATACCTATGATAGTAACGGATATGTCAATTCAATTTAAAAGATTGCAATTCCTTATTCGATTGGCATTTGCAATCACCATCAACCAAGCTCAGGACCAAACATTAGAAGTGTGTCGTTTAAATCTAGATACCGATTGTTTCTCACAGGGGCAAATATATGTTCCATGTTCTAGAGTTGGCAAACCAGACAGTCAATGGAACAACAAAAAACATTGTATACCCTCAAGCATTATGAAATTAAACATATTAGAAACGTGTGTGTTCTGTTTTCTTAAATTCCTATATTTAACCAGACTAAGCCACTGCAATGCGTGGTCGGGTCCAGCTAGTTAATGATAAAATGAAAAATATCAAATTTTTAATAACATTGCAATATTTCAATAAAGAAATGATTTGACAAATACATAAGTGCATTGCTTTGACAAAATAAAAATATGGAGGGGCTGAAATCTCACAGCTCTGAGATATCAAGACTTTGGTCTGGGTTAAGGATTTGTATATAGTTTTCGACAAAATACTTTTATGAGGACATAGTTTTTAGTTTTGGGCAGCGATGTATATCAAACATAACTCTTTGTTAAAGTACAAGTATTTTTTATCTCTGTTTAAAAATTTATTACAAAACTAACACGAAACATCAATACGTTGCCGGAAAATTATAATCAAAATTCCAAAAATATTGTTAAATTAAATAAAATTAGAGTTTGCAAAAAAACCGGAAATTTATAAACCGCGGTTTCAGGTTTTCAATTTGTAGAAACCTGCGGTTACGGTTCGGTTTTCGGTTTTTGGTTTTTATTATAATGTGCTCAATTCAATGCAAAGATATTTACTTGAATTTTTTTTTTTTTTTTTTTTTTTTTAATAAAATGTGTTGTGTAATAGGGTTTAGAATATGTGTCACAACAACACATAAATACCTTTTAAGACCTAGGTCTAGACCTGGGTCCCACAACAACTGGCGTTCTGAGGTGTAGATTAACGCTTTTTTTAAACATCTGTGGGTTGTAGCCAACTGAGACTAAGTGTTCCGGCAAACTATTCCATTTGTACGCAGTTCGGACAAAGAAGTCTCTCTGCGATCTGCCAGTATGACAGCGCGGGATCTTTACCGTTTCACTGGTTGCGGCAGCCGATTGCCGAGTGGAACGGGGGTAAGAATAAGTTTGAGGCATGATGCCGCTGATTTCATCTGAGCACTGCTGATGACGATATTTGTAAAAAACAACGAGGTCAGCAACAGTGCGACGATGTTGTAGGGAATCAAGTTTTGATGTCAAAGTTCGATCACCTACAATTCGTATAGCTCGCTTTTGAACAGAGTCCAAGAGGGCCAAGATGGAAACAGAGGCAGCACCCCAAACTTGACAGCAGTACTCCATACAAGGACGAATATAGGACTTATAAACATGGAGCAATTGGTATGGAGTGAAAAATTTTTTGCATCTATTTAGGAGGCCGAGTTTTTTAGACGCGCTTTTTGCCATCGCCATTACATGATCGTTCCAGAGTAGGTCATTTGAAACTGTGACACCCAATAAACGAATGTTTTTACATTCACCTATTGGTTCAGTACACATACTAAATAAAATATCTTTGGGGAACTCGGTCTTTAATCTGGAAACAATCAACAGCTGTGTTTTGGTGGAGTTGAAATTGACAAGGTTTTGGTCACCCCAGTCGGCAACTTTATTCAGGTCTTTGTTCACGTTTATGGCAGCGTCTCTCCGGGCAGGATTAATTCGTTCGTGTATTTTACCTTTTGAAGGAAGGGGCTCGAACGACTTGTGCAGAGTACTATCATCTGCAAAACTATTTATTGGGTTGCTGGTGATTTTCAACAATTCGTTGATATAAATCAAAAATAGGGTTGGGGACAATACTGAGCCTTGGGGTACACCAGCGTTAATTTGTTTAGACTCAGAAGAATATCCGTCTAAGGTTACCGAAATGTATCGGTCGGATAGAAAATTTTGAATCAGCTTCACAACATTGGGATGAAAACCGTACGCAACGAGCTTGTTGATTAAGTTGGCATGCCAGACTCGATCGAATGCCTTGGAGATGTCTAAAGCGATAACGTATGTTTCACCACCTTTATCAAGTATGCTGTTCCAACAATGCGCTACATAGTTTAATAGATCGGTAGTTGATCTTTTGTTTCGAAAACCGTATTGGCTGTCGGATATTAAATGATTTTCTTCCAGAAATTTTGAAATATGTGTATTAATATAATGCTCATAGACTTTGGATAGGACCGATAGTAAAGCTATTGGCCTATAATTTGAGATATCGGATTTTGGTCCCTTTTTGGGGACGGGCTGGACATTTGCCAACTTCCAGCACGAGGGAAATATACCAGATTTGTAGGATTGGTAGAATATTTTAGTTAAAGTTGGTGCAAGTTCTTTGGAAAAGGTTTTTAAAATAATGGGTGGAATATTGTCCATTCCTGATGCTTTGTTGATGTTTAACCCCTTTAAAAGTTTAGCGACTATTTTGGGTTTGAAGTGAAGTTCATTCATATTAACTCCTGAAGACTGGATTTGGGGTATTTCTTTAGGAGTTTCCAAAACAGTGGAGTTCAGAGCAAAGCGTTCAGCGAACAAGTTAGCTTTTCTTGCGGGATCATTGACGATTAAATCACCATCAATAATAGGGGGAATAGAAAATTTTGTACCAGAATTTAAAGAATTAATGGCACTGTAGAAACTCTTGTCAGAAACAGACATAGACGTAAGTTTTGAGGCTTTCGCTCTGTCAATTTCGGACTTTTCGTTTGAGATAATCTGATTGGATATTTTGTTGGCCTTTAGATATTGGGATCGATTAGTGGGAGTTTTGTTATGAATCCAAATATTAAATGATCTACGTTTGTTTCTAAGTGCCGTTTTGGCAGCTTTCGAATACAAGTATTTTTGTTTGGGTTTTACTATGGAGAAAGGGACAAATTTATTGATAGCAAATTGGATGGTTTCTGTAAAGTTTTGAGCAGAAACATTTACATTGTCAGTGTAAAAACAATGACGGTCGAAAGGGAAACCATGGAAAAAATTTTGAAGACCACTCTTATCCATTTTTGAGTAGTGAAATATTTTACGGGGTTTGGGAGCTGTAGTTTTAAGTAAATCAGTTTTGATAACTGATGAGATTAAATAATGATCAGAATTTCCAATACTACCTTTCGCAATATCGACACTCGTAATATCTGGCATTGTGGTAAGATAGAGATCTAGTAGAAAACTATTATCACCGCCATTACGGGGAGTGAAAGTCGGGCTTTTAACAATTTGGAATAGGCCCTGAGACGCGGCAAAAATTTCTGCCAGTTTTCCACTATTGTCAACATCGTCGGTCGATTTGGAGAATTCCAACCATGATTTGTTGTGGACGTTGAAGTCACCGGTAACGATAACTTCACAATTAGGGGACTTTGCTCTAATCTCGTCCATAATTTTTGTCAGTATATTAAAAAAGTTTGGGTTACGTTTGTTGGGAGACCGGTATAAAGCTATTGTAAAAAAAGTCATTTCTGGAAGACAAATCTTTAAAACCATTGTATTGAAGCCGTCACCGTGTAGTTCAAAATTTGGAAAGCGCGTGTACGCAACACTCTCATGAATGAATGCGCATACGCCCTGATGGAGTTTGAAAGCTGATTCGAGCCTATATTTGGAATTAAGCGATTCTATAAAGAGAAAATTTTCAGAAACTTGTGTTTCTGTAAGGAATAGAATGTTCGGTTTGTCGTGCTCAAGATGATGTTGCACGTGGTCATGGTTAGCGTTCAATCCGCAGATGTTTTGAACATGTATTTTAAAATTTTTTATTGATTCATATATGTTTTGTCCCTGCAAATTCCGTGGACATGCCGCTTTATGGGCGGGTGGATTGCGCAAATTTGCTTTACCACTTGCAGACTTATTTTTTTTCGGTTGTACTGCCATATATATATCAAAATGTTTATTTTATTTTTTTGTGTTTTATTTTAAAATGCATAACTAAGTAAAAAATCCTATCATACTACAAAATATGACATATGCCAATATTTCATGATAAGATGAAGAAATAATAACAAAATAATAAGTGAAAAACAAATTGTGAGAAATTTGCAGAAAACAAAACAAAACTAAATGCCAATAATCCAGCTGATGCAGCGCACCCCAGACGCACCGCCCACCACCTCAATCGAGGCACAAAGCCCACACATAACTACGTGTTGGTTCGATTCCTCGGAAGAGCTAATGAGCGGTACCGCTACGGAACGCTGCCCAGCTAAGACTGGAAGTGCTGCCGTTGACTAATTAAAGTTCGTCCGCCAGCACCCTAAGATATCATCTTGGCTAATGACATCTCCTGCCATTGCCAGTGGTATGTGATATCTCACGCTAACTCATATGTCAATGGCAGGGACTGGAGTACGCAGGGTAGTCAGACCCGTAGATCAACATTGATCATAATCGATCAAAATCGATCCCTCCTCCCATATATTTCTTCGTGTATCAAATAAGATTAGTTTTAAGTGAATGATCGCTAAGGCGAGATCTTAATTTACGACTAAAATTATCTGAAACCGAAAAAACCTGTTCAGATTCGGTGGAAGGATTACGCCTTTATCAAAAATTGCCTGTCTTATGAAATTTGACCTTGCAATACCTCTAATAGAAAAACCGTATTTTGTGGCCAATTCTCCAACAATCTAGAGAAGCTTTGTTCATAAAATAAACTAATGTTTTTTGTGTGAGTTTCTACTTAGATTTTTTAAAGCAACATTGGTGTCAGAATCGTGTGGTCTTTTACAAGAAATTTTATGAACATTTCGCATGTGGTTGATCATTGTAGACTTAGAACTCTTAGAATTGTTCACGCATCTGATCCACTTTTCTTACATTTAGCTCTGTTGTTGGCATTGTTCGTAGATGAAATTTTTGTAAAATATTCCCAAACTGCTGTTGATGATGATGACATATTTTTTTTGGAATATCGTTGCTTTGCAATTTCAACTGCGAATAGTGTGAAGTGTAAAAGTAAATTATTTAATATTTTTTCGTGATTACTAACAACAGTTTATTAATTACCTATTATTTTTACAGTATATTACTTATACTTATATTATTAGTCAACCCAATCAACAAATTCAAACTTAGCGATAAACAAAGTTATTTTTATTGTTGATTTTGTGGTTGGCTCAATATGAAACGAAATGAAGATCACAAATGAATTACTGCTTTGATTGAAAATTAAAGTAGCTATTATAAATTATTACTACGTTTTTGTAGCTTAACCCTTAAACCAATTACTGCTAGCATCCTCTTTGAATCAGACAACACATAAATTAAATTTAGACAGAAAATATAGAAAATAAATTTTCGATGACAATTAAAATTTAAAATTTGTTTAAAACCGTAAACCGCGATTTTTATCAGCGGTTTACGGTTACAATTTGATAAGCTGAAAACCGCGGTTTCGGTTTACGGTTAACCGAACCGTGCAAACTCTAAATAAAATCAAACTTTTTCAAAATTCCAAAAATTAGAATAAAATCAAATATTTAAATTTTTTCTAAATTCCAATAATATTTCAAAAATTCTTAAAAATTCAAACTTTTTCCAAAATTCTAAAAATATTGCAAAAATTATTACAAAATCAAATATTGAAAATTTTTTGAAAATTCCAAAAATTATAATAAAATCAATAATCAAAATCAAAAATTAAAACTTTTGCCAAAATTCTAAAAATATTGCAAAAATTATTACAAAATCAAAAATTAAAACTTTTTCAAAATTCCAAAAATATTTCAAAAACTATAACAAATTCAAAAATTTCCATGTCCAATTTCATTTTCAATTACATTTACGTCATAAAAACAGCTACATTTTTTTCCAAAAAATTGGGTAAAAAAATAAATGAAATCATTTTTTGACACACTTGACATTATTTTTTTGACAAACTTATAATGCCATAATTCTCAATAATAATAATAAAATTTCATTTCAAACAAATAATTAATTTTATTTTTTTGGGTAAAAAAGTAAATAAAAATCTTTCTTTTGACACACTTGACAACATTTTTTTGACAAACTTATAATGCCATAATTCCCAATAATAATAATAAAATTTCATTTCAAATAATTTTATTTTTTCCAAAAATTGGGTAAAAAAATAAATAAAAACTTTCTTTTGACACACTTGACAACATTTTTTTGACAAACTTATAATACCATAATTCTCAATAATAATAATAAAATATAGTTTTCGGCAAAAAACTTTTATGCGGACATGGTTTTTAGTTACACTCAGCATACTACTCAAAAACCTCTCCATTTAGTGTTTCGAGAAAATATTACAAAATCACAAATTCATATTTCTTTCAAAATTCCAAAAATATTGTAAAAATTATAATAAAATCAAACTGTTTTCAACATTCTAAAAATATTCCAAAAATTATTACAAAATCAAAAATTGAATGTTTTTTCAAAATTCCAAAAATTATATTAAATCAAAAATTAAAAATTTTTCAAAATTCCAAAAATATTCCAAAAATTCTAGCACAATCATAAATTAAAACTTTTTCCAAAATTCTAAAAATATTGCAAAAACTTTTACAAAATCAAAAATACATACTTTTTTCAAAATTCCAAAAATAAATCAAAAACTATAACAAATTCAAAAATTTCCATGTCCAATTTCATTTTCAATTACATTTACGTCACAAAAACAGCTACATTTTTTTTCCCAAAAAATTGGGTAAAAAATCAATGAAATCATTTTTTGACACGCTTGACATTATTTTTTTGACAAACTTATAATGCCTTAATTCTCTATAATAATAATATATTTTAACGTCATATAAACTATTTATTTTATTTTTTTCCAAAAAATTGGGTAAAAAAATAAATAAAAATTTTTCTTTTGACACCCTTGACAACATTTTTTTGACAAACTTATGATGCCATAGTTCTCAATAATAGTAATAAAATTTCATTTCAAAATAAATTTTAATTTAATTTTTTTTTCCGAAAAATTGGGTAAAAAATAAATAAAAATCTTTCTTTTGACACACTTGACAACTTTTTTTTGACAAACTTATGATGCAATAATCTAGATTTTGGTCTCACATACCAATCCCGACCATCAAGATTTCTCGAAGTTCAATGTTCCTACTCGTAATCACTTAAAATGAACGTTTTTTAAGCAAAAAATATGCAAATTTCCTTGTTTTGACACACTTGACGATTTTTTGACACACTTCCGGTACAGTTATCGAACACAGCGTCCTTTCGGACCTGTCTCTTGAGTATACCTATTTTTATAAAAAAAAAATTTAGAAATCCCTCCAGTGGTTTTCCCTGCAGCGTAGGTAATAACGGCCAGCCGGCCGGCAGACAGACATACATTTTTTTTTTTTTTGCATTTTTAGAATCAGTAGGTCCTAAAACGTCGAGAAATGCCAAAAAAGTGGGGGTAAGAATTTCATTTTAAGCTCATGAATGTAATACTTAGGTCTGTCAGACCGAAGTAAAATATTTGAATTTATTATCGTCAATGGTTTGATTGGTAGTAAGAGTTTTACCACAAATAAAACACCAAGCCTTAGATCAAAAAAATTGTCTTTTTTATTCCAAATATTTCGGTCCTTTTATTTGGGACCTTCTTCAGTGTCTAAAAACAATATTAACATGGTTAAAAAATTTAAAATTACAATCAATAAAAAAATAAACTTATTATCAAAAACACTTACAATTCTTTTGTGTTATCCTGAACACTTTAAACTTAATACTAATTTAAATATGATGGACATCAATTATTTATACTAACAAAAACAATAAAATCATAAAACAATAAATCAATAAAAATTTAAAATTATTTTTGTAGTGAGACAGAAAATATTATGTATTAAAATTGAAATTGAAATTATTTTATGTAAATTAGGTTGTTGAACTATACCATTGACCCAATTATTAACACAAAAATTATTTTTGTGTATTTTTTTTACGTTGTTGTGATAATAATTTTTGTGTTAATAATTGGGTCAATGGTATAGTTCAACAACCTAATTTACATAAAATAATTTCAATTTCAATTTTAATACATAATATTTTCTGTCTCACTACAAAAATAATTTTAAATTTTTATTGATTTATTGTTTTATGATTTTATTGTTTTTGTTAGTATAAATAATTGATGTCCATCATATTTAAATTAGTATTAAGTTTAAAGTGTTCAGGATAACACAAAAGAATTGTAAGTGTTTTTGATAATAAGTTTATTTTTTTATTGATTGTAATTTTAAATTTTTTAACCATGTTAATATTGTTTTTAGACACTGAAGAAGGTCCCAAATAAAAGGACCGAAATATTTGGAATAAAAAAGACAATTTTTTTGATCTAAGGCTTGGTGTTTTATTTGTGGTAAAACTCTTACTACCAATCAAACCATTGACGATAAGAAATTTCATCGCGTAGATCAGATTCAGTGTATGTACCAAAGGTGTATACACTGAACAGCAAAACTTATAATTTGAATTTATGTTAATCAAATCTGTTAAGCAATTTCACGCAAGTTCAGCAAATTTTTGGGAAATTTTGACTTGACCCCTTTTAATTTTGATTATTTTTTGTTTATAGATAGTCTTTGATAAATAAAAAATACAAGTTCTCTTAGAATTTTTTTTCGACCAGGGGTCTTCACAGGGTGCCCCTCAATTTTTTGTTATTTTGTGATGTGAGTGCATGTTGACGAGCGATTGTAGAAAAACCACTCAATCGATTTTCATAAATGATATGTCGTTGAATACGTATTAGAACAAAGTTTTTAAAAATGTACACTGTTAATTTTTTGAAATAATTTTTAACGGTGTAACATAAGAAAAAAACGGTGTAATTGAACAAAAGATGGCGCCACACCTTTTTTTTTTTTTAACTAAATTGAAGCTTATTTTATATCTAACTACTTGGGAAAGTTTGGGGCTAGTGATATGTTTTGTTTTAAAGATAAAATTCGTTGTGCATATGACTGTCGGGAATCAGTTTTTTTGTTCTGAAGGAAAATTATAAAAATGGCGTTATAAGCTAAGAGATTTTTTTTAATGTTAAATATCAAATATTTTATTATTAAATGAACTTTTTAAAATATTATAAAAATTATATATGTAGTACAGTAAATAAAATAAATACAATTGTTAAAAATGATTTACTTATTTTACAAACAGAAGTTTCTTTTGAATAGGCAAACACTTCTGCAATTATTTTCTTTGTATTAGACGGCATAAAAAAATGAAATGTTTATTTGTCACTTTAATAATCACTTGTCACTCTTATAAAAAATAATTTGACAGTCTCGACTGCAAACAAAAAAGCCGTATAAATAACTAAATATATTTAGGAACTTTTGACTGGAGAAGCATTATGTTCGTATTATGTTACTATGGAATCATAAAGTAAAAGATTGTATTTTAACATTAAATTACAAATATTTTATTATTGAATGAACTTTTTAAAATATCATACAAATTATATATATAAGTTAAAGAAAATAAATAGAGTTATTAAAAATTATTTTACATTCAAATTTTCTTTTGAGTTGGAACACATTTTTGCAATTATTGTCTTAGTATTTAATGGTACAAAAGAATGAAATTTTTGAGTTCCACTTATAGTAATCGCATTTTTATAACGATTTTGTAATTTTTCTTTTGTTAAATGATGTTTATTTTTATCGGCCTATCCAAAGTTCATGGTAGATTCACATTTTAAAGCCCATTCGAAAAGTTTTTTTGGTGTATCAATAATATTTCTGCTTCCCATACTATGATGGCGTGCAGAACGCTTCAGTGTGCCAACAATCCCATCGCAAGGTCCCTTGCCATGGCTGGTAGCATGAAAATGCCATTCTACATCAACCTTAAAGTCTTTTTATGGTGGCATAAGTTAATTAGGCTATGTTTATTTTTGTATTGAGAAGGTGCCCCGTTGGCGTTATAAATTATCTTCGTAATATTAGAATTTATATGCGTTCTGATGAATTCAATAAGTTTTGTAATGAAAAGATGGACTGTAGTACTGTTGTGATCGTTTATATCCGAAATGAGTATAAGACTTCAGTGCTGTATATATTCACTTGCGGCACTTTTAAAATAAATGACAAATGGATGAATAGTAGCTTGTGAATTATTATAATGATAATCTTGAACCGAATCCTGAATTATGAAGGCGTAGTTTTCAGAAAAATCCCCTTAACCAAAGCACTCTCCTGGTTCTAATTTTTTTTCTTTCTCCAATGAATGTAGATTGCTATTTTGCTATAAAGTTGTGTGGTATCAAAATTTGTAAACGGTAAACAAATGTTTTCATAAATTTTTCTACAGTTTCAATTAAAGTATCCAAATTGCATCGATCAGTGGTAATCCATTGTTGATATTTGACTTCAAGGATTCCTTTAACGTCAAAATCATTTAGTAATCTTTCTTCCAGTTGTTGAAGTTTTTTTGAACATTCATTGCACTTCAAAGTATGACAATCTTTGTTAATTCACCACATGAAACAAAGTCAATTAATGTTTTATAATTCTGGAAAGCAACATCAGTAATCCAAGACATCTTAGAGTGTTGAATCATTAGTTTTATATTTTGATGTGGTACACACGCACACATTATGAACTCCTTTGGACAATTTAATACATTCTTGTGGTCGAAGAGACGTGAATTTAGTAAACCCTATTTTTACACCAGGAAACTTATTTTTAAACTCCACATAAGCTTCATATAATGTACATAGCAATAAGCGCCTTTGTGGATTTATGCTGAAATTGCTCATATTTTCTTTACTGTGCATATATAATTTTTATAATATTTTAAAAAGATCATTTAATAATAACATATTTGATATTTAACATAAAAAAAATCTCTTACTTTATAACACCATTTTTATAATTTGCCTTCAGAACAAAAAAACTGATTCCCGACAGTCATATGCACAACGAATTTTATCTTTAAAACGAAAAATATCGCTGGTTCTACACATTCACAAGTAGTTAGATATAAAATAAGCTTCAATTTAGTTTTAAAAAAAAATTGTTGCGCCAACTTTTTTTCAATTACACCATTTTTTTCTTATGTTACACCGTTAAAAATTATTTCAAAAAATTAACAGTGTACATTTTTCAAAATTTTATTCTAATACCTATTCAACGACATATCGTTTATGAAAATCGATTCAGTAGTTTTTCTACAATCGCTCGTCAAAATGCACTCACATCACAAAATAACAAAAAACTGAGGGCCAACCTGTGAAGACCACTGGTCGAAAAAAAAAATTCTAAGAGAACTTGTATTTTTTATTTTAACTTTATTCACAAAAAATAATCAAAATTAAAAGGGGTCAAGTCAAAATTTCCCAAAAATTTGCTGAACTTGCGTAAAATTGCTCATAAGAAGATATGGGAATAATTAAACAAAAACTGGAATTAATTTCCCTTTAATCATATATATGATGAATATGATTGCGGATCTTGGACATCCGTCCAATATGACGAATTTAAGAATAAATTGTACACAATGTACAAAACCTGGGCATCATTGGATTTTAGTCCGTTGTCAGGATTTAAGTAAAATAGTAGCATTTTGAACATTTTACATAGAAGGTTTTGCAAGATATATTTTGTTTACATTCTTGGCTCTATTATTAGAAGAGTATATTAGTATAGAAAAAAACGAAATTTCAGGATGCAAAGTTTAGGTTCTTGGGCATAATATTATTATTGAGAATGAAGACACTGACTTTAGTTTTTTTCCATTCATTTTAATTGAAACCAATTGAATGATGCCAATTTTCACGAACTTTACATTTATTTTAATTTTATCGAAAAACGGTCTCTAAATTTTTAGAATAACCCAAATTTTGAATGCAAAGGAATTGATGAAATATATCAAAACTAAAATTTTACTCAGCGTTCTTTGGATTATATAGCTATTTATCATAATTAATAATTAATTACATAACTTCATTTATTAATCATTTTAAACAATTATGTATTTAATTTATTTAAAAAAAAAATTAAAATATAATAATATTTTGGTATCCAAGTTGTTTTTATCTAATAATATAATAATTTACTTGAAATAAATTTATTTAAAAAATCCTTGTAACAACTTATATTAAATAATGTTTGTCGCGTTTCGAACAATAAATGTTTACTGGGACTCGCCCAGTGGCCGAAATTCAGCCATTGTAAATAGAAATTGTAAAAAGACCTCCCTAAAAAATAGCTACAAAACATTATTTCAGAGTTTGATTAATTGATTTTGAATTGTCTACTTATCTACTACTCAAGACCTTTCCAACGATATACATATAACGTCACCTATTTATGCTTTGATATATTAAAATTGTACCGCAAAAATATTGCTTAAGCAATACAGACTTTCACTCAATTTGCCAATCAATTGAAAACGAAAATAAACGAAATAAAATTTAGGGGATTTTTACACTACATTTTATTTAGTTTGTTTTCGTTTTTGAATTGATTGACAAATTGATTGTGGGTCTGAAGCTTGCTTTACGTATTTATATATAGATATAAATTGATTTTGAATTGTGAAACAAATAACTTGAAAAAAAAAAAAAAATAACCGAACAAAAAACATACCTACATCACATTTTTGCCATTTTTTCTGAAAAAATCGTTAAAAAAAAAAAAAAAGTATTTTTCACCACATCTACTACTCATGACCTTTCCAACGATATACTAGGCCATTCAATAAGTCCGTAGGATGACACATATATGGCGTTACTAGAATTTTTTCCATATGATTTTTATTTAGTACTAACCTTCAAACGATACGTGTATAAATTTGACAGCAATCTGACTATTTATTCGTGAGTTATAGCATTTTGTGTGAAGCAACTTTTGTTTTTGAAAAAAATGGAAAAAAGTGAATTTCGAATTTTAATAAAGCATTGTTTTTTGATGAAAAAAAAAAAAAGTGGAAACCAAACAATGGCTTGATAAACATTATCCAAACTCTGCTCCATCGAGACAAATGGTAGAGAAGTGGATGGCTGAATTTAAATGTGGTCGTACCAGCACAAAAGATGCAGAGCGCAGTGGACGCCCAAATGAGGCTGTTATTCCAGAAAACATAAAAAAAATCCACAAATTGGTTATGAACGATCGCAAATTGAAGGTGCACGAAATAGCTGACATTGTAAAGGTAGCAGATGGTAGTGTTTTTACCATTTTACATGAACATTTGGGTATGCGAAAGCTCTGTGCAAATTGGGTGCCGCGTTAGCTCACAGTCGACCCTAAACAACAACGAATCGATACTTCGGAGGAGTCTTTGGCACTGTTAAACCGCAATAAAAGGGAATTCTATCGTAGATATGTGACAATGGATGAGACATGGCTTCACAATTACACACCAGAATCCAAATGACAGTCAGCTGAGTTAACAGCAGTCGACGAACCGAATCCAAAGCGAGCAAAGACGCAACAGTCGGCCGGTAAGGTGATGGAATAATATTCGGAATACGAACGGATAATATTCATCGACTATCTCCAAAAAGGAACCACCATCGACAGCGAGTATTACTGTAAACTTTTGGATCGATTGAAGGCTGAAATCGCAAAGAAACGGCCACATTTGCAAAAGAAAAAAGTGTTGTTTCACCAAGATAATGCACCGTGTCACAGATCGATGAAAACGATGGCAAAATTGAATGAATTGGGCTTTGAATTGCTTACCCACCCACCATATTCTCCAGATTTAGCCCCCAGCGACTTTTTCCTGTTTTCAGATCTCAAGAGAATGCTTGCTGGAAAGAAATTTAAGTCCAATGATGAAGTAATCGCTGAAACTGAGGCCTATTTTGACGAGAAAGAGAAATCGTACTATAAAAGTGGTATAGAAAAGTTGGAAAATCGCTATACTCGTTGTATCGCCCTCGAAGGCAACTATGTTGAATAAAAAAATCGAGTTTTGTCAAAATGTTGTTTTTTTCTTACTTATCCTACGGACTTATTGAACGACCTGTTATATATTGGAGAAATATTTTAAAATTGTACCGCAAAAATATTGCTTACGTATTTATATATAGATAGCAGATCGATATAGATTGATTTTGAATTGTGAAACAAATAACTTTAAAAAAAAAAAAAAATAACCGAACAAAAAACTCAAAAAACACAATTATCACATTTTTGCCATTTATTCTGAAAAAATCGTCAAAATCAAAAAAAAAGTCCAAGCGGCACGCATATCCGCTAGAAATAGGTAGATTTCGAGATCAGACAGTTTTGTGTGCCAGTAGAATCTGATGTATCAGATTAGTTTAAACAACACAAACTAATTTCAAACAGCTTTCGAACAAATTTTAAAAAGAAAATTAGCTACATATAAGCAAAACTATATCTATCCAATTTTGCAACAAACAAATATCAAATCTACCATAGAATATGTGTGTGACAATTTATGACATAAACTTACGCTATATCATATGTCGTCCAATTACTGCAAAATATCAAAATAGTTTTATTTCTAAGAAAAAAAAATAATTTCTTCTATTCAAACCTTTTTATTTTTTTTTCATTGACTGTTATAAGGTTTTTGGAAATTGTAGTTATGGATTGTTGCAAATTTTTTTGTTGAAGCCAACAAGTCAAAAACCTCTAACTGCAGAGGATTATATTTATAAGAAACGGATTAAAATGTTTCCACAGATTCTAAATTTATGAAGTTTTTAAAAATATTAGTATCCAAACGGCCGTTATAATGGATTAAAAAAACGATTTTGTTTTCTAGTATAAAGTTTCTAGTTATTTAACCATGGGTCAGATTTTTCTGATTTACGAACGTGTCCAAGATATTAATAAAACACACATGTTGACGGAAGGTTTTTTGATCTGGCTCCACAAATGCGACCGTGAGAGTGCCGGTTGATTCAAACGCATTTTGTGTTTTACAAGCTTTTTTGTTGGAGCCGCTCACTCAGAAACCTCCAACTGCAGAGGTCTTTTTTTTTAAAGAAACTGATTAAAAAGGTTTTAAAAACTCCAAATTTATGAAGTTTTTAAAAATATTAGAATCCAAACGGCCGTTATAACGGATCTAAAAAACAGAGTTTGTTTCTAGTATAAAGCCTTTAGTTTCTTAACCCTGTGTCGGATTGGGCTGATTTACGAACTTGTCCAAGATATTAATAAACCGCACGTTTTAAGAAAAGGTTTTAGATCTGGCTTTATAAATGCTACCATGAGTGTGCCGGTTGCTTAAAAAAAAATTTTTTTTTGCAAACTTTTTTGTTGGAGTCACTCACTCAGGAACTTCTAACTGCAGAGGTCTATTTTTAAATCAAAATGATAAAAAAGATTTTAATAATTTTAAATTTTTTAATTTTTTTAAAATATTAGTATCCAAACGGCCGTTATAACGGTTTTAAAAAATCAATATTTTTTAGAAAAAAGGCTCTAGTTCCTTAACCACGTGTTGGATTTTGCTGATTCACGAATTCGTCTGAAATATTAATAAAACATACATGTACAGAAAATGTTTTGGATCTACCTGAACAAATGCGACCGTGAGAGTGCCGGTCGTTTTCGTTATATCTCATATCGTTTATATTTATATATATATATATATATATATATATATATATATATATATATATACATATATATATATATATATATATATATATATATATATATATATATATATATATATATATATATATATATATATATGTATATATATATATATATATATATATATATATATATATATATATATATATATATATATATATATATATATATATATATATATATATATATATATATATATATATATATATATATATAAATATATATATATATATATATATATATATATATATATATATATATATATATATATATATAAATATATATATATATATATATATATATATATATATATATATATATATATATATATATATATATATATATATATATATATATATATATATATATATATAAATATATATAAATATATATATATATATATATATATATATATATATATATATATATATATATATATATATATATATATATATATATATATATATATATATATATATATATATATATATATATATATATATATATATAACTTTTTTTTTTTTTTTCGTCTCCGCTTATCATATTTAGTCGTTTGGCACAAAAATTTTTCCGAAATTCCGAGATGAAGCCCATTGCAATAGGTAGATTTTTATATGAAATCTACCTAAAAAATTGTTGTATTCTATTTCCATACGATGATAAAATTTCATTATCTCCTCGATGCTTTTCAAAGATAAAGTACAATTTTATCCTCTTGTACAATAAATAACTATAATTGGCTTTTTATTAATGTTGACAGTTTTCATTCTTGGGGTGACACCACAATATACACACCGGGTGCCACCTATGCTAGCTACGCCACTGTTTCCAGAGTTGTGGTTAAGTTAGTATCTGCATCACCGTCGCCAATATTTTTTTTGGCTATTTAGATAGAAGATGGTCCAAAACAAAAGATAAAATTTGGGGTATGCAAATTTTTTTTCTCTCGATAGATTGCATTACCTTACACAATTGAAAATTGATGATAAAGTAAAAAGGAGCCACACTTACACCTTAAGGACTTTACCTAGCAGCAAAACCCAAGACAGTCCCAAACTTGGATTCAATTTAAACAAAAAAGAAGTGAACCATTAATAAAAAATATCTTTTGAAACTGAGCGACTTTTAGTATTGATTACTAATCATATGAGTGAATCACTTACCATTTACAAATTTAAGTGTTATTTTGCACAACACCTAATAATGCTAATGATGTGGATCGGATGTTTTAATTAAGAATCCAAATAAAACTAATCGCTAAGGTAATAGTTTTGAAATGTCATGTTGTTTGATAAGCAAGACCAAAAAACTTGTTTAGTAAGTATCATATTTTTGAATATGTTTCGTTTTAGTCCATTTTAATGTCTAATCGAACTACAACCAGATAAGTATATTTTTCATATTTTTTAGTTAGTTTTTAAAACTTTTTATATTTCTAAAACAATTATTTTTATTAGATTTCAATAGTTTACATTTTATTTACATTTCTAGATTTTTATCTCTAGATTGGGTAGCGAAATCCGAAATTCGACGTTCACGCCGTGCTGCCTGGGTAATGCTGACAGAGTTAGGTTGGTGTATTGGAGACAAGCAGAGTAAAAACTGCTTAGTCAATGACGCTACATCACGGCGAATTGGCGCCTTAAAAACCAATGTGACTCAAGCGTCTGTTCTCCATGTCAGGGGCGGCTTGGAGCGGGCGTCTGTCTTGAATCAAGCGGCTCGCTATATAAACGTGTAAAAAGGTTGTTTCTGGTGACCTTAATATGCAGAACGGACCCATTCACGACAATTTGGGTTGGGCCTAAGGTTAACACCCTAACCCCGGAAAAAAACTCATATGTTAAATTTGGTTATCAGAAAAAGAATAACAGACCCGGACAAAAAAACACAATTTTACCTGGACGTGAAAAAGGACCAGACTACCGAATCGGAACGTGGAACGTGCGCAGCCTGAGCGCTCCTGATGCTCTTATAAGTCTGGAAACAGAGGCTGAGAGGTATAGGATGGATATAATTGCTCTACAAGAAATTAGACAGCCGATAATCGGAAAACAAGATTTAGATAGTCACTCTCTATATTGTAGTGGTCATCCTTCCCGAAGAGAATT
The DNA here is from genome assembly GCA_963693315.1 of Diogma glabrata. Taxonomy (NCBI): domain Eukaryota; kingdom Metazoa; phylum Arthropoda; class Insecta; order Diptera; family Cylindrotomidae; genus Diogma; species Diogma glabrata. The sequence goes on from CAVNZG010000691.1 coordinate 139,192, forward strand.
TGGTACTGGCTTTCTTGTTGGTGCACGCATACAAGAAGCCGTGATGAAATTCATCCCGGTCAGTGAGAGGATCTGCTACCTACGTGTACGTGGTACATACAACAATATTTCTCTTATTGCCGTGCATGCACCTACTGAAGCTAAGACCGTCGACGAGAAGGATAATTTCTACATAGCACTGGAAGAGGTTATGAAACAAACACCAACACGCGACTTCATTATGGTTCTTGGTGACTTTAATGGACAGGTTGGAAGAGATATCTCTTATGGAAATGTGGTGGGTCCCAACAGCCTGCATTTGAATTCGAATGATAATGGTGAGAGAATGACTGAGTTTGCATTATCAAATAATTTGAGAATTGCCAGTACGTTCTTTCCGCATCGATCGATTCATAAACAGACTTGGGTCTCACCGAATGGAAACACTCGAAATCAAATTGATCACGTTCTAGTAACAGCAGGTTTCTTTTCGAGCGTTCGGGATGTGCGATCCTTTAGAGGTGCATACATTGGAAGTGATCACTTCCTTGTATGTGCAACGATAAGGTTCCACTTCCCAAATCCAGGCATTCCAAAATTCAATAAACGGAAACGTTTTAACATCTCATCATTAAAGAATGCTGAAACAGAAGAGAGATATCAAATCCATATTGCCGAAACATTGGAGAAATCGGAAACCATTAATGGAGACGTCGATAAGTCATGGTATTTGCTAAAAGATGCTGTTTTAAGCGCTGCTGAGGGAATACTTGGACGACCACAGAACCACTCCCAGAAGCCATGGATGGATCAAGCATGCCTTGACGCTATTCAATACAAAAGAGATTGCTATCTGAAGTGTCTACAAGGACGCAACACCAGGTCCACGAAGGAAAACTATAAACTGGCAAGACAAGCCGTTACAAAGCTATGTAGACGAGCGAAGAGAGAATGGTGGAAGAGACAGTGTGAGGAGATTGAAAGCTTCAATAAGGAACATCAATCGCGTAACTTCTTTCAACAGGTTAAAACCTTAAAGAAGGGCCCTCAAACTAGATCAACTGCTATTCAAAATGAAGATGGGGAGCTACAAGTAGACCTTAAAAATATTTTAGATACTTGGGCCGCTTATTTTGAGAATCTTCTCAACTTAAGTGACCAACAACAAGTCGGACGACGAGCAAAGCTTATTCGTGCGTCAAAGGTACATGTAGACGAACCCACCAAAGAGGAATTCGATGCGGCGCTGTCAAAACTAAAATGCAATAAAGCACCTGGTATCGACGATATAACATCCGAAATGATTGTACATGGTGGCGAAACTCTATCCTTAAGATTGTTTGAACTTGTTCAAATGATCTGGCGGACTGAAACCATGCCACAGGACTGGAACACAGCTATGCTGATACCAATCCATAAAAAAGGTAATCGCCTACAATGTGCAAACTACAGAGGAATCGCTCTCCTCTGCACAGCATATAAGATCTTTTCCTACATTTTGCTATCCAAAATCAATCCTTTTGCTGAACAACTGTTTGGAGAATATCAGTGTGGTTTCCGGCGGGGCCGAGGTACCACCGATGCACTTTTCTCGATAAGGATGATTTTGGAGAAGTGTCGAGAGTTCAACATACCTGTGCACCAACTTTTCATTGATTTCAGGCAGGCCTACGACTCTCTCGAACGAGAGACTCTATGGTCTGCTCTAGTGTCAATGGGAATTCCTGGTAAACTGGTATCACTATGCAAAATGACAGTACAGAACTCTCAATGCTGTGTACGAGTAGAGAACGAAATATCAAAGTTTTTTAAAGTCGACTCCGGTTTAAGACAAGGTGATGCTATCTCTCCTATACTTTTTAATCTAGCCTTGGAATATGTGTGCCGTCAAAAGAAACTACCGACTAATAACAATATCTTGTCAATAAACTCAGTACAGATGATTGCTTACGCTGATGATGTTGTCATCCTCGGCCGAAGTGAAGCTGTTATGAGTGAGACTTTCAAGTCGCTTGAGAGTGGTGCTAGGAAAATTGGTCTGCAAATTAACTACAATAAAACCAAACATATGAATGTTTCAAGAGAGGCTGAGAAGAGGAATTTGATGTGCGGCGATGAACGAATTGAGGGAGTTGAATCTTTTAAATATTTGGGATCAATGCTTGACTCAAACAACAGCATACTTACAGATATTAAAGCTCGAATCGCTGCAGGTAATCGAACTTTCTACTCAATTAAACCTCTCCTTGGATCACCGTATGTATCAACTAACACCAAGCTCAAGTTATACAAGACATTGATTAGACCGGTTGTGATGTATGGGTCACAAACGTGGACCCTTACACAAAATGACGAATCGCATTTATCTGTATTTGAGCGTAAGATCCTACGCTACATTTTTGGTCCACTTAAGACAGACGATGGGGAGTATAGAACCCGGTATAACTTTGAGATCAGAGACCTTCTTGAGGGTCCTGATATAATAGGTTGTATCCGTTCTAATAGGATTGCTTGGCTTGGGCATGTTCTACGAGCCGATTCACAGTCTGGAATGATTAGAAAAATGTACGTTAGTACCCCAGGGAGTGGTAGACCGCGAGGTAGACCACGACTACAATGGGAGACTGACGTAATAAACGACCTTAAAAAAATCGGCTGCCATGGTAATTATGTCGCTGTTGCGAATGACCGTGGTGAATATTCAAAGCTGATTAACCTGGCAACGCTCCTACATGGAGCATGAACGCCGTTAAAAAAAAAAAAAAAAAAGATTTTTACCAATTTGAAAGCGTTTCAACAATCTCAACTGGTCCTACTGGGAAATGCGCACCCTGCAAATAATTTTTAACATTAAAAATTTATAATATTAAAAGAAGATTACATTACAAGTTGTATACTTACAAAAGGTTGGAAGCCATTTTCATCAGCAAGATAATCAACACGATAAAGAACACCGTTATCACCAATATATTCGAAAAATCCATTAGCTCTTAATCCATTTGAATCTGTATAGATACGACCAGATTCTTGTCCGAGAATTTTGTTTTCAGTTTCATAAGCATAATTGTATCCTTCTTGATTTGATTCTTTAAGATGACGGACTATTTTCCAACCTCCTTCAGTATTATAGTTATGCTGACGATCAATAGGGTATTGTACATATTCGACTTGTCTATTTAATTAAAAATTCAATTATAATGAAAAATAACCTCTATGTAAACAATTTATAAAAAAACGTACGGTTTTTGAACGTATTGGATGATTGTGATCGGTGTGGTTGGAGCAGCAGTAGTAGTTGGAGCAGGAGTTGTGGTTGTTGGAGCAGCATTTGTGGTTGTTGGAGCAGCAGTTGTGGTTGTTGGTGCAGCTGTTGTAGGGGTAGCTGTTGTTGGCGCTGGCGATGTGATATATATGATTTGTGGTTGAGGTTTTTCAATGTATAACGGTTCTTGATGCACATATCCCTTATCATCATGAACATATTTGCCATTATCTCCAGTATATCTACCAGAACCATCTGGACGGTATTTTCCATCATCGTATCCACGGTATGATCCGTCATTTACAACAACCCGACGTATTGTTGTTTGGCCAGCAACGCAACCAATAACGGCAAGTAAAACAAGCTAAAATGTTTATTTATATTAATAAGAAATAAATTCTAATACGAATGTTACTTACATATCTCATTTTCTTTGATTATTGTCCCACAGTAGCTTTAACCGAACAAAAATTTATGTGTAGTCTAATTATTTTTCTAAAACGTATTTATACAAAAAGTGTTATCACAAAGTAGCATCAACCGTTAAATCTCTCAAGAAAAACGGCCTTTCTAAAAAGAGGTCATTTTCAAATATAATAAGTGGGGAAACAGAACAGTTGCAAAGGGCAGAGCATTACGCTTGTTAGATCAATTAAATAGTAAAGTTGAGTTATAATTAATACAGTTATTAATATTTTTGGATGGAATAATCATATTAGGAAAGACGTGTAGTTTTAAATGAACAATGAAATGAATATGTTCTTTCTAAATAATTTTTGTAATTGATAAAGCATAAAAGATTTAATCCTTTTTAAATTTTACAAGTAAAATAATTGAGGTGAATTAAAAAAATCGTTTCATAATACAATATTTAGCTTAGATTCCACACTCCTTTTTCACTAAAGTGTTGGAAAAATTATTTATAAAACTTTATGAATTAAAGTTTTTAAGATCGTGGATACTTACAAATCATTACATACATAAGCAGCATGAACAAAATTTAATCTTTATATTCGCTTATAATCATAGCGCATAGGACGATGGATTTTTCATCGTTTACTCTTTAAACAACCGCACTTGAGGATATAGCATGTGAAGTTTTTTAAATTATTTCCTTTGAAAATTCTCTTGAAGTTGTTTTGGTTGAGTAACACTTTAAATTGAAGGTTTAAGACCCAAAAATAAACATAATAATTAACAAACCATATTGGATAATTGAAGGTTAATTGGAAAACCTGTGTGTTTATGGTTGCCATATAGTTTCAATTATAAACTCTATTTTGACCTGACTTGTTGGTCGAACCTGAGTCTCTCGATTTGGACTCCAGATGTTTAATCATTACCTAGGCCTCTCAATTGCATACTAATTGTTTAAATTTTATATTATTATTTATTTTATCCTTCGGAAAAAAATTAGGTTCAGAATATCCAGCAAACATACAAAATATGCAGTTAATACAAAAACATATGACAACGGTGATGTATGTAGGGTTGGATTTAAGATCGGCAAATTTAGTTTGTGGAACAATTAATGTTCTTACATGTATTAAATACTACAATTCATTCCTAAATCCTGTCAAAGCTTGTTTTAGCTATAATTTTAAAGCAAGTTCTTAAAGTAAATTCTTCGCCGGAGTGTCTTGACCGATTCAACAAATTTGTTTTTTTGGTTACGCCAATTTCACTCCAAACGATTTTTTAGAATAAATTACATTTATTCTCTTCCATTTATTGATATCAGCTTTATTTGTATGTTTTTTCCATAATAATAGTGTGTATTATTGTATTGTTTTCTAACATATGGCCTAATGAACTTGATGAACTCCGTTGTTCTCCACAGAAATAACTTATAATTTCTTGTATGCACAATATTTATTATCGGTTTCAAAAATAATAATAATTAGATTCACAAAATTAATTATTATTGTAGTTAACACAGTATTATAACTAATTTAAGCAAACAGAATATTGAAGATATTTGGTTAATTTTTCTATATTTAATTGAATTCCTTTAAGCAAACTTTTGATGTTATTCGACCAAGAGCTCGATTCAAAAGAGGGAAAATTTATTATATTTAATCTCGTCAATCAAAATATGTTCGATGTTTTTGTTTAATTACAATAAATTAATTAAATAATTTATCGTATCGACCTGCTACGTGATGTCGACTAGTGAAAACATATGTACAAGCGGTTCGTGTCATGAGTGTCGTATGATCGTTTTAAGTTTTTGTGGTGATTAGTTATTTAGCTTAAATATATTAACCACCACAGTACCCCGCTCGTAGATGAAAGCCCCCGCTTAGTTTGCTGTTCGTTCGAAATGAACAGTTTTGTGTGTTCGAGAAGCTGGTGAACGATCAGCTGAACACAAGATACCATACGCTGGCTTCAACCTGTCGATCGAGACAGATTGCTGTTTGCCTTTGATGTCGATAACGAAATGTTTTAGTAGACGTCGTATGATTTTGTATGGACCTTCATATGGGGTTTGTAAACCAGTGCGTACTCTATCAACCCTAACGAAAACGTAGTCGCAGTTCTCTAGCGACTTTGGAACAAATATGTTGTTTTGTTTAGTTTGTCGTGTAGCTGTTGGAATTAAGTTGTGCATTGTATCTCGAAGTTGATCAATGACTGTATCATGAGTAGGCAGCTGTGAAAGAGGATTTTCAACGAAGAATTCACCGGGCAGTTTCAGTGTTTGTCCGTAGACAAGTTCTGCGGGTGAGCACTTCAGATCTTCTTTCACTGTAGCTCGAATACCTAAAAGAATTATTGGTATTTCGGAGCTCCACTGAGTAGTGTTGCCTCTGGCCATTAGTGCAGCTTTTAATTGTCGATGGAACCGTTCTACCATTCCGTTCTCTTGTGGATGGTAGGCCGTGTACGTATCCGATGAGAGCCTAAAAGTTTCGTTAATTCAGAAAAGAGTTTAGACTCGAATTGTGTTCCCTGATCAGTTGTGATGTGCAGTGGAACACCGAATCGTGATACGTAATTGTTGACAAATGTCGTGGCTATGGTAGCAGCAGACATGTCAGGCATAGTAAAAGCTTCTGGCCATCGAGTGAATCGATCAACGCAAGTTAAAATATAAGAACATCCATTAGAAGGAGGAAGCGGTCCTACAATATCTATGTGGATGTGTTCGAAACGAGATTGTGGAATTTCGAATTGTCCTGTTGGACTTTTTGTATGTCGTTGGACCTTAGAGCGTTGGCAAGATAAACAAGATTTCGTCCAATGATTAATATCTTTATTAATACTGGGCCAAAAATATCGAGCTGTAATCAATTTACGTGTACCGTTGACACCAGGATGTGACAAGTTGTGTAAAGTGTTAAATACAGTTTTGCGTAAAGGTTCTGCGATGTATGGGCGATTGTTACCCGTTGATGTTTCGCAGACGATTTCGAATCCTGGTAGTTTAAAAAGCTCTAGTTTCATTGATGAACTAGCGTGACATACGGAACCAGAAAGTAAATTCTGAAGTTCTAAGTCTGCTTTTTGTGCAGCTATGATAGCATCGTAGTTGAAGTGAGTCTCAACTGATGCAGTTTCGTTGTCGGATGCACGAGATAATGCATCCGCGACTGTGTTGTCTTTACCTTGCACATGCTGGATATCGGTAGTAAATTGACTAATAAAATCTAAATGACGAGATTGCCGTGGATTTCGTTCCGTTTTAGATTGTATTGCGCGTGTGAGAGGCTTGTGGTCGGTGTAAATTGTGAATTCACGACCTTCGACAAAATACCTGAAGTGTTTTATAGCTAGGTAAATTGCGAGTAGCTCTCAATCGAATGCAGAGTATTTAGTTTCAGCGTCTGAAAGTTTCTTTGAGAAAAATCCCAGTGGTTCCCAACAATCATTATTACGTTGCTGTAACACTGCTCCGACAGCAATGTTCGATGCATCCGTAGTGATACTGTATGCAGAATCGTTACGTGGATGAACTAACAACGTGACATTGCCCAATTCAGTTTTTAACTTGGTGAATGCGAGTTGACATTCGTTTGGCCAAGTAAAATTTTTCGGGGTCTTGGGCTTCTTTAGTAAAGCGGCCAAGTGTGTATGAATTGGAGCTAGTGTTTCAGCTAGTTTTGGTATGAATCGATGATAATAATTTATCATACCGACAAATTGCTGAATACGTTTGATTGATGTTGGTGCTGGGAATTCCGTAATGGCATTAATTCGTTCTTGAGAAGGCAGAATACCATTAGGTGTTATCGTGTGGCTGAGGAAATCGAGAGTGTTTGCGCCGAAAACACACTTTGAACTCTTTATATGGACACCAAACTCGCTAAGTTTCTGGAATAGTTGTTCCAGATGAAGTTTGTGTTGTTCCTCATTTATTGATGCCACTAAGATATCGTCGATGTAGACGAATACGAAGTCTAAATCTCGAACGATTTCGTTAATGAAACGCTGAAACGTTTGTGCGGCATTGCGTAAACCGAATGGCATTCGAGTGAATTCGAAGAGGCCGAATGGAGTTGTGATAGCCGTTTTGTGTATATCTTCATTCGCGACAGGAATGAGATGATAGGCTCTAACAAGGTCGATTTTGGAAAAAATTTTGCAACCATACAAATTCATCGAAAAATTTTGTATGTGCGGTATCGGATAGCGATCAGGAATCGTGACCGCGTTTAATCTGCGATAATCTCCACATGGTCTCTAGTCGAGATCTTTCTTTCGAACCATGTGAAGCGGACAAGATACAGAAGAGGAAGAAATGCGACAAATTCCAAGTTCAACCATGTGTTGAAATTCTGTGAACGCAGCTTTTTGACGAATTGGATCTAGTCTGCGTGGTCTTGACACAGGCAAGTGCCCAGTGGTAACAATGTGATGTACCACGCTATGTTTGACCGGTAAATTGTAGTTCGGCTCTGCTGTTAGGGAAGGATACTTCTTTAGTAGCAGGCCGTAATCGTTGTCGATCGTATAATGGATGAGTGTTGGCGTATCAACACTAACCATTGTGGCATTGATTGACGGCTGGGTAGCTGAATCAATCAGCCGTTTTCGTTTCAGATCGACTAAAAGGCCAAATTTACTTAAAAAATCAGCGCCAATGATCGGACGATTCACTTGCGCTAGTACGAATGCGTGTGTGAATGTTCGTTTTAATCCGATGTCTACCTGTAGGAGTTTTTTTCCATAGGTATTTATTGTTGTTCCGTTGGCCGCTGATAGGACTATATCCGTTGATCTTGAGCGAAAGGTTGTTGAACGCATGTTCCGGACTGGGAGCACCGAAAGATCTGCTCCTGTGTCTATGAGAAAGGTTTGTCGGTTTGTTTTATCGTGTACAAATAAACGGCTGGAGTTATTGTTCTCTAGTACAGCCGTCTCAACCTCGAGCTTTACTTGTTTTTTGAAAAAGGCAATTGTTCGACGTCCGTGGCAGCTTTTGATGTACCCTCTCCGAACGTACATGGGGCTCTGCATTTACGGGCTTCAACTCCAAAGGTCTGGTGGTAATAACACACTCCACTTTTGTTTCCCGAGCTATCTCGTGATTTTGACCGTGGTCGAAATCGAGATGTTGATCTACCGCGGAATCTGGTGCTGGAAGAATAGAATCGATCTCTAGAGCTGGATTGACGCGAACGAGTTAGAAGTTCGAGTTGCTGTTCTATTCTTCCCAGGCGATCTTCTACGGTTGCCGGTTTTGAGTATGATGCTGGGCTACGATGACTTCTTATTTGTGTGCGTATCGTTGGGCGAGATTGACGGACTTCGTTGACTTGGGATCTAGTGTTCCCGACTACCATCGCCTCGTTCATCTTATCTGCCATCCTAGCCATCTCTTCGATTGATGTTGTTTCGGATTGTGCTGCCAGTGGTGTCCGTATTATTTCCGGTAGATTGCGAATCCAAAGCGAGCGAATAATTTTATCAGCGAAATTCGTACCGGCCAACTGCTTTATATATCGTAGCTTTTCGGACGGTGTTTTATCCCCGAGGTCCTGAGCTGTTAAAAGCGTTTCCAAACGACGCTCATCCGAGGGCGCTAATCGCTCTAGCAACGTTTTTTTTAGCGCCTCGTATTTGTTAACTTCCGGCAGTGTATCGATGACGTCTGACACTAGCTCGCACATATCAGGGGTGAGAGCGTGAAGGACATGCAGATATTTTTGTTTGTCCGTTTTGATATTTTGAAATTCAAAAGTCTGCTCGGCCACTCGGAACCAAGTGTCCGGCTGTCGTGTCCATAGAGGTTGCAGCTTTATGCTGGATGAAGCACCGAGCTCTAGAGTTACGTTTGGTTTGCTCCCTTGAGCCGGGCTCATACTGTCGTCGTCAGACATTCTGGTTGACGGAGTAAAAATAACAACAATAAAAATAAACCGATAAATAGCAAAATAAATGTTCGGAGTTAAATGTTAATGCGATTGACGCTCGTCGCTCGTAAATAGCTATGTTCTCTTCGTTATAACGTTAACAACGCGATAATGCTTGAAGGATTTCAATTTCACAAAAATAAAACTGAATTTGCGAACGCAAATAAATATATAAAATATTTTCAAAATGGCAAATATAAATGTAGAAATATTATAATATTAAATATATATATATTTATGCAAATGAAAAATAAAGTGAAGAGCAATAAGAAAAAATAATACTTAGTTTTAAATAAACTAATATTTAGTTTTTTTTGCAACCAAAATTTTACGTTAATTAAAAGGAATCAAAGTTTAAATAATAATAATATAAAAAAAATTTATCTGTGACTTTGATCCAGATGATGTTTTCCTTGAAATTTTCTCCTTTAATTCGGCTGATATTGATTTGTTGTGAATATAACTCGTACGTATAAATTTTATTAATCCAGTTGATTTGTTCAAAAAGTTGATTTGGTAAAACGGTTGAAATAATTGTTGTAAGTTGAAAATATATTTTATGATATTAACAGCTGATTTTTAAAAGTTGATTTAGTATCAAAATAATGTATAGGTGAAACAAAATTAAAGTTGTATATATACAGTTGTACAGTTGATAAAAATATTGATAATACAGCTAATTGATATTAATATAATTGTTTGTTGTTAACGGTTTATTTTGACTGTACCGTTCTTTTGTTTCTGAATATTCTGCGTTAACACTTCCAGTGAGAATGTTTTCGATGCCCAAAAATAGTAAATGTTATTTTTAGAACCAAAAAACGAATGATAATTTCAATAGGTTAATTACGTACCTTTAAGCCAGGTACAAGAATGTACCCGGCTGTCCAATAACTGTGCAAGTACGGTAAACACCGTCGCCCTGGTCACCACTGATGAACTCCGTTGTTCTCCACAGAAATACACTCTAAAAAAAAACCGTGTAAAATTACATTTATTATAAATGGCATTTAGTTACCATTTATAATAAGGGTAATTTTCAACCAGCGCCTTAAAATCAGTAAAAATACGCAATAAGTTGTAAGTTAAAATACACAAAAGTGTGTATTATTAATCTTAATTTTGTGTAATATTGACTGTAAAAATACAACTTTAGACGTATTTTTTAACAATATTTTACACTGATGTATCTGCATATTATGTCACAATGTGTAAATTAATCAATAAATGTGTTTTTGCAATAATACAAAATTGTCTTTACTGCATAATAAAATAAATCTTTATTAATTATTTCATAAAAAGAAAATCATTTAAAAATTCATTAACAAAATTATAACATTAAAGAAAAATTTCAATTTTTTTGTATAAGTCACTCATTCTGTGGCCATCAACCTTAAAATTAAATTATTGATTTTTTGAAAAAATATTGATATGAGTTTTAGAATCAATTACATTTTCTGAGGTATATTTGAAAAATATCTAACAAAGAATTTAATCGTTTGACTGTTTGAGATATCTCTTAATAACATATTAAAATTATTAATTTGGATGGGTTTTTATTAAAATTATAAAAAAAAAGCTAAACTTAGGTCTATTATTAAAATTAATCCTTTGTGTTCTGATGTTTAAACGCGTTCAATAAAAATATATATGTATGCCCGTTCTTCATCGTTTTGAATTGATGTTTCTGTAAAATAAATAAATATAATTAATAAAATTGTAAATATATTTAAAAAGAGCTTTCAAACGTACATAGTATCTATGATCTGTTAATGTTAAATATGTTTTTTGATCTCCCATTAAGTAGTCTTACGTATAGTGTTTGAAAAATATTTTTCAAATAAGCTCCATATATAACAATAATTATATTATTATTATATGAAAAAAAAAAGCTTATATTACAACTAAATCACTTAAACATTATAAACAATTAATCCGACACTACACAACATTATAAAAAAAACAATCCGAACTTAGAAAAATTTATAACAATTAACAACTTCTGATTCCAACGTTTTTTTATTTTTGATACGTATAATTTATTCGCACATAGCAATTCGTAAATTTACAACAATAGAAGTGTAAAAAAACCAAATATTCAAATTTTAAATCTTTGGATGCATTTTTACACTTTTTGTCGTAAAAACACAACAAAAAAATTAAAATTTACGTATTTTGCCGTAAAATAATTCCAATACACCTTCTTGGTGGAATTTTTAACTCCGTGAGGAATATTACTTAAAAAAAGACGTAAAATAAGGCTTATTATAATGGTAAATTTACGTCTTCATATTTCGATTTTTTAGAGTGTAACTTATAATTTCTTGTATGCACAATATTTATTATCGGTTTCAAAAATAATAATAATTAGATTCACAAAATTAATTATTATTGTAGTTAACACAGTATTATAACTAATTTAAGCAAACAGAATATTGAAGATATTTGGTTAATTTTTCTATATTTAATTGAATTCCTTTAAGCAAACTTTTGATGTTATTCGACCAAGAGCTCGATTTAAAAGAGGGAAAATTTATTATATTTAATCTCGTCAATCAAAATATGTTCGATGTTTTTGTTTAATTACAATAAATTAATTAAATAATTTATCGTATCGACCTGCTACGTGATGTCGACTAGTGAAAACATATGTACAAGCGGTTCGTGTCATGAGTGTCGTATGATCGTTTTAAGTTTTTGTGGTGATTAGTTATTTAGCTTTAAATATATTAACCACCACAAACTTAACCTATTGTCTAATGAAAATTTTCCTATAAAAAAATTACCATTATTCAAATGGTATGATTCCAATTGGTTAAATTGCTTTGATTTTATTAAAATTATTTTCAAACGATAATCAAAATGGCTTTGATACGTTTTGTTCAAAAATCAAATTTTAAGTTAAATTCTCTTATTTTGTTTAGTTTAATTTGGTTGATTTTAAGGGACAAGGGTTTTTTATCATCAGGGTTTATTTTAATCAGAAAATCTGATTTATCAAGTAAAACAAAAAAGATTTATGGTTTTAATTGAAGGAAATGTGTTAATCTTATCTTATCTTATATCTTACCTTATATCTTATTCTTTCTTATATATATATATATATATATATATATATATATATATATATATATATATATATATATATATATATATATATATATATATATATATATATATATATATATATATATATATATATATATATATATATATATATATATATATATATATATTATATTATATATATATATATATATATATATATGAGCAATTTCACGAAGATTCAACAACGTTTTGACTTGACCCCTTTTAATTTTGATTATTTTTTGTTTATAGATAGTCTTTGATAAATAAAAAATATAAGTTCTCTTAGAATTTTTTTTTTCGACCAGGGGTCTTCACAGGGTGCCCCTCAATTTTTGTTATTTTGTGATGTGAGTGCATTTTGACGAGCGATTGTAGAAAAACTGCTCAATCGATTTTCATAAATGATATGTCGTTGAATAGGTATTAGAACAAAGTTTTTAAAAATGTACACTGTTAATTTTTTGAAATAATTTTTAACGGTATAACATAAGAAAGAAATGATGTAATTGAAAAAAAGATGGCATAGCCTTTTTTTTTTAACTAAATTGAAGCTTATTTTATATCTAACAACTTGTGAAAGTTTGGGACTAGCGTCATTTTTTGTTTTAGAGATAAAATTCGTTGTGCATATGACTGTCGGGAATCAGTTTTTTTTGTTCTGAAGGAAAATTATAAAAATGGCGATTTTTAGATTCAGATTTTTTTTAATGTTAAATATCAAATATTTTATTATTAAATGAACTTTTTAAAAAGCAATTTCAGTCAAGTTCAGCAAAATTTTACGACATTTTGACTCGACCCTTTTTAATTTGGTTTATTTTTAGTTTATAGATAGCCTTTGATAAATGAAAAATACGGCTTCAAGTAGAATTTTTTTAAATATAGACCAAAATAAACCAAATTAAAAAGGGTCGAGTCAAAATGTCGCAAAATTTTGCTGAACTTGAGTGAAATTGCTTTTTAAAAAGTTCATTTAATAATAAAATATTTGATATTTAACATAAAAAAAAAATCTGAATCTAAAAATCGCCATTTTTATAATTTTCCTTCAGAACAAAAAAAACTGATTCCCGACAGTCATATGCACAACGAATCTCTAAAACA